>CM053031.1:197289278-197319452 GCA_028564925.1 Lithobates sylvaticus | reverse complement strand
CTGGTGCCCCTCTGCAGGGGGAACGAAGGAGACAGGGAGCCATTCAGTTTAATACATGCTAGGGGACCGGTGTAGAGTGTGCGTATCCATGCAATAAATTCCAGTGGGAAACCCATTCTTCTAAGCACCTCCCACAGATACACCCACTCCACCGTATCAAATGCCTTCTCCATATCAAGGGTGGCAATGGTCCTAGTGCCTTGATTAGTATGAGGGGCATGAATGTTAGAAAACAGCCTACGTATGTTGATGTCTGTGGACCTACCTGGCATAAAGCCTGTTTGATTTTGGTATTTAATTTAAACACGCTGCTCACTTTGACATGTGGAATCATTTTATCTGCAGTGAAAAATTAAAAAATAAGTTTATGAATATTAAGCACAACTCTGTAACATAAAAAGGTAAAGCAGAAACTCATTTATTTTGTCTTGTTTTGGCACGTTTATTACTTTCAAGGAGAATCAGAAAGTTGCATATATAATGTTCTGTGCTAACTGAATTCTAATGGTAAAAATAATGTGTCTGTCAGACATTGTAATGTTAATACAAAGGAGGCACTTGCTGATAAAACTGAAACATGTAATGCTGAATTCTCTAAAGATTGGAAAGCCGTTATTAAAAGGTACACACACTGAGATATGAACATTTTGCATTTAAACTTACTATGGGGATGCAGGCTACTTTTCACAGTTCACTGGTTTTCTGTGCCAGGGACTCAGCAACTGCAGCTCTTGGGGCTTTAAGTGCTAAAAACAGACTTTAAAAGCATGTTATCGTATATGCTGTGATCCATATACTTTACCTTACACTTAAACTGGCCCTAATGCTTAAAGCAATAATAAACCCAAAACAAAAATGTAATAAATTGCAGTTTATCAGTTCTTAGATGTGGTGGCTGCATTCATTTTCTTTTTCCTTTATGTTCACCTGGTGATCCAGTAAGTCTGTTATTTTTCAAGCTGTCCAGCAAAAGTGTCAGTTAGAGGATTGAGAAAAATCCTTTAACACTGACAGGGGGTCCGTACATTGGTCAGCTTTTGTTCATTCATGTACAACATTTATACCAAAAGAAAGAAAAATGCGTGATGCCCTGTACACATGACTGTTTTTCTTGTCGGAATAAACTCTGAAGGTTTTTCCGACTGAGTTCCGACGGAATTCCGCTGAAACTGTCTTGCGTACACATGATCACACCAAAGTTTGACCGTCAAGAACGCGGTGACGTACAACACGTACGACGGGACTAGAAAAAGGAAGTTCAATAGCCAGTAACCGATAGCTTCCGTCCCGTACTTGCTTCAGAGCATGTGTCGTTTTGGTTCATCGGAACAGCATACAGACGAGCGGTTTTCCCGATAGGAATTGGTTCCGTCGGAAATATTTAGAACATGTTCCATTTCTAGGTCCGTCCGTGATATATTAATTTTTAACTTTCCCCTCACTCCAACTCTAAAATGTAAGTTAACCCAAAAAAGTAAACTGTTTGAAAGGCCAAACATTTTTTTTTTTTTGCTGTCTCTGCCCAGTTAGGGAGATCTCCCTTCACTTCTAAGAGAATGTACAAAGGGGGCACATCATTTGAGCCCACTTTCTTGGGATGTTTGGTTGCAATATGCATGTTAGCTATTAAGTTGCATAAGGTACTGTCACTTTAAATATTTCAATGGAATATTCAAGGTGGTCCAATGGGAATTTCTAGAAGGTTCTGGATGTCCCTTGGATGTGATAAAAGGGCTGCAGAGGATCTTTCCTTCCTCTTGCAGCGGCCGAGACTACAGGAGAAAAAGCTCCCTCCCTCCCCACCGTGAGCATTTTGTGTGGTCGGGTTTTTTTGTTCAATAAAGTTAAGCTGCCCGAGTTCTGACAACTGGGCAAAAGTTTGCTGTATGTTTAATTTCATCTGAATATTGGATTAATATGTTTTGAAATATTGTAAACCAATAAAATGTCACTTAAATTTTTGCACAAATAGTGTGTGTGTATTACTCTGCTATACGGTTGTATCTGGGGAATTAAGGTAATGAGCAAGTGTGGCCTGCAGTCCCAAAGCTCACTGGAACAGGTATCTTCATTGAAAGGTTTGCCTTTATCTTGTTCTTGTGACAAATCTAAAATATTGGATTTCGCATCACTGTTTAAACCCAGTAACAATGGTCACCAAAACAAATAGGGAGGGCGACTCTCCCCAGAAAGGACACAAATAGAAATAAAAAGCTCTACTCTATCCAAAATGGAAAAAAACACTTTGGCTCTACATACATTTTGAGTATTTATTGTCTTAAAACAGCTAGACTGCTAGAAAAATCCTAGAAAAAACAGCTAGAAAATCCTCTGAAGCCTTATGCCGTACACACAATCTGATTTTTCGACAACAAAACCGTGGATTTTTTTCCGAAGGATGTTGGCTCAAACTTGTCTTGTATACACACGGTCACACAAATGTTGGCCCAAAATTCTGAACGTGAGAACGCGGTGACGTACAAAACACATACGATGGGACTATAAAAAAGTTCAATAGCCAGGGTGCCACCCTTTGGGCTCCTGCTAATCTCGTGTTTATCTCGTGTTAGTAGAAGTTTGGTGAGAGACGATACGCGCTTTTCAGCCTCGTGCTTTTCAGTTCGTTTCTGCTTTTCAGTTTGTGCTTGTGGGTTCGTATCTGTTCTTCATTGCGTGTTGTCAGTTCGTTTCTGTCTTTTAGTGCGTTCTATTTATAGTTTGCTTCTGTTTTTCAGTGTGTTCTTGTCTGCTCGTTTCTGATTTTCAGCTCGTTCTTCTCAGGTTCTTTCTGATTTTCAGTGCATTATGTTAGTTCGTTCTGACCAGCCAACCGTTTTCTAGCCATGTTGCGGTTACGTTCTTGTTGGAGAGCTTGTGCCATTGTTGGGCTTGGTGTTGGAGTTCTTGCTTTGACCCAAGTCCAGTCCATGAACAGGGCGAGGAGGAGTTCATGGACCAAGAATTGGTTGCTCCAGCATGACCAATTCTCTCACATACCTTTGCTGCGGGAGATCCAGGCGAATAATCCTGACGATTTCAGGAATTATCACCGGATGACAGACCCCGTTTTTCACCGTCTGTTGGCTTTGCTTACCCCTTATATTACGAAGCAGGACACCTGCATGCGGCAAGCCATCACTCCCAAGAAGAGGCTCGTCGCCACCTTGTGGTACTTGGTGACGGTGAGAAGTCTCCTGGATATTAAGTTCTCGACTAGGATCTCCCCCCAGGCTCTGGGAATCATTATACCAGAGACCTGTTCTGCCATAATTCAGGTCCTGCAGAAGGACTATATTAAGGTAAGTTTTATCCTTTAAAATCACATTCTATGTATTTAATGTTTGCTAATGTATTGTATTTATTTCATCATTCCATAAATTACCATTATTGTAACATGCTGTGAATGTCCTTGTTGTCCTCATGCATGTTGTAAGCTTTGAATGCTCCTTTTTTGTCCTTCATGCATGTTTGCCTTCCCTAACCTCTCCAGCATGCTATCCTGGGCCCATAGACACCTAGCCTAGTCACTTAACAATGTATTTTGTCAGCTCCATTGTAGTGCTTACCCTAAATACCCCCTAAAAATTTTATTTTTGACCTTAAATTCAGGCAGGGTACAAGAGACTTTTTTGGGGGGCCAAAACTCATTTGGAACCCCCCCCCCCCGAACCACTAAGTCAACCGATAACAATACTCTATCTGCTGACTTTGCCAAACCCATACACACTATGCCTACCTCTTTTGTGGTCATATTTATGGATGAATTCACCAAAGCATGTCGTGCAAGGGCCTGCCTGAATACTTTCAAATGGTACTGTTTAAAGTTTTGTTCTCCCATTATCTTGATAGGTAATTGCAGAATGTAAAAATGTGCTTCAATTTGTATAGTGTGTATTCATATTTTTGGATTATGAAACTTCTAATCTGTCCAGTGGGCTGTCAATAGTGTAAGTAAGAAGGGGCTGGCCAAAGTAACACACATTATTTTATGCATTCAGCTCTCAATGAAGTGGAGAGGATTACCTGTCCAAAACACCTCCCCCACCATAACATTTTTACAATGGGCCATCAGAGGGGGTGAGGAATCTGATACGTGGACTTTATACTTTTTGTCTATAAATACAAATTTCAATAAATGTTATACTTATGTTGGCCAATAATGTTTGTGTCTAATCTACTTGCAATGTTATGTGCAAAAGTACAATTTTTTTTTTCTTGTTTGACTCCACAGTTTCCTTTCAAACCACAGGAATGGCAGACTGTGGCCTCCCAATTTGCCAAGCAGTGGGACTTTCCCAACTGCGGTGGGGCAATAGATGGGAAACATGTCCACATCGTCCCACCCCCCAACTCGGGGTCGTACTATTATAACTATAAGGGGTATAGTAGTATTATATTGTTGGCGGTGGTGTCGACGGCTTACGAATTCCTCTATGTGGATGTGGGGAAGAATGGCCGGATGTCGGATGGTGGAGTCATGGCCCAGATGGAGTTCTACAGATGGCTCCAGAATGGCAGCTTGGGCTTGCCACCTCCAGAAGACGTGGCAGCTGGCTAGAGCCAGAAGAGTGGTTGAAAAAGCCTTTGGCATAATGGCCACCTGAGTTGCGACTGAGGTCGGCTCACTGGACCAAAACATGACGGCACTTGAACCTGGCCGTCTTGGCTTGCCCCCCCAAAGCATCCACAAAGTATGGCAAAGCTATATGGAGTACTTTGTGGGTAGGGGGGAATTGATATGCCAGTTGCTGTTCAAAAGCTATGGAAAATAAATTTGTTGTTAAAAACTGAACTCATAATTCATTTGATTTAGTGCTTGTGTTTCTTTTATCTGTCTCCTAGGTTCTCCAATGACCTTTTTTTTTTTGGTGAATTTTCTTCAATAGTGCAAACGTAACTTAATTGATACATGAGGTGAAAATCTCTTCTTCAACTAACTATTATGTTGTGCTATGGGTCTGCTACACAAACACAATGTTTTTGTTGTTAATGTATGTAAAGCATTAATGATAAAAATAATCATCCTTTTCAACTCCATGAATGAATTGCTTGGAGTCCCTAAAATGGCCCTAAATGGGCAAATTTTACAGAGCACTGTAGGGGTTATTTACTAAAGGCAACTCCACTTTGCACTACACATGCACTGCAAGTGCACTTGAAACCCACATTGTCACTGTAACTACACCAACTTACTCCAAAAGAGAAGAAGCCACACATTGTTGAGTAATAAACATTTTACTCCAAGCACATTCACATGTGCGTTATAAAAATCTTTTTTAGCAAACCAACATCTTTTTAGAAGAAAAAGAAAACGTTGGGACTTTAAATGAGGCGGTGACCGGGTAAGGTCAATTGCCTCCATCCCTATCTAATTGAAACAAACAGGAGGACTGGGTGTTGGGACTTTAAATGAAGCAGGCAGGTGTAAAACATTTACATTTATTGGAAAATCAGTGGTAAGTTGCATGAGGGTAATCATGAGTACACCAAGAAAACCAATATATTCCATCCAATGGATAAACATACAGCAATGACAATTTACCACTAATAATACAAATCACATGTTACAAGTGATCACTGAATAAGTAAAACATATAGTTGAAATAAAACATGGCATATAATAGCTCTATGCATTTGGTGGATTCATCCACTCTTCAGGAGCATGCATGTGGAAAACTGAAAGCTGTAGTATAATAGTAACAAGAATATCTGTAAGGTCTGACCCTGTCATGGAAAGGAGATTAAAATAAGGTAATTAAACAATTGTGGGGGTTATTTACTAAAGACAAATCCACTTTGCGCTAAACATGCACTGCAAGGGCACTTGTATTGCAAAGTGGATTTGCCTTTACTAAATAACCCACATTGTCACTGTAACTACACCAACTTACTCCAAAAAAATGGTATTGAGCATTGAAATAAGAAGCCACACATTGTTGAGTAATAAACATTTTACTCCAATCACATTCACATGTGCGTTATAAAATGTTTTTTTAACAAACCAACATCTTTGGTGTGTAACATGTATGTTTGACAGTATATAGCCTTTTTTGTGGCTAAACTGGCATGTTTAAAACCATAAAAGATACACATCCACAACTCAGGAACTTACAAAGTTTAACTTTGATAAAGTGAAGGCAATATGAGACATTATTATGTCAAAACTGTGTTGATTTTGCCTTCATCAGAAGGGGTGATGTCACCCCTGTAAAAGCCAAATTTTTAGGATGCACAGATCCCATGCCTAAAATGTTTGTCTTTTCCCTACATCTATTTTTCTAAAGACACAAAACACACAGTGTGTCAACATGTGCTAGATCCCATCATGGGGGATCAATGGACATGTTTTGAGGGTTCAACCCCTTCCTCTCACTTACTTTAGTTGCGAGGAATGGGTTGCTCCCCCAAACGCGTACATTGATATCCCATGATGGCTGATAGCACATATTGACACACTGTGTGCATCTTCAAACTTTGGCTTTCAAATTACTTTAAAATTTATATAAAAAATAACGACAACATTGAAATTTTAGTTTTTTGTTAGATTTCGCCTAAAATATCAATGATGTTGGAGAGTCTTTTTTCAACATCATTGATGTTTTCCTTGACCTTCTCTAATTCACGATTGCACACCATTATTTCGCTGATCAGGATTTGTGCACTTGCTCTGTTGAAGTGAGTTTCTTCTTCCACAACATCCACATAACCTAAAAAAAAAATACACACGATGTATTATAAATATGCAGGCATACATCTATTACCTGAAGCTGTGGTCTCAGACACTGACCTGTTGTGGTCACCATTTTCGCCAACTTCCTGAACCTCGGAATCCACATCTTCATGGTGTGTGGGGAGTTCCCCTTCTTCAGGAGGTGTGGAGTTCCTGGTGTCCTCAGATGTCCCTATTCTTTTCTCCCCTAGCTGGAATGCTTACCTGTTCCAAGCTGGAATGCTTACCTGTTTTGTTAAAGTTTCACACATGGAGAGACCCCCTAGTATATCCACTTAAGCACCTGCGTGGGACACAATAAAAAGGTTGTTCTGGTGTTCCACACTAGTGCTTCTGCATCCAGATGTGTAAACAGCTGCTGAGTGTCCTCTCCTTACACTGAATCAAGTTTGCATTTCATTATAGTTACAAACACATCTAGACAACAATGTACTAAACTTCTTTTCATACAAATAGGCATGAACAAATGTATTTAACCTGCATCTGCCAAAAAGGTCGTATTAGTGGTCGAATGAACGATGTTTACTATGAACGATTACTACACCCACGAACCTCAAACTTGCCATTTTAAACTGTACAACGGTAAAGAAAAGCACATGGACCAGCACTAATGTAATAATAATAATAATAGGAACACACGACAAATACTTACTTTTTAGAAGCACTTTCCTGATCTTTCTATACTGATCGTGCTCCCTCAATTTCAGGTCTGACCAGCGTTTTCTCAATTGCTCCTTGGATCGTCATACCCCAAAATACCCCAAACTTCATTTGCAGGCTTCTTACAACTTTAGTCATGATCTTGGTCTTTCTCACATTTGAGTTTGGGTAAGGTTCATATTGCCATCATAGTCTGTCCTCTTCAAGATGTCCACCATTCCTACAAATTACATATTTGAGGCCTTATATCTCGTCCTGGATCTGGAACTGCCTTGCTCCGGGCTTTCGTTGTTGCTGCTCTCTGCACGCACCTGCTGTGTCTCCGCCATGTGCTCTCCCACTGTGCCGAAAGAGAAGAGGCGGGGAATACAGTATAAAGAAGGACAGGGGCGGAGTTTCACGCGTGCGTAGTGTATATAAAGCATAGAAGAGGAAGGCAGCGCTGGAGCAACTGTTGGAATTGGTGAAGCCGGTGACTCCCACGGCAGACATCACCTATTTGAAGGACAAAATTGGTGGCCTGAGGAGCACATATAATAGGGAGCGCAAAAATGTCCAGGATTCCATGAGATCAGGAGCATCAGCAAATGATGTTTATGTATCCAGGCTGTGGTACTACGACAGACTGCGTTTTTTGTCAGACCAGAGTGAACCCAGGCCATCGCTCTCAACCCTTCTTTCCCTTCCTTCCACACTTCCTAGATGAGGCTTCAGATGTCCAACCTGGGCCTTCCACCCAGGAAGATGTGGAGGAGCCCAGCTTGAGCCAGGTATAGCATTGTTTAACATATTTTTGGACAAAAATGTAATGATGTTAACTAGATGCTATTGTTGATCACTAGTTTCTGATTTAACAAAGTGGTTTACATATCAATAGACAATAGTAGCCAAAAATGATTGGTATCAATAATGAAAAAAGCTGGAGTCAGAATGATAGTCTTTTCTATTTGCTAACATCAATTTGCAACAGTCAATGAGCTCAAAATTGTGTGTGATGAAACAAAACCTAAAACTTTGTACCATTTTCATACACAGGAAAGTTTCAGCCGGGAGGAGGCCGGGGCAAGCAGCCTGACTGAATCTCAGGTTCCTCCCCTCCGCCTTCTAACCAAAAGGACCAGGAAGGCGAGGAACCTGGAGGAGTCAGCGACTGCTTTAATTTGCCAGGCTACTGCAGTAATAGAAACGACCCCTGGTGGCCCCAAGTTGTATGGCTGTCTGACAGTCAGTAAATTGGAAAATTGGAATGAATGGAGGAGGGCCAAAGCCTCATCTGTGAGGAGATGATTCTTCAGGCCCTAAACAAAGGGATGAGGGGCCAACTCGCAACTAAAAGCCACGTGTGTGAGTTAGACCATACTCCTCCAGCAACACCACCACCACCTCCAGCAACACCTTTACCACCACAGCAGTCTGGAAGGAAGTGTTGAGAGTGATGGCCTGGGTTTGGTGTGGTCTGGCAAAAAGACCACAGCCTCAGAACATATATGTCATCTGCTGCTGCTCCCAATCCCAATCCCAATCGAGTCCTGGACCGGATTGTGCTCCCTATTAAAAGGACTCCTCAGGTTACCAATTTTGCCTGTAAAATAATTGATGTCTGCTCTGGGGTACAAAGGTTTCACCAATTCCAACTGTTTCTCCAGCATTACCTTCCTCTTTATTTTGTTAAGACCCCTATTAAATTTCTAATTTGTGCTTTGACAAATGTGCTTACTTCAAAAAGGACAATTTGTTTGTGAGTAGGCAGGTACATTTCAAAAATATAATGACAAATTAACAAGGGTCACCAAAATAGTTGTATCTCTTTGATGTTAAGAAATACAAGAAAATAATGGTGTTGTGATAACTTGACACACAAAACCACAAAAAAATATTAAGATCACTATATAAAAAAAAAGATCATTCTGGAAATCTAGAGAAAAAAAAAGGAGATCACTAAAAAAAAATTAAAATAAATAAAATGATATTCTGGAGATCTTGAGAAAAGAAAACAACAAAAACAAAGATTATTCAGGAGATGACGAGAAATAATAAAAAATCTGTTTGTCAGAACAGTAAATATCAGCATCAAAGCAACTTCATTATTCTAGCATTCTAAAGAAGAAAAATGCGCTGCATTCTGCATTTAAAGATTAAAAAATTTGCAGCGTGACGAATGTGCTATCTCCATTACGAACGCTAATTTTACAAGACCGAGCGCTTCCGGCTCATCCTTGATTCCGAGCATGAGTGGACTTTGATGCGAGGACTTGTGTACACACGATTGGACTTTCCGACAACAAAGTCAAGTTGGCTAAAAATTTAAGAGCCTGCTCTAAAACATTTGAGGGCGGAAATTCCGACAGCAAATGTTCGATGGAGCATACACACGGTCGGACTTTCCGACAACAAACTCACATCGAACATTCCCCATCCGAAAATCCGTTCGTGTGTACGCGGCATTAGAGGCAGCACAGTGGCTGAGTGCTTCTCACCATGCTTGTGTGGTTTTCCTCCATGTACTCTGGTTTCCTCCCACATTTCAAAGACATGCTGGTAGATTAATTATCTCCAGTCCAGTGTACAGTATATATGCTATATTACCAAAAGTATTGGGATGCATGGGGCCTGACTTCCGCTTCCGCCGACGCGACCGGATGTGACGGTCGGACGCGGCGTTCGGATGTGAACTGCGGGAGGTTTGAGATCAGCCTGAGTCTCCGACAGTATCCTGAATAGTCCCTGCTACCGAGACCCTAAGTCCGCAAAAACGAACGCTTGGTGGTGCCCGAGTCTCCTACGGAACCCTGATCGGCCTCTGCTACTGAGACTTTAATCTCGTGAAACCCGTGAAAACGACCGCTTGGTGCGATGAGCAATAGTAAGCAGTCGGCGGCCGATCGTCTTAAAGAATTTGCTCGAACGGATAAGCAAGACGGTGGGCGTAGCCCCCCACAGACACGGAGTGGTGGACCATCAGCGCTGGAAACCCAGAAGCTTAACACGCCCCAGCCGCAGTCCGGGAAATCAACAGAAAAGCAGGAGAAACATCCCAAACTGACCCTGGAACAGATGAACTCCCAGATAATGGAGGCCATCCATTCGAGTAATACAGCCCTAACAGGTAAAATGGATGAGATTATAAATGATATAGGACTGATCAGGCATGATATGCAGAGTATAAGAGAGAGAATGATGGAAGTGGAAAATAGGACTGCTTTATTGGAAGATACTGTTGCCCCTATGCCAAAAAAGATAGTCACGATTGAAAAACAGATTACCCTGTGGCATCAAAAATCTGATGATTTTGAGAACCGTATGCGCCGCAATAACTTAAGAATAGTCGGTTTACCAGAGAAGGCAGAAGGGTTTAATCCTGGTGACTTTATAGAAAAATGGCTGAAAAATGTATCCCCAGATATGGAGGTATCAGCAGCATACGCAGTGGAGAGAGCGCATAGGGTCCCGGCAGTAACACCTAAACCAGGGTTTCCCCCTAGACCCCTGTTGGCACGACTACTAAATTGCAGAGACAGAGACACAATTCTGCGGAAAGCAAGACAAAAAGGAGAGATTCGCTATGAAAATAGCAAAATATCAATATTTCCAGACTTCTCTCTGGAGCTGCAAAAACAACGGGCAACATTTTATGAAATAAAACGAAAAATGAGAGAGGCAGGAATTGAATATTCTATGGCATATCCAGCCCGATTGAGAGTGGAGGAAGGGGGAAAGACTTTGTTCTTCAGTACACCTGAACAAGCTAAAGACTGGCTGGAAATAACCAGGCCTATGCCTCGATAGGATAAATAGAGAAGTCCTGAAAGGATAAGAGACACCAAGAAGATCGGGACTTGGGGGGGGGGGGGCGGAGGAGGGGGGATGAGAGGGACACTCTCCCTACTTTATATTTGTTTTTATTTCCCCCTTTTTTTTTTTTTTTGGTTAAAGGAAGAAGTTTTAATAGTTTATAGGTTTGGTTTTCTCTTTCTTTTTTGTCTTGGTTGGGTTTTTTTTTTTTTTGTTTTTCTTTCTTATTTTTTTTTTTTTTTATTTTTTTTTTTTTTTTTTTCTTGTGCTTTGCCCTTTTCGTCTTGTTCTTTTTCTCCCCCTTTTCCTTCTCTTCTTTTTCTTTTTTTTTCTGAGGGGAAAAATGGGGAAAGGTAAAATATAAATGGTTTTTTTTTTGGGTTTTTTTTTTTTTGATAGGGGAGCGGGAGGGATAGGGAGGAGGAGGGGTAAAGTTGAGGGTGATGGGGTGTGTATAAATAGGAAAATGGAGCTAAAATCACAGAGAAACACATTGAAATAAAGCACTTGCTACAAGGGGAAGAGAGGGAAGAGTGAGAGGAAATCTCTCTCTTGCCCCCCCTTTTTTTTTTTTTTTTTTTTTTTTTTTTTTTTTTACATACAATAACAAGGGAAGGTTAGGATAAGGCAAAGAGACACATTATAAACACTATAAACACAAATAAATGGGGGTAGGGGGAGGGATGGGGAGGGAATGCGCACAAGGAAGGAGGAAGGGAGGGGGGGGAGTGAGGGAGGGTGGGGAGGGAGAGAGCAAGAAAAACACATTTTTTTTTTTTTTTTTTTTTTTGCGGTGTTTTTTTTTTTTTTTTACTTTTTTTTTTTTTTTCTGCGGTGTTTTTTTTTTTTTTTTTTTTTTTAAAAGGGAGGGAGAGGGCGAAAGGAGGGGATGCCTTCTCCTCCCCCCACCTTGGCGGCCCCCCCCTCGCCCCTTATATTCCCGATTAAGCGGACAAAGGGCAGGAGCAGACAGGCTGAAATTGAAATAAATTACCTATATAAGAGCAAAAATGCAATATGTTGGTAATGCCCTAAAAAAAATGTTATGGATGAATGGAACGGAATAGATGAATGAGAGGAGTGAGGTAGAAAAGAGAATGGTCACGGAAAGGAAAAAGGGACATAGGATTTATTTTTCCTCTTCTTTTATTTTTCGGGGGAACAATGGCTAAAATAAAATATATCAAATATGAGTAATCAGCACACATTTTTGTCATGGAATGTGAGAGGTATGGGAACGCAATTAAAACGAACACAGGTTTTCTCAGAAATTAACAAGGTGCAGGCAAAGATCATTTGTATCCAAGAAACACATATGACTAAAGAGAGATTGAAATACCTAGAAAAATCTTGGATACAATGGTCAAGCCACTCATGTCATACTACATATTCAAGAGGGGTTTCTCTCTTGGTCCATCGAGGGGTAACATGGGAGTGCATTAGAGAAAAAAGAGATCCCGATGGAAGATATGTCTTTGTCTTTGCGTTGGTGCATGCACTGCCTGTTGTAATCATGGGGATTTATAACCCCCCCCCCCCCCCCAGCTACAATGCGAGTATTGAAAGAGGCAGTGATATTTATGTCAGAATATCCAGAGGCATATGTCATATGTATGGGAGATTTCAATATGTGTTTAGACCAAAAATTAGATAGGTTCGGAAGAAATAAGCATAAAGGAGGGGAAGGGTCGAAGGTGTTGGAGAAATTTATGAATGAAGTAGGATGGGCTGACTTGTGGAGGATTAGAAACCCTGGGACCCGGGCTTATTCATGGCATGCACCTGGGAGAGGGCGCATGTCTAGAATAGATATGGTAATGGGGAACGAAAAGATCCTGCCAATGGTTCGGTCTGTGGCGTATATGACAAGAGGGGTGTCTGACCATTCTGGATTAACCTTTGAGCTAAAAATAGGCCCAAAAAGAATAAGACCGGGGTATAGGATACAGGCAATGGTTAACCCAGATAGGATTAAATGATAGAATTCCAGAGCAAATGGGAATGTTCCTAGAAGCACATGGCAACAGGAAAATAGATGGAGTACTCTGGCATACATTTAAGGCATACTTGAGGGGGATAACAAGATCAACAATATCATACATTAAACGTACTAATAGGCAGGAAGAGGAGGAAATGGAACAATTATGCGCACAGGCAGAAAATAGGTTTATAGAGGACCCCTCAAATATAAACCAAATAAGATGGGCAGCCTCATCACGGCAATATAAGAACCAACTAATAATTAACGCTAAGCGTAAGAAACTCCAATATGCACAAAAAAACTTTGAACAAGGACAACAATATAATAAGATGCTGAACTTTATGATAAAAAGACAAACACCATCACTAGCAATATCAGAGGTGAAAAAAGAGAGGTGGTAAACACATTAGATGAGATACTTGAGACATTCCAAAAATACTATATTAACATGTATACATCAACACTGACCTGTACTCGAGAAGATATAGAGGAATACCTGAAGGATTTGAACTTCCTTAAATTAACAGAGGAACAAAAAGAGGAGTTAGAGAGGGATATAGAGGAAGAGGAAGTACGAGAAGCTATCTTCTCTCTGGGAAAGGGTAAGTCTCCAGGACCAGATGGCATACCACTGGAAATGTACCAGCGATATGCAGAAATTATGGTACCAGTTATGACCAAAATGTATGGAGAGGCGTTCCAAAGGGGAGAAATGCCTGTTTCCATGTATGATGCTACAGTCATATTGATACCAAAACCAGACAAAGACAGAACTGAGTGTGGATCGTATAGGCCAATATCATTATTAAATATAGATTATAAAGTACTGGCAAAAGTGCTTGCCAAAAGGCTCAATCAGGTAATCTTGTCTATAATAGCGGAGGATCAAACTGGCTTTATGCCAGGGAAATCCACATCAATTAATATTAGAAGGACGCAATATATGACACAAATGAGAGAGTTTATCCCGGAAACAAGTGCCTTGGCATCGCTGGATACAGCCAAGGCATTTGATTCTATAGAATGGGAATTTCTGCAGACAGTCCTGGAAAGGAATGGATTTGGGGAAAAATTTAGAAAATGGGTGAGAATAATCTATAAACAACCATGCTCCAACTTGCTAATAAACGGTATATTATCCCCTACAATAAAACTATATAGAGGAACAAGACAGGGCTGCCCAATGTCACCGCAATTGTTTGCTCTGGCAATTGAGGCATTGGCAAATAGATTCAGACAATCAGATAAATATAAAGGGATTAAAGTAGGAGAAAAAAACCGAACACATAGGCTTATATGCGGACGATATTATATTATATATGGGAGATGCGCAAGCTTCTCTGATGGAAGCAATGAGAATAATAGAAACATACGGGAGGTTCTCAGGGTTAAAAATAAATTGGCAAAGATCCGCACTGATGCCTCTGGGAACAGGTAATGAAAGGAGAGCTCAGACCCCATTAAAAATAGTTGAAGTTTTTAAATATTTAGGAGTAAATATTACGTTGAAACACGAAGACGAGATGGAAGCTAATATACTCCCACTAGTAGAACATGTGAAGAGAAAATTGGAAATATGGATAAAGCTACCAATATCAATGGCAGGCAGAATTCACCTGATAAAATCTATTATATTACCCAAGTGTTTATATGTATTTGCACACTCCCCAGTAAAAATACCAAAACAGATATTTAAAAAATTAAACTCGCAGATGACTCGGTTCATTTGGGCATATGGAAGATGTAAATTAAAATTTAATAAACTACAAAGACCAAAGACAGAAGCTGGACTGGCCCTCCCGGATTTATATTTATATTATTTGGCAGGGCAATTGAAACATCTAAGATCATGGGTAGGACAGGAAAAAATAACAAGGATAGAGGAATATCTCCTTAGTAAAATGCAAATAGATGATTTAATGACGGGATTAGAATTAAAAGATTTGAGGAGAGTGGGAGTAAAAATTCCCCTTTTGAAAGTGGCAAGGACAGTATGGAGAGAGGCTAAGAAACTGACGGGATTTGATGGAATCCCAACAGAAACTGCGCTTTGGAACAATCCAAAATTTGAACAACTGGAAGCCTTTGAGGATAGTAAATTTTGGAAGCAGAATAAGATAACAACTTTTGGTCAGCTATATGACAAAAATGTGATACTAACCTATGAAAACCTATGTAAACAATATCATTTATTGAGTAAACAGTTTTACAGATACCTTCAGCTGAGGCAGGTGCTACAGACACAGTTTAGAAGAGAGGAATTAAAAATATCTAAATATCCCCTTATAGGCATCCTGAGATCACAGGGACCTAAGGGACTGATAGCAAAGATTTACACACACCTGTTACAGAAGAAAATAGAAGGAGAACCATTGAAAATAAGGAATAAGTGGCAGGAGGCTATCCCAGACATGAGCGATCATGAATGGGATGAAGCCTGCAATTCCCACTGGAAGGTATCCCCTGCAATGAATAACAGGATAATACAGATGAATATAATACATCAGACGTACTTGGCTCCAAATAGATTGCACAAAATGGGGAGGATGACTGAACCAAGATGTACTAGATGTGGGCAGGGGGGAGCAGACTTCCTTCATGTAATGTGGTACTGTGGCAAAATAGGAAAATATTGGCAACAAGTAGCTAGGAAAATAGGAAAAGTCCTGAATAAACCTTTTATAGCTACGATGGAATTATGTTTGTTGGGGATATTGAGGGATGAGAGAGATAATAGAGATAATAATACCTTCTTAAGGGAGGTACTGTTTCTGGCAAGAAAACAAATAATAGAAAAATGGATTCAGCCATATCCCCCGACAGTAACCCAATGGGTGAGAGCAGTAAACCAGGTCCTACCCTATGAAAAAATAATGTATGAACAAAGGGGAAACGGGCGAAGGTATGAAAAAATATGGGCAAAATGGAATAGAACATGGCTAACAGTGGATAGAGGAATATCTGAAAATATAGTATTAAGTGACCACAGAGGGTGAGAGAGGAAGGAATGAAAGGAAAGAGTAAATGTAATTATAATTTGTATTATATAAAGAAATGTAAAAGTATATAAAAATGTATAATGTAAATTATTATGTAATGAAAAATTTGGAATAAAGAGTTTTGAAAAAAAAAAAAGACCCCAAGCCCCTCCCACAAACTTCCTGCATACCAACTTCCTCTGCTCAGCTCCAAAATCTATCCAACTGGTTTATTTACATATCAATGGAAGGGGAAGAGCCTCTGTAATCATATGCTGTAGTCACGCTGTGCTCTGCTAGTGGCCAGGCAATCTTCTGGGACCTGTGACATGTCCCAAAAGATTGCAGAGAGGGAGGGGCCGCCTAGGGGGAGAGGAGGAGTTGCCTAGGTGGCCAAGAGCAGGAAGAAGGAAGTGGGACAGTTAGTCCCATTCTAAACTAGGTACACCCTCCCCAAAAAAATGACATGCTACATGTGGCATGTCAGGGACGCGGAGTACTTAATGGGGAAGTTCCACTTTTGGGTGGAACTCTGCTTTAACCACTTCTGGACCACCGCACGTTGATATACGTCCTAACTTTGAAGAGGAATATCGTTGTTATGGCAGCAGCTAGCTGCCATAACCCCGGTATCCTCTTCTTCGGCCGGCGGTCCAGTTTCTGATAATAGTAGTCTCTGCAGTGGATTCATCGCAATATCACTTTTATCGGTGGCGGGAGAGGGGGCCCCCCCTCCCGCCATGCTCTGGTGCCCTCCTCTGCTTACCGGAGCCTCGGCAGCGGTGGAGGCGATCGGATGCTGTCCCTTGTGTGACATGGAGACGAGTGAGGGGAAGATGGCCCCAACCCATCTCTATATCATTGCATGGCAGAAGCGACGTCAAAACTTCACTTCCGCCCATAGCTCTTAAAGGGACATTTTTTTATTGCATTTTAGTGTAAATATGAGATCTGAGGTCTTTTTGACCCCAGATTTCATATTTAAGAGATCCTGTCATGCTTTTTTTCTATCACAAGGGATGTAATAAATAGGAATAAAAGTGACACAATATTTTTTTTAAAAGAACAGTGTAAAAATAAAAAATAAAAGGTAAAATAAATAAGAAAAAAAAAAATTTTAAACAGGCCCCATCCCGCCGAGCTCGCATGCAGAATCGAACGCATACGTGAGTAGCGCCCGCATATGAAAACAGTGTTCAAACCACACATGTGAGGTAGAGCGAGAGCAATAATTCTAGCCCTAGACCTCCTCTGTAACTCAAAACATGCAACCTGTAGAATTTTTTAAACGTCGCCTATGGAGATTTTTAAGGGTAAAAGTTTGTCGCCATTTCACGAGCGGGTGCAATTTTGAAGCGTGACATGTTGGGTATCAATTTACTCAGTGTAACATTATCTTTCACAACATAAAAAAAAATGGGCTAACATTTAAGTGCCTGGGGGGTGTCTATAGTATGCCTGTAAAGTGGTTCCTTTAGAAATGTAATTTTGCTGCGGTACTGTTCTAAGGGAAGAATGCGCCACTTTACAGACATTCTATAGACACCCCCCAGGCATGATATTTAAATGAATATTTCATTTTTATTGTTTCCCTTTAGGCATTAAAAAAATCACTGCTCCCGAAAAAAAAAAAATTGCATTGATACAGTACATGTGCCCTGGGGCAGGACCCGGGTCCCCAAACACTTTTTATGATAATAACTTGCCTATAAGCCTTTAAAATTAGCACTTTTGATTTTTCATGTTCGTGTCCCATAGACTTTGATGGTGTGCGTGTGTTCTTCCAAATTTTTTGCCTGTTCAGTATGTTCTGGTGTTCGGCTCATCCCTACATTAACGCTGTACTATGTGATGCGCTTGTTACATTTGTCATCTTGTGAGTATAATACTTTATCTATTAATAAAGCAATGGTTTTAGGATAATGCATTGGTCTGTGCGCCCTGTGCGCCGTGTCTTTTTGTGGTTTCAGTTGTTCCAGAGCTCCATTATTTCTTTATCTGTAACTTTCTCTTTCTGTAATTGTCTCTGTCTATTGGCAACACTTTGTATTTTATTTGTAACATCACTGTTTTTAAAGTTTTACCAGCTACTTTATATTTTGTTATATTTGATTAATAGCAACATTTCTTTCTGTGTAAATAAATTAGATCTTTATTTTTTATCGCAGTCATTATCATTTGTTATTTACTTTATGGCAAGAGCTGCCTAGATTCTGATATAGACAAGGTTGTAATCACTTTTTATATTTATAATCAAACGAATACGTGAGGTGGTATAACACTTCCATCATTATTGAATGATGACTTTCATCATCCAATAATGTGCAAGCAAAATTGCTGTTTTATGTTACTTGCACATGATTGGGTATTCTTTGCAAATTAAATTACATTCATTCAATAAGCTCTGGGGGCAGATTCCCTTGCCAAGTGAACAGAGTGGGGAGCACAGTTTACCATCTTCACCTTGGGTACTGGATGACCTTGTCCCAACACTGCTTATGCTGTACATCAAAGAATACTGTGAAAGCTTGAAGGATGCATCTTGAATAGATAATATAAAAATCAAGTTGAATGAGAACTCAAGGCAAAACAATGGTGGACGTGCTCTGTGTGTGAGGGGGGCAGACTGGACACAACATTAGCTATGATGTATTTAAGGGGTTAGTCACTCTTAGGGATGAGCCGAACACCCCCGGGTTCGGTTCGCACCAGAACCTTCGAACCGACTGAAAGTTCGCGCGAATTTTCGAACCCTATACGTTATAATGGACGCGAACGTTCGAAATCAAAAGTGCTAATTACAACGGCCAATATGCATGTTAATGTCATAAAACAGGTTTGGGGACCCGGGTCCTGCCCCAGGGGACATATATCAATGCAAAAAGAACTTTTAAAAACTAACGTTTTTTCGGGAGCAGTCATTTTAATGATGCATAAAGTGAAAAAAAAAAAAGTGAAATTTTCCTTTAAATATGGTACCTGGGGGGTGTCTAAAGTATGCCTGTGAAGTGGCATGTGTTTCCCGTGTTTAGAACTGTCCTTGCACAAAATGACATTTGTAAAGGAAAAAAAGAAGCCATTTAAAAACACTTGCGGCTTTAGGTTTGTTCTTAAGTAGAATCTGAACAGGTACATTATGAAGTGTAGCTCCATCCCAAAAAAATCTATTTTTAAGCTTTTTGGAGAACATAGGGAGGGGTTATCACCCCTGTAACATTTGCTGTCTTTGCACATCTGTTCAGAACATGTCACCTAACTTTCCGTCCCAATGACAAATGTTTTTGGAAAAAGTGGGGTTTTAATTGAAACAAGGATTGGTGATAAAGTATCAGTAGAGAGGAGATACCTTTTTCCCAAATTAAATCTAACAGGATAGAATTTCCCTTCCTAGGGGTAGATTTCCTCTCACTTCCTGTTTTCTCTTTCCATTTGCAAGTAGGAGTCGTTTGTAAGTTGGATGTTTGAAAGTAGGGGCCTGGCGTATATACTCTGCAGAAATTTGCCCTATTAGATGTTGGTGTAGCCACAAGACTGGTGGGCACAGGAATGGGCCCTGCTGTGAGTTAATAGATCAAGATTTGTAATTGCATGCACCTGTTGAACAGGGCAGAAAAATTGGGGGTGGTGGTGGTGGTGGTGGACGGTGTTGCCACAAGACTGTAAGCTCTCACAGTTACTCTTGGTGGGCGCAGGAATAGGCCCTGCTGTGAGTTATTAGATCAAGATTTGTAATTGCAAGCACCTGATGAACAGGGCAGAAAAATTGGGCCTTTGGCGGTGGTGGTGGACGGTGTTGCCACAAGACTGTAGGCCCTCATAGTTACTCTTGGTGGGCGCAGGAATGGGCCCTGCTGTGAGTTATTAGATCAAGATTTGTAATTGCAAGCACCTGATGAACAGGGCAGAAAAATTGGGCCTTTGGCGGTGGTGGTGGACGGTGTTGCCACAAGACTGTAGGCCCTCATAGTTACTCTTGGTGGGAGCAGGAATGGGCCCTGCTGTGAACTATTAGATCAAGATTTGTAATTACCCGCCCCTGTTAAACAGGGGCTGAAAAATTGTGCCTTAGGCACTGGTGCTGGTGCCACAACACTGCAACCCCTCACAGATACTGTACTTGGAGCACAGCAGTCACACGTGTTGCGAAGCATTTTTTAAAAAAATTGTAATTACCCGCCCCTGTTAAACAGGGGCTGAAAAATTGTGCCTTAGGCACTGGTGCTGGTGCCACAACACTGCAACCCCTCACAGATACTGTACTTGGAGCACAGCAGTCACACGTGTTGCGAAGCATTTTTTTAAAAAATTGTAAGTACACGCCCCTGTTAAACAGGGGCTGAAAAATTGTGCCTTAGGCACTGGTGCTGGTGCCACAACACTGCAACCCCTCACAGATACTGTACTTGGAGCACAGCAGTCACACGTGTTGCGAAGCATTTTTTTAAAAAATTGTAATTACCCGCCCCTGTTAAACAGGGGCTGAAAAATTGTGCCTTAGGCACTGGTGCTGGTGCCACAACACTGCAACCCCTCACAGATACTGTACTTGGAGCACAGCAGTCACACGTGTTGCGAAGCATTTTTTTAAAAAATTGTAAGTACACGCCCCTGTTAAACAGGGGCTGAAAAATTTGCCTTAGGCACTGGTGCTGGTGCCACAACACTGCAACCCCTCACAGATACTGTACTTGGAGCACAGCAGTCACACGTGTTGCGAAGCATTTTTTTATAAAAATTGTATGTACACGCCCCTGTTAAACAGGGGCTGAAAAATTGTGCCTTAGGCACTGGTGTGGTGGCATGGATCATTGAGGAGGAGGAAGAGGATAGTCAGTGAACATAAGAGGACAGTCACTCAGCATCAGCATAGGCAGGGATGTGATATTAAAAATTATTCGGTTATATCCGCCTCAGGTGCCTGGTAGCTGGTGGTGATCCAAGACTGATTCATTTTGATGAAGGTCAGTCGATCAACCGAGGCGGTGGACAGGCGCACCCTATGATCGGTGACAAATCCTCCAGCAGCACTGAATGTGCGTTCGGAAAGAACGCTGGAGGCAGGACAGGCCAGTAGCTCAATTGCATACTGTGCAAGCTCTGGCCAGTGATCCATCCTCAGGACCCAGTAAGCCAGAGGATTTTCGGTGGGAAAGGTGTCCAAGTCTGACCTTGCCCCAAGGTATTCCTGCACCATGTATATCAGACGCTGGCGATGGTTGCTGGAACCGATCATACCTTGGGGCTGCGGACTAAAAAATTGTCTGAACGCATCGGTCAGACGTCCACCTTCCCCACCGCTCCTTCTGCTACTGACCGAAGCCTCAGCAACTCGTCGCCCAGGACCAGGAGTTTGTAGCCTCCCAGTTTCTGGGAACGCGTTGCACAGACCTTTCTGCAAGGCCTCCCTGAGATGTCTCATCCTCTGCTCCCTCTGCGACGGCAAGATAAGGTCCGCAACCTTACCCTTGTACCGCGGATCAAGGAGAGTGGCCAGCCAGTAATGGTCCCTCTCCTTGATCCGAAGAACACGAGGATCCTTCCGCAGGCTTTGCAGGATCAGGGAGGCCATGCAGCGTAGGTTAGCTGAGGCATTCGGTCCGGAGTCTTCTGGGTCACTGAGGATGACATGATCGCCAGCCACCTCCTCCCAGCCACGTACAAGTCCACTGGTTTGTTGGGACTGTACATCATCCCTAAAAGACTGCTGCTGCTGATGCTGAGTGCCAGGCTCCACCTCCATGCTCACACAATCCTCCTCCTCCTCCTCCTCCTCCTCCTCCTCATCCTCTTCCTGTGTGATGGGTGGGACAGAAGGAACACTGTCCGGATAAAGGGGGCCTTGAGAGGCAAGGAAGTCCTCCTCTTCCTGCCTCTGTTCTGCCTCAAGTGCCCTGTCCATTATCCCACGCAGCGTATGCTCCAACAGGTGGACAAGAGGGACAGTGTCACTGATGCATGCACTGTCACTGCTCACCATCCTCGTGGCCTCCTCAAATGGTGAGAGGACAGTGCATGCATCCCTGATCATGCTCCACTGACGTGGGGAAAAAAAACCAAGCTCCCCTGACCCTGTCCTGGTGCCATAGTCGCAAAGGTACTCATTGATGGCCCTCTGCTGCGTGTGCAGTCGCTGCAGCATGGCCAACGTTGAGTTCCACCTGGTGGGCATGTCACATATTAGGCGGTTCTTGGGCAGGTTCAGCTCCTTTTGCAGCTCAGTCAGCCGAGCACTGGCATTATAAGATCGGCGGAAATGCACACAGACTTTCCTGGCCTGCCTCAGGACATCCTGTAAGCCTGGGAACCTGCCCAAGAACCGCTGCACCACCAGGTTGAGGACGTGAGCCATGCAGGGCACATGGGTGAGCTGCCCCTGTCGCAGGGCGGAGAGGAGGTTGGTGCCATTGTCAGAAACGACCATTCCTGGCTTAAGCTGACGTGGCGTCAACCACCTCTCGGCCTGCCCCTGCAGAGCTGCCAGAACCTCTGGCCCAGTGTGGCTCCTGTCCCCCAAACACACCAGCGCAAGCACGGCATGGCATCTTTTTGCCTGCGTACTTGCGTAGCCCCTTGTACGCCTACGGAGCACCGCTGGTTCCAAGGACAGAGCACTGGAGGAAGAAGAAGAGGAGGGGGTGGAGGAGAGAGGTGTGTCACAACCAGTAGCAGTAGTAGCGTTTTGGAGGCGTGGTGGCGGAACAACCTCCAACACTACTGCACCTTGTCCTGCATCCCTCCCAGCTGCCAATAGAGTGACCCAATGGGCCGTGAAAGAAAGGTACCGTCCCTGTCCATGCCTGCTGGACCATGAGTCAGCGGTAATATGCACCTTACCGCTGACCGCCCTGTCCAGCGAGGCATGGACATTGCCCTCCACATGCCGGTAGAGAGACGGAATCGCCTTCCGTGAGAAAAAGTGGCGTTTGGGAACCTGCCACTGAGGAACCGCACATTGAACAAACTCACGGAAGGGGGCCGAGTCTACCAACTGAAAAGGCAGCAGTTGAAGTGCTAGCAATTTAGCCAGGCTAGCATTCAACCGCTGGGCATGTGGATGGCTGGGAGTGTACTTCTTTCTACGGTCCAGCAGCTGGGGCAGGGAAATTTGCCTGCTGCAATCGGACGTCGGTGTACTGCAAGTACTTGGTTGTGACACACCTAATTCTACACCTTCAGTCCTCTCAGAGCAGCTTTCAGAGAGGACTGAAGGTGTAGTGGGGATGGAGATCCCAGCTGAGGAGGAGCAAGGAGAGGTCCGCTTAGTTCTTTGGTGTGGGTCTTTTATGTGTGCCTGCCAACGAGCTGCATGGCAGGTCGCCATATGTCTGGTCATGCTTGTGGTGCCCAAGCGGCTGATGTTTTGGCCACGCGAGATACGCTTGAGACAAATATTGCAAATAGCAGTGGTGCGATCTGATGCACTCGTCTCAAAAAAGGCCCACACCAAAGAACTTTTCTGATAACGTGCAGAGGCAGCGCCCTGCACAGGCGGAGCTCTGCGGTGTTGTACAGTTGCTGTGCTGGCCTCTACCTGGCCTCCAGGGGGCATCCTGCCTCGTTGGACATGTGACGCCGCATCCTCCTCCTCCTCCTCGTCCTCCTCCTCATCCTCTCTCCCTTCAGGCACCCACGTGGAGTCAGTGACCTCATCATCCCCTCCCTCTTCACCACTAGAGCAAACCTGGCAGTAAGCTGCAGCTGGTGGAACAGTACTGCCAGATTCCTCAAGCTGGGTATCATCATCCGAGCCTTCGAATCGTTGGGCATCCTCCTGGAGCATGTACCCAACACTGTGCTCAAAGAGTTCGGGGGACTCCTCAGGAGGACATGGTGGGTCTAGGGAAGGGGTGGCTGATGATGCTCTGCCAGTACCCTGAGCCTGGGTGAGAGAGGATGAGGAGGATGAGGAGGGCTTGGTCATCCATTCTACCAAGCCTTCAGCATGATGCGGCTCCACATGTCCAGCTGCCGAAAACAAAGACGCGCGTGTCCCATGGCCACGTGCTGATGACGATGCACGACCACGTCCACGGCCACGGCCACGTCCACTAGAAACAGAGCCTGCCTGCCCTGTGTTCTTGGCTCTGCACGCTCTGCCTCCCCTTGGCGGTCTTCCAGCCATTGTAGTCGGTAGTCCTGTGGGTGCTGCTGAGAAGAATATATAGGAGCTCTGTGTGATGCCACTAACACACTAGAAGTCCTATGGGTGCTTCTGCAAAGAAAATAGAGGAGCTCTGTGTGATGCCACTAACACACTAGAAGTCCTGTGGGTGCTGCTGCAAAGAAAATATAGGAGCTCTGTGTGATGCCACTAACACACTAGAAGTCCTATGGGTGCTTCTGCAAAGAAAATAGAGGAGCTCTGTGTGATGCCACTAACACACTAGAAGTCCTGTGGGTGCTTCTGCAAAGAAAATAGAGGAGCTCTGTGTGATGCCACTAACACACTAGAAGTCCTGTGTGGGTGCTTCTGCAAAGAAAATAGAGGAGCTCTGTGTGATGCCACTAACACACTAGAAGTCCTATGGGTGCTTCTGCAAAGAAAATAGAGGAGCTCTGTGTGATGCCACTAACACACTAGAAGTCCTATGGGTGCTGCTGAGAAGAAAATATAGGAGCTCTGTGTGATGCCACTAACACACTAGAAGAAGTCCTATGGGTGCTTCTGAAGAAAATATAGGAGCTCTGTGTGATGCCACTAACACACTAGAAGTCCTATGGGTGCTTCTGCAAAAGAAAATAGAGGAGCTCTGTGTGATGCCACTAACACACTAGAAGTCCTGTGGGTGCTTCTGCAAAGAAAATAGAGGAGCTCTGTGTGATGCCACTAACACACTAGAAGTCCTATGGGTGCTGCTGAGAAGAAAATAGAGGAGCTCTGTGTGATGCCACTAACACACTAGAAGTCCTGTGGGTGCTTCTGAGAAGAAAATATAGGAGCTCTGTGTGATGCCACTAACACACTAGAAGTCCTATGGGTGCTTCTGCAAAGAAAATAGAGGAGCTCTGTGTGATGCCACTAACACACTAGAAGTCCTGTGGGTGCTTCTGCAAAGAAAATAGAGGAGCTCTGTGTGATGCCACTAACACACTAGAAGTCCTAGTGGTGCTTCTGAGAAGAAAATATAGGAGCTCTGTGTGATGCCACTAACACACTAGAAGTCCTATGGGTGCTTCTGCAAAGAAAATAGAGGAGCTCTGTGTGATGCCACTAACACACTAAGTCCTATGGGTGCTTCTGAGAAGAAAATATAGAGGAGCTCTGTGTGATGCCACTAACACACTAGAAGTCCTATGGGTGCTTCTGAAAAGAAAATAGAGGAGCTCTGTGTGATGCCACTAACACACTAGAAGTCCTGTGGGTGCTTCTGGGAACAAAAAATAGGATCTCTGTGTGATGCCACTAACACACTAGAAGTCCTATGGGTGCTTCTGGGAAGAAAATATAGGATCTCTGTGTGATGGACTAACACACTAGAAGTCCTATGGGTGCTTCTGGAAGAAAATATAGGAGCTCTGTGTGATGGGACTAACACACTTCAAGTCCTATAGGTGCTTCTGGGAAGAAAATATAGGAGCTCTGTGTGATGGGACTAACACACTTCAAGTCCTATGGGTGCTTCTGGGAACAAAATATAGGATCTCTGTGTGATGGTACTAACACACTTCAAGTCCTATAGGTGCTTCTGGGAAGAAAATATAGGATCTCTGTGTGATGGGACTAACACACTTCAAGTCCTATAGGTTGCTTCTGGGAACAAAATATAAATCTGTGTGATGGGACTAACACACTTCAAGTCCTATGTGATGGGACTAACACACTTCAAGTCCTATAGGTGCTTCTGGGAACAAATATAGGATCTCTGTGTGATGGGACTAACACACTTCAAGTCCTATAGGTGCTTCTGTGAACAAAATATAGGATCTCTGTGTGATGGGACTAACACACTTCAAGTCCTATAGGTGCTTCTGGGAACAAAATATAGGATCTCTGTGTGATGGGACTAACACACTTCAAGTCCTATAGGTGCTTCTGGGAACAAAATATAGGATCTCTGTGTGATGGGACTAACACACTTCAAGTCCTATAGGTGCTTCTGGGAACAAAATATATGGTCTCTGTGTGATGGGACTAACACACTTCAAGTCCTATAGGTGCTTCTGGGAACAAAATATAGGATCTCTGTGTGATGGGACTAACACACTTCAAGTCCTATAGGTGCTTCTGGGAACAAAATATAGGATCTCTGTGTGATGGGACTAACACACTTCAAGTCCTATAGGTGCTTCTGGGAACAAAATATAGGATCTCTGTGTGATGGGACTAACACACTTCAAGTCCTATAGGTGCTTCTGGGAACAAAAATATGATCTCTGTGTGATGGGACTAACACACTTCAAGTCCTATAGGTGCTTCTGGGAACAAAATATAGGATCTCTGTGTGATGGGACTAACACACTTCAAGTCCTATAGGTGCTTCTGGGAACAAAATATATGATCTCTGTGTGATGGGACTAACACACTTCAAGTCCTATAGGTGCTTCTGGGAACAAAAATATGATCTCTGTGTGATGGGACTAACACACTTCAAGTCCTATAGGTGCTTCTGGGAACAAAATATATGATCTCTGTGTGATGGGACTAACACACTTCAAGTCCTATAGGTGCTTCTGGGAACAAAATATATGATCTCTGTGTGATGGGACTAACACACTTCAAGTCCTATAGGTGCTTCTGGGAACAAAATATATGATCTCTGTGTGATGGGACTAACACACTTCAAGTCCTATAGGTGCTTCTGGGAAGAAAATATAGATCTCTGTGTGATGGGACTAACACACTTCAAGTCCTATAGGTGCTTCTGGGAACAAAATATATGATCTCTGTGTGATGGGACTAACACACTTCAAGTCCTATAGGTGCTTCTGGGAACAAAATATATGATCTCTGTGTGATGGGACTAACACACTTCAAGTCCTATAGGTGCTTCTGGGAAGAAAATATAGATCTCTGTGTGATGGGACTAACACACTTCAAGTCCTATAGGTGCTTCTGTGTGATGGGACTAACACACTTCAAGTCCTATAGGTGCTTCTGGGAAACAAAAATATAGGATCTCTGTGTGATGGGACTAACACACTTCAAGTCCTATAGGTGCTTCTGGGAACAAAATATATGATCTCTGTGTGATGGGACTAACACACTTCAAGTCCTATAGGTGCTTCTGGGAACAAAATATATGATCTCTGTGTGATGGGACTAACACACTTCAAGTCCTATAGGTGCTTCTGGGAACAAAATATATGATCTCTGTGTGATGGGACTAACACACTTCAAGTCCTATAGGTGCTTCTGGGAAGAAAATATAGGTCTGTGTGATGGGACTAACACACTTCAAGTCCTATAGGTGCTTCTGGGAACAAATATATATGATCTCTGTGTGATGGGACTAACACACTTCAAGTCCTATAGGTGCTTCTGGGAACAAAATATATGATCTCTCTGTGATGGGACTAACACACTTCAAGTCCTATAGGTGCTTCTGGGAACAAAATATATGATCTCTGTGTGATGGGACAAACACACTTCAAGTCCTATAGGTGCTTCTGGGAACAAAATATATGATCTCTGTGTGATGGGACTAACACACACTTCAAGTCCTATAGGTGCTTCTGGGAACAAAATATATGATCTCTGTGTGATGGGACTAACACACTTCAAGTCCTATAGGTGCTTCTGGGAAGAAAATATATGATCTCTGTGTGATGGGACTAACACACTTCAAGTCCTATAGGTGCTTCTGGGAACAAAATATATGATCTCTGTGTATGGGACTAACACACTTCAAGTCCTATAGGTGCTTCTGGGAACAAAATATATGAGCTCTGCCTGCCTGCCAGGAACACACTTCAAGTCCTATAGGTGCTTCTGGGAACAAAATATAGGAGCTCTGCCTGCCTGCCAGGAACACACTACAAGTCCTATAGGTGCTTCTGGGAACAAAATATAGGAGCTCTGCCTGCCTGCCAGGAACACACTACAAGTCCTATAGGTGCTTCTGGGAACAAAATATAGGAGCTCTGCCTGCCTGCCAGGAACACACTACAAGTCCTATAGGTGCTTCTGGGAACAAAATATAGGAGCTCTGCCTGCCTGCCACGAACACACTACAAGTCCTATAGGTGCTTCTGGGAACAAAATATAGGAGCTCTGCCTGCCTGCCACGAACACACTACAAGTCCTATAGGTGCTTCTGGGAACAAAATATAGGAGCTCTGCCTGCCTGCCACGAACACACTACAAGTCCTATAGGTGCTTCTGGGAACAAAATATAGGAGCTCTGCCTGCCTGCCTGCCACGAACACACTACAAGCCCCTCTTTCTAAATCAATCTTTGTAAATGAATCTATCTAACTCAATCTCTCTAAGTAAATCTCTAACTAACTAAATCCAGCAGAGTGTCACAGATCTATCCTGCTCTATCTACGCCGGAACAGCATGTGACCGGCGCAGACGGCGTGGCGGCCTTTTATAGGGGGGGGCGTGTACTAAAGCCCCTGAGCTGTAATTGGCTACAGGCGTCCTGCCTGTAGCCAATTATGGCTCTTCGAGTTTCCGGGGCTGTGATTGGCCAAGCATGCGGGGTCACAGTGCATGCTTGGCCAATCATCAGCCAGCAATGCACTGCGCCGGCCGCGCCGGCCGCAATGCATTGCGGGGCCGCTCGCATCACACGAACGTGATGCGCGCGGCCAAAATAGTTCTGGGCTCGCCGAGCGAGCGAACACCCGGTGCTCGATGCGAACATGGGTTCGCATCGAGCACCGGGCCCATCCCGAATAGATATATATATATATTATATGAACACCATTAGCATTATGGCTGAATGGTAGCCTGTTATGGTTGTGTCCATACCACCCCCTCCCCTCTCTTGTTTTTGGTGTGTTTCTTTTCCCCTTACCTACTTTGTAGGAATACTATTGCACCAATATATGCTTGGAGTGATACTGTTGGCTACTTACCAGTGGTCACATATATTTGAACATTGTTTAGTGGGGAGATTCTTCAGTGAAATCTGCTGATAAGATAGTGAGACCTGTTCTTTCCAACAACCCCTGAATGTGTCCTGATGAAACAAAACAGCAAAACGCGTTGATGCACAGGGGCTCACTGTTGTTTATGTGGTGCATTTATTCATCTTCGCTGTGTACTTTTGTCCATTATGTGATATGTATTTTTAATTCTTTATGTGTTTTGCCTTATGAATTGTTATAAAAAAAAATAGATTTTTATATTCTATCTGTCATCCAAAGTGCCTTTAAAGTCTGACCTTGGTGCAGTCTTTGCCCTTTTTCCTTTTTTTGAGGTGGTAATATCCTGTTATGGGGGTGTTTCTCTGCAGCAGGGATGGGAGCACTTGTCTGGAGAGAAGGAAATATGGATGGGGCAAAATACCATTAAATTCTGGCCCACTGCCAGAAAGATGTCATTAGGAAAAAAGTTTACTTTCCAACATGACAATGACCCAAAGCATACAGCAAAAATGACCAAACAGTGTTTGAAGGAGAAAAGGTGAATGCCCTTGCATGGCCTAGTCAGAGCCTAGACTTAAACCCAATTGAAAATCTGTGGAATGACTTGAAAGACTGCAGTTCACAAACGGTCACCATCAAATTTAACTGAACTTGAGCAGTTCTGTAAAGAAGAGTGGTTAAATATTGCAAAGTCTAGACGTGCAAAATTAGTAGAGACATATGCCAACAGATTAAAGGCTGTATTTAAAGCAAAAGGTGGTTCAACAAAATACTGACTCAAGGGGTAAATACAGCTGGATAAAACTGTGTCTGTCTTCATTTCAGGCTGCAAAGCAACATCATAATGTGATTATTTTAAAGGGGGGTGATTCTTTCCTATACCCAATATATATATATATATATATATATATATATATATATATATATATATATATATATATGGGTACTAGAGGCCTTCCCTTATTCAGTAAGCCTGACCTGGAAGTTTTGCAACGCTT
>CM053031.1:197202181-197288778 GCA_028564925.1 Lithobates sylvaticus | reverse complement strand
CTCCTTTTGGAGACAAATCTTTTCCCTGATCTCATCTGTATCACAAATACCTTCAAAACCCTCTCTGGAATTAGCCCTACTCTACTTGGGTATAGAACAATTTCTGCCCAGATCAAGAGTAGTGATAATATATCTGTTACTTGCAGCAAAGCTAAATATCACATGTTTACTCTTGCAGACCTCAATCTCCAATGTGAGATGGAGAAAATAGTAGCCAGAAAGAATTTGACCATGGACAAGTTTCTCTTCAAATGGTCCTCTTGGTTATCACATTCTGCATGCACTGTTAAAGTATAATGTTTCTTGTTGAATTTTACTGGGTTTTGATTGATAAGCTGTTACTCTCTCCCTCCTCCTCTTCAAACTCCTCCTATACCCCTTCTGGAGCCATTTCCATTAATACCTCCAGGTATTACCCCTACAACCTAGTTGGAACTTGACTAATTTGCTACTTTTTCTGAATATGTTACACTGGTTGAATTTATCTTTACGCTTCGATTTGAACATCTGCCGAACTAATACATGTATTAACGATGTATGTGAAAAACTTATAATAAAGAATATTGAAAAAAATTATATATTTTTTTATTATAGAGCTTGTTTAAGGCTCAAAGTGTTAGCTCTTTGTCTATATTTTCTGTACTAAAAAAATAAATAAATAAATAAATGAAAAAGGAACAGTAGGAAAACTGATGTACGCGATACAATATTAATAACTAATATTATATCATCTACGTATAATTGTCTAGTCCCTATAATGTTGTTAGTCTGTTAAACCTATGAGCGCATGCTACTGTTAGTATCACAATAATACGAGGTTAGCTATGAAACCAAACACAAACTGCTGCTAATAACACACTATCTTATTTATTTCCCAAGAATCAGGAATGCTAACATAAAGTAATAAAAGACATTACAATATCACAAGGCTTACAATCAAATCATATAATACAAGAATATCAAAGATACTTATCACAGGGCCCTCCTTGTGGCCTTGAAAAATGGCCGCCAGACCATGAGGTGACCAGAGACATCCTCTCATGTCAGGGATTCCCAGCAAAACAGAGAGAAGAGCTCTCTGCGAATTCCTTTTACCAAGCTCACTCATTCAAAACCCCCCCCCCTTGCTTCGCACCCAATGAACACCAGCAAAAGGTGATCCAGGAAGTAAACTGCACTTTCCACTCAGGGGCTGTGCCTCTAGCCTGGAGCCGTCTTCACCGCAGGTGGGCCCAGCCATTGCTGGTGTGTTTTCCAACCTGGCTACATTCCAATCCGGGGGAATGCCTTCTGTCCTCAAAGATATTGGGAATGAATCGATGTAATATTACATGAGTTCATATTGAATCCAACATATGCCGCTTTGCGACTGAAAGTCGCATAAAAACCCTTCTTCAGACACGGCTCCTATTGAACAGTCCATAACTGTTTTGTCCCTGACATGCGTTTCCAAACCAGTATCCATAGAACAGTCCTTTAAACGTCTTATCGTGTTGTATTTTTACAACGTGTCCCTGACATGCGTTTCCAAACCAGTATCCATAGAACAGTCCTTTAAACGTCTTAACGTGTTGTATTTTTACAACGTGTGCAGAAACAGCTCCTATGGAACAGTCCATTGTGGTCTTACCATGTTATGCTTCCCAACACGTGCCGCTTTGCCACTGAGTGACACATCCTTCTTCAGCGACAGCTTCCATGTCACCATTATGTATCTTTGGTATCTTCTCCTTTCCGGTGTCTTCAGGACGGATGCAGTACAGGCAAGGGGTGTCCATTCATTCACCATTCACCAGTACACATTCAGAGCAACATATCAAACAGCTCTCAAATACTGATCTATTATTTAGATAAGTCTCGAGGAGGGCCTTGTTCACCCATATTAATAACCTACAATACTCATATGTCACACTATACCATAATATAAATCAACTTATTACCATACTATATACATATATATGTGTCCCGTCCATTTACGCACCCCGCTCCCAACCCTATAACCCTTTACTGTACATATGGGTCGGGATTAGGCAGGCTTGCTCACAACGGTATTGCAGGGCTCTGACTTGGCAGCAAGGTCTCTAATTTGTACACAGAGACTCTACTGTCAATTCGTCCCTCAACTTGCATAGCCAAATGGGAGACCCTTCTATATAAATATTGAGTCTAATCACACATATAAATTTGCAAAAAATTAAAAACAAAACCACACAATTCCATCCCTGTGCCTGGATTTCAGAGACCATGCCCAGGGTATACCATGCACCTCTACCTATGGTTAGGTTCAAGGAACCTTCCAGTTTTATGACTAACATTACATCGGCATTCTTTAGGACAAAGAAACAAACTTGTCTATGTCCCAAATGACACCCAGGTGCTTCCTCCCCAGCAATGATCCCTGAAATAACTTCCCAACATTTTTACGTTCACCACCATGGTGTATTGACCTGGCATACAAAGGACATCATGGTCAGGCTTCCGACCGAGGGAAGTATCAACCTGCTTCCATCTCCTCTGATCACATGTGGGTGATTTAGCCTCAAATGCGACAAGATAGAATCCCCAATCAGTAAGCCCATTGATGCCACCAAATATACAGACCAAGTCCGCACTTCTGTGTATGGGATCATACAGCCTAACACCTTTCACCATCCAAACTGGTACAGCCCATCCAGGCATTCGACCACCATTTTGGATTAGTGTAAGCGACGTGTTGTGGCAGAGTCTTACTGAGCGGTGATGCTAACTCATCAGGCCACTGCCCTTTAAACAGAGATTGCCCAATCAGCTTGATGCTGGTTGACACTTCCGTCCGCCACTGCGTGTACGCCAGAGCCCATGACCGATTTCTATCCTGTACCCTCACACCCTCCACCAACCTCTCAATATGGTTCACCAAATCTGGAGCTAATTTACCCTGGGTATTTTGTGAATGTTATTAAGGATGCCACCAATCTCTCTGAGTAACAAAGTCCCGCTCAAGCTATGGCTGAGAGTTTGTTCCTCAGGATACCGATGTCTACTCCATTACCAACACCCATCCCAGCTCCTATTCCCCCAATATAGTGCTGAATACATGCCTCCTCTTGTGGTTACTCCTCAGAGATAAGCATCCTGCATGCACCTTATTCTGTGTCCGCACATCTCTGGGAGTAAGTCACTGGTACGATGACAGCACTTGATTCAGCGTATACTCAGCAAATATAGGGTAATAGGTTTTATCAACCACTGTGAGATGTTGCAGCGCCATGTGGTGAAGGCATACTGTACTCTGGTAGTCAGCGTTTGTTCCCTTTATCTATCGGAGCATGCTCCTGCGTGTATTCACTGGCATTCCCTGTGCAGGGTTTCAACTTCTCAGGTGAGACCTCAACCAGGCGCATCTCCCCCATACAAGGAAATGTTCACCCCATTGATGTGTCACCTGACACCCTCTAGTCCGGCCAACAGACACCTTATTATGCATAAGTGCCCGCCTCCTGGGTACCTGCACCATATAAATTCCGTTACGTCAATACATGTCATACATTACACAACTTTTCTTATTTCAACTCCTCCCTCCAACAAAAAAAAACATATATATTTTACATTTTCATGTTCTGATGGATTGGATGTGTTATGCTCCTTCCCCCAACCTCCAACCCATTGTACGTATATTAATAACACGTTTGCATTCATCAGGAGAGAGTCCAGCAAAAAAAAAAAAATGTTTCAAGTCTTATTGATAGGCACAGTCTTTCAGATTCAGCACCAGATCGTCCATAGGAAAAGAAAAAGTGTTAAAGTGAATCTTTTTGTTTGTCCCATCTCTCCTGATATTTAGTAGAATAAATTTGGGGCGTGGTATGGCACAGACAAACTGCCAACCAGATGATCATCCGTCATCCATTTTCCAGAACCTTTCCAATCTCGCTCCACCAGGATTCTGGAATTGAAAAACAAGAGCAGAATCAAATTCTTATCCATAATATCTGCTTGCTTATTATATTTACTCCTATTTCCCTCCTTGGAACCCAGGAACTTAGTATTCCTGGCTTCTGCAATTTGACCAAACTATCAAAAACAACCATGACCTCTTTAGGCAGAACCCACTCTAAAATGGATCCCCATGGTATGGTCAAAACTTTAAAAAAAACGAACGTCACTGTTGTTTCTCAAAAATTCTCAATTTAAAAACGCAAAAAGAAAAACAACCAATGCATTTATCTTTATCTTACGATCTATGCACTAACTTTATCTTACGATCTATGCACTAATTCCCCTTTCAGGTGTATAAAGCCTAAACCTTTTGGAGCTTTTTACACCTGAACAAAACAACAATAAAATAGCTGACTAAGCCAATACCCAAAAACAAAAAAAAAAAATATGTTTTTTTTTTTTTTTTTTTTACAAAAAAAAAAAAAAAAAATTTAAAAAAAGAATAAACATTAAAAGTCTGGCCATTATCACCCAAGAACAACATGACAAGACAACCACCATACAACAATGACAAACACTCAACTTTTAATTAAAGACATCCATGGATTTTCTCCTGAGAAGAGTACATGTTTTTTTTTTTTTTATCTGAAAGACAATAAGTTAATGGGAAAAACAACACAAACAAAAACAAAACATTTGTAACTTCATCACAACATTTGCTACCTCATTTGTAACTCTTTAGTTTTGTCAGATTATTGTTTAAATATTTTCATTGTTTGCAAACAATTACTAATTAATGAGCTCATGGTACCATGTGATAATCGATTATGCATTTACAATAACCTAACCCCCGTGTTGGTCTCACTTTGACGGACCTGCAAACAAAACACAAATGTTTAGTATCCAAACCTGTTCTCTCCCTGGTTTCTGGAAAAGGAACACAAAGACAATGATTAAACACGATTATCATGACAATTGACTTTAAGTGCCCCAAGTCTCTTCTCATTAATTGTACTGCTAGGGGAACACCGAGTTGTAGTATAAACAACTAAACTAAAAAAAATAAAAATTACAAACATTAAAACTAAAACAAAATTAATAAAAAAAAAAAAAAAAAAAAATTGAAAAATGAAAAAAAAAAAAAAATTAATAAAAAAAAAAAATATGAAAAAAAAAAAATTCATAATAAAAAAAAAAAAAAACATTAAAAATTAATAATAAAAAAAAATTTGAAAAAAAATTAAAAAAAATAAAAAATTAATAATAAAGAAAATTAAAAAAACTAAAAAAATTCATTAAATAAAACATTAAACCTTATAAAAAAAAACTACAAAAATACTTAAAACCTTATTCATAGGAAGGAAACTTTGATCAGAGTATTTTTAACATACTTGCAGCTGACTAAGTGCTGCTAGCATTGCTTCCCCCAGTGCTATGTTTGAATAACCATTCGGCTACTTCCATTTTGATTTTATGCAACTGTCCTACATATTGCTTTTCAGTTTGTAGACTCCGTAATTGGGTCTTAACGGGGAATTGGGTTTGCTTACTATGGGCTCCATGCTTTGGATTGCTACCCCACCTGGCCGAATAACATTCATAATGCCTTGGGGTAGTTTTCAGGTATGATCTTTTTTTGATATCGTTATTCGCCCAACAATACTTTGCGATGTGACCTCCCCTTTTACACAAACAACATTTTAGCTCTGGCTTCCCTGCATAGGCCCTTTTTCCAACATCTTGTGCTGGAAATTCACATTGCTGGATAATATTACTGTGATTGGAATTAACAGACTTTACACTTTCATCGTCTGAGGAGTCATCAGAAGTTTCTATTTCAATTCCTGAATCAATTTCAAGCGCAGTTACCACGCTTGTATTTACGTCTCCAACATCGATTCCCATCATCCGCCTTCCTGTATTTCTGCTTAATACGGATACACCTGCCTTTGACCCATATTCGCTATCACTGGACTCTTGACAAAAATCTCGCAGGATATTGACAAAATTTTGGTAGGACCTAGCATTCCTCAGAGCCATTCTAGTGGGATAGCTTACATAACACTTATTGGCCATCGAGTACATGAAACTTGCATCATCCTCCAATAAGTCAGGACAGTTGAAGACTCTCGTATACAATGCAAGATACTCACTGCAGAACAATATTGGGTCAACTCCTCTCCTAAATTTCATTCGTTGCAAATCACTCATACCATTATCACGACTGTCCACAAGACGCTGCAATTCTTTCCTCCGCCCCTCTGCATCTGCTGAATTATCCTTAACCTGTGCCGATAACTGGCCTATCAAAGGTCCTGGTAGCCATGCTTTTAGAAGAGAGCATGCATCGTCATTCTTCAACTGGAATTTACGGATTAGAGCCTCAAACTTATTGGACAGCGTCACTGGCGACTCCAGGGCATTAAATTCACCCAGAATCTGGCATAACGTGAGTCTCTCTTGGATTGTAATCAAACTGTCATTCTGCTTTGACGCTATAGGCGCAATAGTAGACTGTGTTTCCTCACGGCTCTTTTCCTCACTGACTGTGCAGATATCGGCCAATTGGCATGTTGCTTTGTGCTCATTGAGCGATATTATACACTGTTCTTTAATAAGAAGTTGGGAGTGTGCGTTTGCTACTTTCCTTTCTAAAGACATAACCAATTCTTCCATCTCTGATAACTTTATTCGCAATGACTCTACAAGTTTATTCTTCATGACGCAGTCCATGCTGCACCTCTGAAGCTGTTCTCGTAGGTCACCATTTTTTTCTGACAACTCGCCGGCTTTTGCCTGCAATTTGTCAATCTCACTACTGGAGGCTGTTGCCATTTTTAGAAGATTTTCCCTGACTCCATCTATATCTTCCCCGAGAAGTCTCCTTTCTGCTTCCCACTTCTCCCCCATTTGCTCAGATATAACTTTAATTCTGAGCAACACTGCAATCTCATTAGCCAATTTTTCCTTCTTCGCTTTTTTTTTTAGCTGTTTACCCAGTAATCTGCTATTCTGTTGCTGACACTGAGACACTAGTACATTACACTGGCTTTTAAGAGGTTCATCTGCACATGAATGATAACTGGCAGAGGCGTACTTCTTAACATATGTATACACAAGTTCCATTCTCACAAGCACACAATCCACACTTCTATTTGTACTAACGTTCCAACACTGCACTGAGTACTAAACCAAACCCAATTATCGTTAGCTCTTACAACTCACGGGAAAAAAAAATAAAAAAAATAAAATAAAAAAAAAAATAATCGCTCACATAGCATTCAAGATTCTTCATTCATTATCACTTTTACTTGATATCATTCTAAACAATACAACTTTTGCCTATCCATTGAAAAGACTAACCACACTTATTGTGGCATTATCAGCTGATGTTTGTTAATGAAACTTTCAAAGACTTCCATTGATATGCTAATTAGCCTACCCACATTGAAGTTGCTCAACCAGTTGCTTACCCAATGCAACACAGATAATAAACCAACAACAAAAAAAACTGATGCAAAACACACACACAGAGGCACAGTTAAAGCTATTTAAACTACTTTTCACCTGTAGTCCCACAACCAACTAAAAAAAAAAAAAACAGATGCACATCCGTTTAAACACAAATTTGTTACTTGTAGTTTTACAACAAGACACAAGGCACATTCTAAGACACAAGGCAGACTCTTAATCAATGCCTTCCTGTTAGGGTAAAAATCCTGTTAGGCCTTCCTGCCACATGGGTAAAAATGCAAAAAAAATAAAAAAAAAAATAAAAACGAAAAAAAAACTTGAAAATAACAATCAATTTCTCCCACTTTTCGTCAAAGATGTATGGTAATTCCTGTCAATCTTTAACCAAGGGTGATCAGCCCTCTTGACCAGCTACAAGTATTCTAACACTTTGCATTAGCAATACAACATTTAACATATATATATACATATATCAGCCACAGCTCTCACCAGGTTCTACGCGTCCGTTTCAACGATGAGATCTTTCACAGAATTTTCATGACCATCCAAGCGTGGTTTCAGAATTCGCGAGCCAGCGCCAATCTTGTCCACACTAGAGACGATTTTCTATTCTGGATGTCTGAGGATTAGGGACTCAAAACAACAAATGCATTAGGGTTTGTGAATCCTGTGCAGAAAAACAATATTCTACACGTCTAAATCTATGGGGTGCCAAATGAAGTACGCGATACAATATTAATAACTAATATTATATCATCTACGTATAATTGTCTAGTCCCTATAATGTTGTTAGTCTGTTAAACCTATGAGCGCATGCTACTGTTAGTATCACAATAATACGAGGTTAGCTATGAAACCAAACACAAACTGCTGCTAATAACACACTATCTTATTTATTTCCCAAGAATCAGGAATGCTAACATAAAGTAATAAAAGACATTACAATATCACAAGGCTTACAATCAAATCATATAATACAAGAATATCAAAGATACTTATCACAGGGCCCTCCTTGTGGCCTTGAAAAATGGCCGCCAGACCATGAGGTGACCAGAAACATCCTCTCATGTCAGGGATTCCCAGCAAAACAGATAGAAGAGCTCTCTGCGAATTCCTTTTACCAAGCTCACTCATTCAAAACCCCCCCCCCCCTTGCTTCGCACCCAATGAACACCAGCAAAAGGTGATCCAGGAAGTAAACTGCACTTTCCACTCAGGGGCTGTGCCTCTAGCCTGGAGCCGTCTTCACCGCAGGTGGGCCCAGCCATTGCTGGTGTGTTTTCCAACCTGGCTACATTCCAATCCGGGGGAATGCCTTCTGTCCTCAAAGATATTGGGAATGAATCGATGTAATATTACATGAGTTCATATTGAATCCAACAGAGATAGTCCCTAAAACAGTGGGAGCTTACTAAATGGTGACCATCTGAACGTAGCATGTCGTGGATCCAAGCAAAGCAATGTCATAAAATGGTCCGTAAATACATGGCTGACATGGAGAAAGATAATGCTTGTTCAAGATAATTCTAGTATAGTTATGTATAGAGGAGAACCACCTGTGCAATGGAGGAGACTGCCAAGGGATGAAAGTAAGAAGGGCAGGAAAAGGACTGGTATGATAAAGAGAAGGGAAAGGATTGTGTAAAGCAAAAATGGAGAAGTGGGATGAAACAAGAATGAGGAAGGAGGTGGGAGCCCCAGAGGATCAGCTTTGCTTATATTACAACTCCAAGAAGTGGGCAGTCAGTTGCGATGATGGAAATTTGTCAAGCCAAGGCTGCCAAGTACATAAGAATTTGATGTGTGTATCAATGAGGATTCCTGTCAGTTTCTCATTAATGAGCATGCCATGTACACGATTCTTAATCTATTCAAAGATAAGTGTTGGTGATTCCCACACCCTTGCTATTGTCTGTTCCTTTGCCATAAAAATGTGGGTGAGTATGTGCTCACATCAGGTTATGTTTGCTATCAGTTTATGTAAGGGTGCTTCACAGGGGTTTTTGTGCAGATTAATGTGGAGAACTATATTAACCATAGTGTATACCCGTATCCACAGCCTCTTTACCTTAGGACATGTATACCAGATATGTTTCATGTCAGCCATATGGACAGCCTCAAAAGCAACCTGGAGGGTAAGGGGGTAAACGTGTTGCTATCCTAGCTGGGGTGAAGTACCAATGTGACATAACCTTGAAGGATTTTTCAGGAGCTATAACATTATGGGATGACTTAAAGCCGGAGTACCGATGTTTTTTTTTCTTTTTTAAAGTCAGCAGCTACAAATACTGCAGCTGCTGACTTTTAAAATATGGACACTTACCCGTCCAGCGCACCCGCGATGTCGACACCCAAAGCCGATCTGTCACTCTGCTCTCGGTGCTTCCGCCGCCATCTTCGGTATGGCAATCAGGAAGTGAAGCCGCAAGGCTTCACTTCCCTGTTCCCTACTGCGCATGTGCGAGTCGCGCTGCGCAATAAGGACAGTCCCTGTTGTCTCTGGGATCCGTGTGTTTCCCAGCAGACAGCGGGGGGGGGGACAAGAAGTGGCGTAAATACCCGCAGATTCTGTGGATATCTATGCCCAGAAGTGTATTATACAGGTATTTGCACCCCACTCCCCCCTGAAAGGTGCCAATTGTGGCACCGGAGGGGGGGAGGGTTCCGATGAGTGGAATTTCCACTTTAGGGTGGAACTCCACTTTAAGCAAAGCTTTCCACATGGTGTTCCAATCTTCAGGGGTTAAGGCAGTCTCAAAGTCTCATTCCCATCTTGAACAATTTGGTGAAGCTTGCATATTAATGTTACCCTGAATAGAGGAATATGACAAAGATATGAGGCCTTGGGTTGTGGGACATGCATGACAGTATGACATCTAGATTTAAAGGCCATCAATGTCATGGGTCGGTCATGATTTTTGATTTTTGATTCCAAAAAGTGGCACATTTGGAGGTAAAGGAACCTTTCAAACTCGGGTATATCATGGAAGTCCTGGAGGTGTTGTAAGAGCAAATGGCCCCTGCAGGCAATAAGGATGAGGCCTTGTTGGCACCAACAATGGAAGCTCTGGGGGTTTTCCAGTCCCAGTAGGAAAAGAGAACAATTAAGGATTGATAGAAGTAGGAGGTGTGGGGACAGTAAGGAAGCAGAATATTCAACAATGGAAGAGTTTCATTTGTTTAAATGTTCTTTTTCTTAGGCTGGATCCACATCTGTGCAGTTTTAGTGCTTTTTGCATTTTGCAGATTTGCACTACAGTCCATTTAACATTGTTTCCTATGGAACACGTTCATTTTTTTTCGTTATTTTCGTTCGTTCGTTTTCGTACGAATGAACGAATCATTGGAATCGTACGAATACGAATAACGAATCGTAACGAATCGTTCGAATCGTACGAATCCGAATAACAAATCATTCGAATCCGAAAAACAACGAAAATCCGAAAAAAACTAATTAGAAACAACGAATGTACTAATGAAGAAAATCCGAAAAACGAAAACGAACGAAAACGAACGAAAAAATTCGTAACTTTTTTTTTGTTGAATTGGCCATTTTCCGTGTCCCTTACAATGGTGCTGCTAAACGTGCTTCGAATGGATTGAACAAAAAAATTTGTACATTCGTAACTTTTTTTTCAATTCGTAACTTTTTTTTTCGATTCGTAACTTTTTTTTTTTTTTTTTTTTTTCGATTTGTAATTTTCCGTGTCTATTGAACCAAAAAATTTGTACATTCGTAACTTTTTTTTCGATTCGTAACTTTTTTTTCGATTCATAACTTTTTTTTTTCGATTCGTAACTTTTTTTTTTTCGATTCGTAACTTTTTTTTTAGATTTGTAATTTTCCGTGTCTCTATTGAACAAAAAAATTCGTACATTCGTAACTTTTTTTTCGATTCGTAACTTTTTTTTTCGATTCGTAACTTTTTTTTCGATTCGTAACTTTATTTTTTCGATTCGTAACTTTTTTTCGATTCGTAACTTTTTTTTTCGATTCGTAACTTTTTTTTTTTTTTTTTTCCGATTTGTAATTTTCCGTGTCTCTATTGAACAAAAAAATTCGTACATTCGTAACTTTTTTTTCGATTCGTAACTTTTTTTTTCCATTCGTAAATTATTAAAATGTAATAATAGCATACACATTACATCAAATTATGAATTATGCTCCGATTATGAATCTACGAATGTTACGAATGTACGAATAAATACGAATGTGTCCGAAAATTAAACTAACGAAAAAACGAATCAACGAAAAAATAACTCTTACGAATGTACGAATCGTTACGAATACGAACAACGACGACTTACGAATGTACGAATCGTTACGAATCCAAACAACGACAACTTACGAATGTATGAATCGTTACGAATCAACGGAAACGAAAAAAACGAAACGAAAAAAAACGAATTTTTTTCGGAAATGAAAAAAACAAAACGAAAATAAACAAATTTATTGGTTGGGCACATGTCTAATCCACATAGGTTTTATTTTAAGCCTTTTAAACTTATTGCCCATGGGAATATACTTTGCAGTGAGATCCCAAACAGTCTTTTTGAAGAATTCCCTTTTCTGTTCTGTGCTCGTTGATGCCAATATTCCCTCCCAGTCCAAGTCCTGGAGAGCAGCCCTCATCCTTGGAAAATTTGCTCTCTTGAAGTTGAGCGTTTTTATCTTTCCTGTATGTATTTCTTTCTTACAGCTAACATCAAATGAAATCATGTTATGATCACTGTTACCCAGGTGTTCCTTTATCTGAACATTAGTAATAAGCTCTGCATGGTTTGAGATTACCAAATCCAGCAGAGCATCATTCCTAGTTGGGGACCTCAATAAATTGGACCATAACATTTTCCTGTAATAGGTTTATAAATTTTTGCCCTTTAACTGTCCCAGCAGTGCCATTACTCCAGTCAATTTCTGGGTAGTTAAAATCCCCCATCATTATCACCGTCCCAGCCCTTGCAGCCCTTTCCAGTATATACTATGTGTATATATATATATATATATATATGAAAATACAGTGGGGACGGAAAGTATTCAGACCCCCTTAAATTTTTCACTCTTTGTTATATTGCAGCCATTTGCTAAATATCATTTAAGTTCATTTTTTTTCCCTCATTAATGTACACACAGCACCCCATATTGACAGAAAAAACACAGAATTGTTGACATTTTTGCAGATTTATTAAAAAAAAAAGAAAAACTGAAATATCAGATGGTCCTAAGTATTCAGAACCTTTGCTCAGTACTGTATTTAGTAGTAGCACCCTTTTGATCTAATACAGCCATGAGTCTTTTTGGGAAAGATGCAACAAGTTTTTCCCACCTGGATTTGGGGATCCTCTGCCATTCCTCCTTGCAGATCCTCTCCAGTTCTGTCAGGTTGGATGGTAAACGTTGGTGGACAGACATTTTTAGGTCTCTCCAGAGATGCTCAATTGGGTTTAAGTCAGGGCTCTGGCTGGGCCATTCAAGAACAGTCACGGAGTTGTTGTGAAGCCACTCCTTTGTTATTTTAGCTGTGTGCTTAGGGTCATTGTCTTGTTGGAAGGTAAACCTTCGGCCCAGTCTGAGGTCCTGAGCACTCTGGAGAAGGTTTTCGTCCAGGATATCCCTGTACTTGGCCGCATTCATCTTTCCCTCGATTGCAACCAGTCGTCCTGTCCCTGCAGCTGAAAAAACACCCCCACAGCATGATGCTGCCACCACCATGCTTCACTGTTGGGACTGTATTGGACAGGTGATGAGCAGTGCCTGGTTTTCTCCACACATACCGCTTAGAATTAAGGCCAAAAAGTTCTATCTTGGTCTCATCAGACCAGAGAATCTTATTTCTCACCATCTTGGAGTCCTTCGGGTGTTTTTTTAGCAAACTCCATGTGGGCTTTCATGTGTCTTGCACTGAGGAGAGGCTTCCGTCGGGCCACTCTGCCATAAAGCCCCAACTGGTGGAAGGCTGCAGTGATGGTTGACTTTCTACAACTTTTTCCCATCTCCCGACTGCATCTCTGGAGCTCAGCCACAGTGATCTTTGGGTTCTTCTTTACCTCTCTCACCAAGGCTCTTCTCCCCCGATAGCTCAGTTTGGCCGGACGGCCAGCTCTAGGAAGGGTTCTGGTCGTCCCAAACGTCTTCCATTTAAGGATTATGGAGGCCACTGTGCTCTTAGGAACCTTAAGTGCAGCAGAAATTTTTTTGTAACCTTGGCCAGATCTGTGCCTTGCCACAATTCTGTCTCTGAGCTCTTCAGGCAGTTCCTTTGACCTCATGATTCTCATTTGCTCTGACATGCACTGTGAGCTGTAAGGTCTTATATAGACAGGTGTGTGGCTTTCCTAATCAAGTCCAATCAGTATAATCAAACACAGCTGGACTCAAATGAAGGTGTAGAACCATCTCAAGGATGATCAGAAGAAATGGACAGCACCTGAGTTAAATATATGAGTGTCACAGCAAAGGGTCTGAATACTTAGAACCATGTGATATTTCAGTTTTTTTTTTTTAATAAATCTGCAAAAATGTCAACAATTCTGTGTTTTTCTGTCAATATGGGGTGCTGTGTGTACATTAATGAGGAAAAAAAATGAACTTAAATGATTTTAGCAAATGGCTGCAATATAACAAAGAGTGAAAAATTTAAGGGGGTCTGAATACTTTCCGTCCCCACTGTTTTATATTTGATTTTTTTTCCGGAAATTAATAGATGGAAAGGTCACTTTCAAAATAAGTTGTTACTATATATTTCGCTGTTTGGGATGTGTAATCAAGCCTGCAGTAGAAAAATCAATTATTGCATTTGGAAACTAGAAACCTTGTGTCAAAAAGTGGCTTTTTAGAAATATTTTATTAATTTATGTTTGTACAGTCAGCAATTAATAGTTTTCTGTCTTTTTTTTTTTTGTTTTACAGCAAGTTAAATTTCATTCTAGAAAATCTCTACCAGCTTTGCTTGACATTTCCAAAGTTATTGAAAATCCTTAATTATTTAAGACTCCAAATAAAACAGATGTTTATAGAAAGATATCAAAAACTAAGAACATCTGACAATTTTTCCTAGAAAATTGCATTTTTTGTTAGCCTGGAATGCCCATGATGTATTTGCATAGATGTACAACAAAATTATAACCTCAATAAGGAATGTTTTCATTTGAACAGTTTTTTCACCATCAAAGACAACAAGAATGTAAAAACAACTCAAAACAGCTCAAAAGAAGGTCAGGAACACCTCAGAAGGAACTCAGAAAGTGTCAGAAATGTATGTGAAATACAAGTTGAATGCAACTGAGAGCATGCTGCTTACAGAAACTATTACGATGAAGGATGCATTGTTTTTTTCTGACACTATATACACACTTGCCATGCTTCAGTATGACTGGATCCTTCGTACCTTTTCTGAATAGTAATATAAAAGGCATGTGCTGCTTTCTACTACTTTGTGGAAATTAACAGTGAGAACTGTAATAATGTTGCTTGATAGTGCAGTCTTTAACTCTTATTTAACCCTATTTTAAGAAATAGCTACTCTTAAAATATATTTGATTTTTTTATTTTTTTTTTTGAAAATATTTTTGAAGGACTATTGTTGTTCTAATCACCATACAGCATGTATTCATTATCTTACTATTGCTTTAAATTGGGATCGACATTTCTGGAAGGAACTGTAGTATATTACGCCCACTTCCTGTCCAGCAGACATTTTGCTTAATACCTCCTGCAGTAAAGAAAGCATGGGAATAGCTCCACCATTTCTTAAAACTAGCCTTGGAAGCATAAGTCTGTAAGTAGGCTGTCATTAGTATACAATTAAGTAGTATGTGTTCTACTAATTCAACTGCATTTTATGTGTGTTTGATAGTAGTTTCTGCCAGGGAGTTCCTTTAGCTAGGCCTAATTTCTGTTAGCTAATGCTGTACACTAATGTAGCATGCCTAATGTATACCTTTATAATTTGTGTTTTGAAGTTTTACACCTTAAAAAAATCAAAAACTTTAACTTAAGAAAAAAAATATTGAATTCTCAATAAAGATTACTACTGTTAACCCTTCGACCTCAGCCTTTATTGGGAAGTTACTAGCTGTCTGCTAAGCCTTTAACTACAAACACATTGTGAGGGCAGAACAATTGTAATATGTTAGCTGATGATTGATGGATAAACTTTGGAGTTTAAGTGATATACTTTATTGGCTAACATAATGCAGAACTTCACTCAAAAGGGGAAGTTGCTCCCTTCTTCCTCCTCCCCCCACCACCGCCACATTTGAAATACATGTTTTTGGGAAGGGGAGTGGGTACCTGGTTTGCTCCTACTTCTGATCGGATAGCCATGGTAGATTCACTGGAAGTCCCTCCCCCCCACCCACAACCTTCCAGGACATGTCACAGGTACCATTCACAAAGCACAGCTTGACTCGCACATATGCAGTGGGAAGCCAGCTATGAAGCCATGTGGAGTCACAGCCAGCTATCCACAGTTAACATACCAGCGCCTCAAAGACCGGTGAAGAACCAGCTTTGGTGAGGACAGCGCTGGATCCTTGGGCAAGTATGTGTCTGTTTATTAACCACTTGCCGACCAGCCTCCGTCATTATACGGTGGCAGGTCGGCTCTTCCCCCTAAATCGCCATAAGTGTGCATCGGCTCTTTTAAGAGCTATAGCAGGCATGCACGGCTTGGGAGCAGATACGCGTGGCGGGATGCACCGATGTCCACCAACCACCCGCAATCGCTCCACAGAGAGCCAGAATGGGGATCTGTCAATGTAAACAAACAGATCCCCGCTCAGACAGGGGAGTAAAGAGTGATTGTCTGTTCCTAGTGATCAGGAACAGCGATCGCTCTCCTCCAGTCAGTACACTCTACCCACAGTTTGAAACACCTCCCAGGGAACACATTTAACTCCTTAATTACAACTAGTGTTAACCCCTTCCCTGCCAGTGTCCTTTGTACAGTAATCACTGCATTTTTATAACACTACTCTCTGTATAAATGTCAGTGGTCCCAAAAAAGTGTCAAAAGTGTCCGACCTGTCCGCCGCAATTTCGCAGTCTCGCTAAAAATCGCTGATCACCGCCATTTATTATAGCAAAAAAGTAAAAAATATTTTTTTTTTCAAAATTGTCGGTCTTTTTTTGTTTATAGCGCAAAAAAATAAAAAACGCAGAGGTGATCAAATACCACCAAAAGAAAGCTCTATTTGTGGGGAAAAAGGCCATCAATTTTGTTTGGGTACAGCGTCTCACGACCACGCAGTTGTCAGGTAAAAAATAGGCTGGTCATTAACCACTTGCCGACCGCCGCATGACGATATACGTCGACAGAATGGCACGTACAGGCAGGAGGGCGTATATATAAGTCCCTACCTGCCTGCGGGTGGGGGGCCCGATCGGGTCCCCCCCCGGTGCCTGCGGCGGTCGGCATCGTTGGGGGAGCGATCGGAGATGAGGGGGAGGCCACTCATTCGTGCCCCCCCCTCGCGATCGCTCCCAGCCAATGAAACACTTCCTCTAGCCCCGTCATGTAAACAGGGCTAGAGGAAGTGATGTCATCCCTAACAGACGTGGGTGGGGGGCCGATCGGGCCCACCCCCGTGTCTGTAAATTGTCCGGGACATTGGGGGAGGGATCGGAGATGAGGGGGGGCACTCATTCGTGCCCCCCCCCCCCTTCGCGATCGCTCCCAGCCAATGGAATGCTTCCCCTGGCTCTGTATTGTGTACAGAGCTAGAGGAAGTGAGGTCATCTCTCCTCGTAGCGGTCTTTTCGAACCGACGCCGAGGAGAGAAGACACGTGAGTTTCACAACACCTACACTACACTACACTACACTAACAGTAGAACACTTTAGGCACACATTTCACACCCCAGCCCCCCCCCCCCCCGATTGCCCCCCTGCACCCCCTGTCACAGTGACACCAAAGCAGTTTTTTTTTTTTTTTTACTGTTAACTGCATTGGTGCATTGTGACCCTAATAACTGTTAGGGCAGTTAGATTTAGCCCCCTTTAGGTCTAGGAACCCCCCCTAATAAAGGTTTAACCCCGTGATCACCCCCCGTCACCAGTGTCACTAAGCGATCGTTTTTTTTGATCGCTGTATTAGTGTCACAGTTGACGCTAGTTAGGGAGGTAGGTATTTAGGTTTGCCGCAGCGTTTTATAGGGTCAGGGACCCCCCATATACTACCTACTAAATGTTTTAACCCCCTGAGTGCCCCCTAGTTAACCCTTTCACCAGTGATCACCATATAACTGTTACGGGTGACGCTGGTCAGTTAGTTTATTTTTTATAGTTTCAGGGCACCCGCCGTTTATTACCTAATAAAGGTTTAACCCCCTGATCACCCGGTGGGTGATATAAGTAAGGTTTTAGAGTCAAATAGGGTCTGCGTCGCCCCAGGCAGCGTCGGGTTAGTGCCAGTACCGCTAACACCCACGCACGCAGCATACACCTCCCTTAGTGGTATAGAATCTGAACAGATCGATATCTGATCTGATCAGATCTATACTAGCGTCCCCAGCTGTTTAGGGTTCCCAAAAAACCATTGTTAGCGGGATCAGCCCAGACACCTGCTAGCACCTGCGTTTTCCCCCTCCGCCCAGCCCACCCAAGTGCAGTATCGATCGATCACTGTCACTTACAAAACACTAAGCACACATAACTGCAGCGTTCGCAGAGTCAGGCCTGATCCCTGTGATCGCTTACAGTTTTTTGGTAGCGTTTTGATTCAGTCGCTAACAGTCAGGAGCTTTTTTTTTTCCTGTGAGTCTCACTAGTGTTTTACTAAATTTAGAGCCCAAAATGGCAAGTCAAACGTACACTAGTGAACAGGCCTACTTGTTTTTGAGTATGACAGATAGTGAAGAGGAGGTCACTCATCTGTCAGAATCAGGCTCAGAATACGACCCAGTAGACGACAGCGGCTCCATGACAGATAGCTCTGACGGCGGAGTTGTGGTCCCTGCTAAGGTCAGGCGTACCAGACCCCAAACTCCTTCTTCTGTTGTTGAGGTGCAGGAACCGCAGGTCGCTCGTAGGAGGCAGAGACGTACTAGAGCCGCTATTCCTTCTGGTGAACAGGCAAGCACCAGCGGCCTAGTACACCCTGGACGTAGTCAAACCAGCACTGCAGTATCACGTGGTGACGTGGCGAGTCCCATAAGTGCAGTTTAAGCTGGCGAGGTGGCAAGCACAAGTAGTGTCCCGCTGCCACCAAGAAGACGACAAAGACAGGCCCGTCGTGCCCATAGTGCCCTTCCTGCAGAATTCGCCAATCCTGATTGGGTGCCCACCACTTCTGCAGAACCCATACTTCCCCCATTCACTGGCCAACCCGGTATTCAGGTGGAAACATGAATACGCTGGTCAACACATCGCTGCTAATCCCCAGTTGTCCACCCTTGCCAGAGATTGGAGACCAATTACGGTCCCCGAATTTAAGATCTTTCTGGGCCTTTCCCTCATCATGGGCGTAGTTAAAATGGGTACGTTGCGTTCATATTGGTCCACTGAGCCAATGTACCATATTAAAATAAAAAACAGACAACTGCGCTGCAAACAATCATATGATTGTAAACTAAAACACAAAAGTGTACCAATTAATTGTGAATTCAAACTAGGATACTGGATTTGCACCTCCTAGAGCATATAAATAGTGACAGGTTCAACAAAAGTCCATGGTGACAGAAAAATTGTAAACAAAAAAAACAGTCTTTAGTGATAGTCTGTCTTTAGAAAAGCCTGTGTGATTCTGCAATGACAAATAGAACACAACAAAGACTCCAGAAATTCCGCAGTGATCTTATTCAGTAAACATCAACTGGAAGGGGTGATCTGATGAGAGAAAGAAAAGCACCTCCACCGTCCAAACACACTGACCCTTACCAGATTGTGCGACCCCCTGTTACAGAGGTCACACTTGCTTGTGGCTTAATCCCGGCCAAGGGTTCCAAAGGCATTAACTGGTTACTCAGGATAAGAGGTATGGGCTCAGGGACAATCAGGCGAAGAACATAGAATGAGAGAAAAAATCCATAGTGTATCTCTGTATAAAATTTATTAAAGGAAAAGGGAATATTGCACTTACAATATAGCAATCGAATAAAAACGTGTATTAGCCGGCCGGCTCGATTTCGCTGCCCATTTGCTTCTGGGATCTGCGTGGTTGTGTGGTGACGTCAGCACGCCGCTCCTCCCTACGCCGTTTCGTCACAGATGACGTCTTCCAGGGGCACGGGCGGCGTGCTGACTCACCACCTATAAATACTCCTACACACAAAGGGAACGCCCAGCTCTGAGCCACTGAGGACCCGATGTGTGTCCACCATATTGGTAAAGGGCAAATTGCCCTAACTTAAAAACGTATGCTAGCTCAGAGGCAGCAATAAGTTAAAAAAACGGTAAACTATCGAGAATGTATAAGGAAAAAACACTGCAACTCACAGAAGGGGTTAGACAACACTCTGAATTCGCCGCGCCAGCGCAACTCAGCCGATTCTCCGCAAACCAGCCAAGCAGCACCGGGGCAGAGCCAGGTCCTGCCATATACCCAGAGATCAGTTAAAGTCACGGTGGAAGCGAATGTTACCATCATCATATTTTTAAAAAATTAAACATAGATAACAGTGGGAAGACCTTTCTCCTCATTAATTGGCCAGAACATCAAACTTAAATTACAGTACCTGGGTTATGATTATGTAATAAGTTTGTCAACCCACTTAATCATTGAGCATACCTCATAGATGATATAATATAAAAAATTATAAAAAAATTATAAAAAGGAATCAAAAAACTGAGTAATCAGCAAAAGAGGAGAAAAACTTTTTTTTTATAAAGAATTATAACAGCACTGTTAGAGGACAAAGTGGATTGAAGTTGGTCTAATTAGGGTAGCTGCTAATCTAGCCAAATGTAGGCTAACAGTGTGAACACAAATGGGTGCCAGGGACTCAGAGTTGGTTCACAATAAAACAAAACATATTTTTAACTGAGGAAAAATAATACCACATAAATGTAGACATAGAGAAACCCAGTCTCATTGGTATATCACTCCTGAGCACAAAACACATGCATAAATAGGCCTATGTAGTTCATAATGATATGATCAGTTGTGGCCTACATAGTTCATTAAGTCATGATCAATTATATAAAGCAAAAAATGTAAATAATGCATTATCTGAACTCTACTGTAAAACAGAGAACTAAAATTGGATCTATTCTAGAAATACCCAAGGATCTGTTCTCCTTTAGAATATAGAATTGAAATATGAAAAAAAGGGAGAAAGGGTAGCTCTTGTCTCTAGAAATAGTGCATAAATCTGATTTGGGGTTACAGCTCCCAACGATGACAAGGATCTGTCCTGCTCTACTACTGATCTAGAGTTGAGGTCTAAAATTTTATTAACTATTATCTATGAAACAGTTGACATCCGTGTCTATGTTGAGGCCATGAGGGGCATAACAGCGAACCCTATGGATCCAGGACATCTCTAGCTTGGATAATTCCCTTACTAAAGAACTCCCCCTCCAATGGGCGCTGTATTTGTCTATGCCCAAAAATAAAGTATTAGCTGGGTTTCGGTCATGATGGATGGCGTAGTGCTTGGAGACAGAGTGAAATCTGAAACCGTTCTTAATGTTAGTGATATGTTCTCCTATCCTCACTTGCATAGAGCGTTTTGTTCTTACGATATATTGATATCCACAAGGGCACTGAAGCAAGTATACTACGCCGGTTGAACTACAGGTGACAAAAGGTTTGATTTTGTGAACCACAGATGTACTGGTAGAGACAAAAGTCTCAGTTTTCCTCAATTTGCTTTTATTGAGTGTACAGAGCTGACACTTGCGGCATTGGTGGTAGCCGGTGATGTTCTGAAAAAAAGAAACCTTCTTGACAGGAGGGTTGATTGCATTGGGAGCAATCCTGTCACGAAGGCAGGGTGCTCCCTTAAATATTAGTTCAGGTTGTGGAGGTAGGAATGTCTTAATGATATTATCATTCCCCAATAGATGCCAATGTTTACGCAAGATCTTTTTGAGGACATAATGTTGGGTTGAGAACGTCGTGATAAGAGGTAGAGAAGGTCTCTTACTGGCCTTTTTAGGGCCATCAACCAACAACTGTGATCTATCCAGCCCTGCCACTTCTTCTAATGTTTTATCAAGTAGCACCTGATCATACCCTTTGTCAAGGAGTCTATTCTTGAGTACACCTGCTTGGACTTTATAATCCTCAATACTGGTACAGTTTTGCCTCATCCTCAGGAATTGGCTCTTAGGAATTGAGCCAAGCCAAGAGTCAAGATGACAACTCCCCTGAGGGATGTAAGCGTTACGGTCAGTCTTTTTAAAGAAGGAGGTGGTGGTAAAACCACCACCCTCCTTCTTGATTGTAATGTCCAGAAAATTAATCTGGACACTACTAACTTCATGCACAAACTTAATCCCTCTTGAGTTATTATTAAGATTCGAGAAGAAGTCATTGAGCTCAGAGACTGACCCATCCCATAGGAGGAGGACGTCATCAATGTACCTCGCCCAAAACCGAAGTGATGGGTTACGGTCCCGATAGATGACGTCCTCCTCCCACTTGGCCATAAACAAATTTGCCAGGCTAGGGGCATATTTTGCTCCCATAGCCACTCCTCGGAGCTGCCGGAAATAGCATTGGTCAAACCAAAAGTAATTATGATTCGCCACATATTCCAGCAGCTCCATGATGAAGGATTGTTGTTGTGCAGGGAGGGTAGAAAACGCATTCAAATAATATTTGACGGCAGCGATCCCCAAGTCATGTGGTATGACTGTATAAAGTGACGTCACGTCTGCAGTCACCAGTAGGGTCTGAGTGTTGGGTTTCAGATCAGATAACATATTGATCACATGCTTGGTATCCCTAACGTATGAAGGCATGTCTTTTACCAGAGGTTGTAAAAAATAGTCAATATACTTCCCCACCCGGGACGTGATGGAATCTATACCACTCACTATCGGACGTCCCGGGGGGGAAAGTAAGACTCTTGTGTATTTTCGGCAAAATATATAGTACCGGTGTTCGTGGGGCTTTAGGAACCAAAAATAATTTCTCTTTTTCGTTCAAAATACTAAGTTGAGAGCCCTTTTCCACCAGTAGTTGCAAGGTCTTTTTGTATTTAAAAATGGGATTACCAGTGAGCCTCTCATAAGTGGCCTCATCATTGACTATATTATACATCTCCCGGATATACTGGGCACGATCTAATATGACGATACCCCCACCCTTGTCCGCGGGGCGGATCACAAGGTCCTTGTTGTTACACAACCTATCAAGGCCTTCTTCTGATGTTTTGTCCATTCTCTGGTTCGAGATTTTAATTGAATCCAGGTCTCTAAGGACCACATCCCTGAAGACCTTCAAGGAAGGTGCTAGTACTCCAGGGGGGTTAAAAGTAGATGAATTAGCTAGTCCCGAATGTTGATAGCCATATTGATTTGCTACATTCTGTAAGGAGGGACGATTAGCAAAATGCAGTTTAATGTTAATTCTACGGACATACTTGTGTATGTCCATATATGTTTGGAATTTGTTTAATTTATTAGGAGGTGCGAATTTGAGACCCTTACTTAAAAGGGCCTTCTCGGAATCACTAAGGGTCTGGGAACTTAAATTGAAGATGCCACCATCGTTCAGCTCCTTGGTTTTTTTAGAGTGTGACCTCCTCCCCCCTCTGCTTCCTCTTTGTTTTCTACTTGGCGTTTTACCCCTTGATTGGGCCTGGGAAAACCCCAATGTTGTACCTGGTTTCCATCGGGGTTGCTATCAAAATGGCTACCCGATGGTACAGGCCTTGGCGTCCCGTTGGGTCCTCTTAGATGACCGGGGGCCAAGGAACTACCAAAACCTGGGCCATCACGATCTCTCAAAGGAAAGAAGCGATTCTGTGTGTCCACACCAAATTCGAATTGGCGGTATGGCGGTTCGCCATCACGGTATTGGTGATTGCTGTTATATGGGTCATAATGGAACTGTGTTCCTTGAAATTTCTGTGGGGACCTTTCGGGATTCCTCATATATTGTGGAGGGTCTCTATTATATTGATAATAGGGTCCCTGATTGTAACTAGGGCCATAGTTACGATCATGATTGGCAGACTGCCAGTGTGGGGGAGGTTGATTCCAAGTAGGGTTATGATATTGCCCTCCTTTATTAGGTCCCAAGCTCCTCTGTGGTGATTTATGCGAGGGGCGTCTACCTTTTCTTCCTCCTTTCGTAGTATTTTGTACTGGTTTGGAGGTTCTAATTGGCTGACTACCTGTAGATGGATGTTGGCCTGCCCTGGGTGTTGCTGGTATAGGAGCTTCCCCCTGGGAGATCGCCTCCATTCCCAAATCTGTGGAGGCTAGTTGTTCTGCTGCAAGTTTTTTTTGCCATGCAAAAACGCTATTTGCCTGGTAGTCCCCAAAGTCCCTATTATATTTCTTCCTCTTTTTCATTTTCTGTTCCTTTTCTTCCTTATCTAGAATTTTCAACAAATTAATAGTTCTTTCTCTATATTCCTCACTCTCTTTGAATGGAAGCAGGCTCACTTTAAGAGTCTGTATTTCATTGTCAAGTTTGGAAAGTTTGGTATTTTTCCTGGTGACTAGAAATTGAAGAAATTGAAGACCTGCCTCATTAAAATAAAGGAACCAGTCTTCTAGCTCCTGTTCGCCTTTCTGAGGACAAACCTCCCATCTCAGACTTCTGGGTACCATTTTGAGTTTAATATAGGTTTCCAGATATGCAACATCCCACTGAGTATGGATCTCTGAGATGGTTAGATTTTTGAGTCTGACAAACAGGCCGCTGAGGTCGCCCTCGTTCTCTTTGAATGTCTCAAACACTCCCTCTGTGTTTACTGACTTGGAGGCTCTATATTCAAAGATGTCCATATTGGGAAATCACACGCCTCTCCAAGAGAAGGTGAGAAACTGTGGAGATCCCACTCTGTAGGAGTCAGTGTTACACAGAAAAAAGGTGATGGATTCAAAGGAAATAGCCTGAAAAGCTATTCCTTGAAAATATCTGTAGTAAAGTGATCAATTTAATAAAAACACCTGACTAAACCAGGTGAATAAATAAAGTGAATCAACGACGTGAAAAGAGATTGAAATAAACAATCACGGACTGCTGCAATAAAATTGTATCAATATATGCAAGTGGAAAATGTAGGAAATACTGCGCTGTCCTAAAATTATAGTGACACAATGTGAATGGTGTCCCATATACTCAAAATAAGTGAAAAAAATAAATAAAAATAAAATTAGCTGCTGCAGTTGTGAATGCGAGATACCCACACCAACAAGACTAAAATAAAAAACAGACAACTGCGCTGCAAACAATCATATGATTGTAAACTAAAACACAAAAGTGTACCATACCAAGTGTACAATGTACCATATGCCCGTGTTCTCTGCCTCCATGTCCAGGGCACGATACGAACAGATTTTGCGGTTCATGCACTTCAACGACAATGAACTCTGTCGTCCTCGTGGAGACCCTGCATACGATCGGCTCTATAAAATTCGGCCCCTCATAAACCATTTCAACCAACGTTTTGCAGACTTGTTTACTCCCCATCAAGTTGTCTGCGTTGACGAGTCCCTGATTACGTTTACTGGCCGCTTGTCATTCAAACAATACCTTCCCAGCAAGCGTGCCAGATACGGGGTCAAGATGTATAAGCTCTGTGACAGGGCCACAGGCTATACATGTAAATTTATGTTTTCGTTCTTACCTCCCTTCATGCAGACACGACGGTCCAAATTACTAAGGCGGCTGGTGTTGTGACGAAACCCCTCTGTGTCCACGAGTACAACCAAAACAAGGGAGGGGTGGACCTCAACGACCAGTTGTTGGCGCCGTACCTAGTTGCCCGTAAGGCTAGACGCTGGTACAAAAAAGTGTCTATTTACCTTTTCCAATTGGCTTTGCTGAACGCTCATGTGCTATACGGAGCTTCAGGACGTACTGGATCCTTCCTTAAATTCCAGGAAGAGATCATCGGAGCCCTTCTGTTTCCAGACGGTGCTCCACCTCACATTCCCCAACCAAATGCAGTTAGCCGGCTGCATGAGCGGCATTTTATTTATGTCCTCCCGAGTACCCCTACCCAACGAGCCCCCCAAAGAAAATGTCATGTCTGCAGAAAGCGCGGATTTAGGCGTGACACCCGCTATTATTGTCCCCGCTGTCCTGACAATCCTGGTCTTTGCATCGGTGAATGTTTCGAACGCTACCATACACTAGTTGAGTATTAGCATAGGGTACAGCATTGCACAGACTAGGCACACGTTCTCAAGAATGCCATCGCATTTTGAGACCAAAACCGCTGGAACCGTTACAACAGTTCCGTTAGAACTGTTACAGTTACAAACAAAAGTTTTAAAAAAAAAGTAAAAAATAAAAAAACAAAAAAAATATAAAATAAAAAAAAACAAAAATAGTTGTTGTTTTATTGTTCTCTCTCTCTATTCTCTCTCTATTGTTCTCTTTTTTACTGTATTCTATTCTGCAATGTTTTATTGTTAACCATTTTTTTTGTTTTCAGGTACGCCATTCAGTTGCAGCGCGGATTTATCTATCTTGACAGCAACCGTGTTTGCTCCCACGATACATAAAGCCGTGACTCCAATGCTGTAGGAGGTGAGTTCACCACCACAGTTAAAAAAAAAAGAGCATATATGCCGAAGCATAGGGGCAGCAGAGGGCGGAGGAGCGATTTGCTCCTAATGCCGCCTACATACGGTTGATGGATGTTGGCCTGCCCTGGGTGTTGCTGGTATAGGAGCTTCCCCCTGGGAGATCGCCTCCATTCCCAAATCTGTGGAGGCTAGTTGTTCTGCTGCAAGTTTTTTTTGCCATGCAAAAACGCTATTTGCCTGGTAGTCCCCAAAGTCCCTATTACATTTCTTCCTCTTTTTCATTTTCTGTTCCTTTTCTTCCTTATCTAGAATTTTCAACAAATTAATAGTTCTTTCTCTATATTCCTCACTCTCTTTGAATGGAAGCAGGCTCACTTTAAGAGTCTGTATTTCATTGTCAAGTTTGGAAAGTTTGGTATTTTTCCTGGTGACTAGAAATTGAAGAAATTGAAGACCTGCCTCATTAAAATAAAGGAACCAGTCTTCTAGCTCCTGTTCGCCTTTCTGAGGACAAACCTCCCATCTCAGACTTCTGGGTACCATTTTGAGTTTAATATAGGTTTCCAGATATGCAACATCCCACTGGGTATGGATCTCTGAGATGGTTAGATTTTTGAGTCTGACAAACAGGCCGCTGAGGTCGCCCTCGTTCTCTTTGAATGTCTCAAACACTCCCTCTGTGTTTACTGACTTGGAGGCTCTATATTCAAAGATGTCCATATTGGGAAATCACACGCCTCTCCAAGAGAAGATGAGAAACTGTGGAGATCCCACTCTGTAGGAGTCAGTGTTACACAGAAAAAAGGTGATGGATTCAAAGGAAATAGCCTGAAAAGCTATTCCTTGAAAATATCTGTAGTAAAGTGATCAATTTAATAAAAACACCTGACTAAACCAGGTGAATAAATAAAGTGAATCAACGACGTGAAAAGAGATTGAAATAAACAATCACGGACTGCTGCAATAAAATTGTATCAATATATGCAAGTGGAAAATGTAGGAAATACTGCGCTGTCCTAAAATTATAGTGACACAATGTGAATGGTGTCCCATATACTCAAAATAAGTGAAAAAAATAAATAAAAATAAAATTAGCTGCTGCAGTTGTGAATGCGAGATACCCACACCAACAAGACTAAAATAAAAAACAGACAACTGCGCTGCAAACAATCATATGATTGTAAACTAAAACACAAAAGTGTACCATACCAAGTGTACAATGTACCATATGCCCGTGTTCTCTGCCTCCATGTCCAGGGCACGATACGAACAGATTTTGCGGTTCATGCACTTCAACGACAATGAACTCTGTCATCCTCGTGGAGACCCTGCATACGATCGGCTCTATAAAATTCGGCCCCTCATAAACCATTTCAACCAACGTTTTGCAGACTTGTTTACTCCCCATCAAGTTGTCTGCGTTGACGAGTCCCTGATTACGTTTACTGGCCGCTTGTCATTCAAACAATACCTTCCCAGCAAGCGTGCCAGATACGGGGTCAAGATGTATAAGCTCTGTGACAGGGCCACAGGCTATACATGTAAATTTATGTTTTCGTTCTTACCTCCCTTCATGCAGACACGACGGTCCAAATTACTAAGGCGGCTGGTGTTGTGACGAAACCCCTCTGTGTCCACGAGTACAACCAAAACATGGGAGGGGTGGACCTCAACGACCAGTTGTTGGCGTCGTACCTAGTTGCCCGTAAGGCTAGACGCTGGTACAAAAAAGTGTCTATTTACCTTTTCCAATTGGCTTTGCTGAACGCTCATGTGCTATACGGAGCTTCAGGACGTACTGGATCCTTCCTTAAATTCCAGGAAGAGATCATCGGAGCCGTTCTGTTTCCAGACGGTGCTCCACCTCACATTCCCCAACCAAATGCAGTTAGCCGGCTGCATGAGCGGCATTTTATTTATGTCCTCCCGAGTACCCCTACCCAACGAGCCCCCCAAAGAAAATGTCGTGTCTGCAGAAAGCGCGGATTTAGGCGTGAAACCCGCTATTATTGTCCCCGCTGTCCTGACAATCCTGGTCTTTGCATCGGTGAATGTTTCGAACGCTACCATACACTAGTTGAGTATTAGCGTAGGGTACAGCATTGCACAGACTAGGCAAACGTTCTCAAGAATGCCATCGCATTTTGAGACCAAAACCGCTGGAACCGTTACAACAGTTCCGTTAGAACTGTTACAGTTGCAAACAAAAGTTTAAAAAAAAAAGTAAAAAATAAAAAAACAAAAAAAATATAAAATAAAAAAACCAAAAATAGTTGTTGTTTTATTGTTCTCTCTCTCTATTCTCTCTCTATTGTTCTCTTTTTTACTGTATTCTATTCTGCAATGTTTTATTGTTAACCATTTTTTTTTGTTTTCAGGTACGCCATTCAGTTGCAGCGCGGATTTATCTATCTTGACAGCAACCGTGTTTGCTCCCACGATACATAAAGCCGTGACTCCAACGCTGTAGGAGGTGAGTTCACCACCACAGTTAAAAAAAAAAGAGCATATATGCCGAAGCATAGGGGCAGCAGAGGGCGGAGGAGCGATTTGCTCCTAATGCCGCCTACATACGGTTGAAATTTCGACGGAGGCTTGCCCGTGGAAAATTCCGACCATGTGTACGCGGCATAACTTTTTTGCGGGAGGATGCCCCCATGCTTCGGCATATATATATTTTAGGCACAGGTTGCGTTAAAAAATGTTTTTTATTTTTTACTATGTTTTTTTTGGTATTTGCTTTGCAGGTATGGTAAATCTTACTGTTATACTGTAATGTTACTTTGTTTTATTGTTAACCATAATTTGCTTAGCAGGTACGCCATTCAGCTGCAGCGCAGATTTATTTATCTTGACAGCAACAGCGTTTGCTCCCACGATACATAAATCCGTGACTCCAGCGCTGTTGGAGGTGATTTCACCACCACAGTTAAAAACAAAATGGTGCATGTATGCCCATCATTAGAAGTGGGTGGATGAAGGGAGGTATTCTAATGGTGGGCATACCCACCGATCAATCTTTTTTTTTCGTTCAGCCCACAGGCTGCATGAAAAAAAGATTACAATATATGCCAAACAAGGGCCAGCAACGTACTGGTATGTTGCTGGACTTTGAGTGGTTATACCAGAATGATGCCAGCAGGATTAGGCATTATCTTGGTATCATTCTTTTCAGCCAGCGGTCGGCTTTCATGTAAAAGCAATCCTAGTGGCTAATTAGTCTCTAGACTGCTTTTACAAGCAGTGGGAGGGAATGCCCCCCCTCCCACCGTCTTCCATGGTTTTCTCTGGCTCTCCTGTCCCAACAGGGAACCTGAGAATGCAGCCGGTGGTTCCGCCAGCTGACCATAGAGCTGATCAGAGACCAGAATGGCTCCAATCATCTCTATGGCCTAAGAAACCGGAAGCTACGAGCATTTCATGACTTATATTTCGCCGGATATAAACAGCGCCATTGGGAAATTGGGAAAGTATTTTATCACACCGATCTTGGTGTGGTCAGATGCTTTGAGGGCAGAGGACAGATCTAGGGTCTAATGGACCCCAATTTTTTCAAAAAAGAGTACCTGTCACTACCTATTGCTATCATAGGGGATATTTACATTCCCTGAGATAGCAATAAAAATGATAAAAAAAATATATATAAATGAAAGGAACAGTTGAAAAAATAAAAAAAAAAAAGCAAAATCAATAATAATAAAAAAAAAAAAAAAAGCACCCCTTTCCCCCCCTGCTCTCGCGCAAAGGCGAACGCAAGCGTCGGTCTGGCGTCATATGTAAACAGCAATTGCACCATGCATGTGAGGTATCACTGCGAAGGTCAGATCGAGGGCAGTAATTTTAGCAGTAGACCTCCTCCGTACATCTAAAGTGGTAACCTGTAAAGGCGTTTAAATGCTTTTAAAAATGTATGTAGTTTGTCACCGCTGCACGTTTCTGCGCAATTTTAAAGCATGTCGTGTTTGGTATCCATGTACTCGTCCTAAGATCTAATTTTTTATTTCATCAAATATTTGGGCAAGATAGTGTGTTTTAGTGCATTAAAATTTAAAAAAGTGTGTTTTTTCCCAAAAAAATGCGTTTGAAAAATCGCTGCGCAAATACTGAGTGAAAAAAAAATGAAACACCCACCATTTTAATCTGTAGGGCCTTTGCTTTAAAAAAATATATATTGTTTGGGGGTTCAACGTAATTTTCTTGCAAAAAAAAATTATTTTCTCATGTAAACAAAAAGTGTCAGAAAGGGCTTTGTCTTCAAGCGGTTAGAAGAGTGGGTAATGTGTGACATAAGCGTCTAAATGTTGTGCATAAAATGCCAGGACAGTTCAAAACCCCCCCAAATGACCCCATTTTGGAAAGTAGACACCCCAAGCTTTTTGCTGAGAGGCATGTCGAGTCCATGGAATATTTTATATTTTGACACAAGTTGCGGGAAAAATAATAATTTTTTTTTTTTTTTTTTTTTTGCACAAAGTTATCACTAAATGATATATTGCTCAAACATGCCATGGGCATATGTGGAATTACACCCCAAAATACATTCTGCTGCTTCTCCTGAGTACGGGGATACCACATACGTGAGACATTTTGGGAGCCTAGCCGCGCACGGGACCCCAAAAACCAAGCACCACCTTCAGGATTTCTAAGGGTGTGAATTTTTGAATTCACTCCTCACTGCCTATCACAGTTTCAGAGGCCATGGAATGCCCAGATGGCACAAAATACCCCCAAATGACCCCATTTTGGAAAGTAGACACCCCAAGCTATTTGCTGAGAGGTATGGTGAGTATTTTGCAGATCTCGCTTTTTGTCATAAAGTTTTGAAAATTGAAAAAAGAAAAAAAAAATGTTTTTCTTTTCTTTCTTCATTTTCAAAAAAAAATGAGAGCTGCAAAATACTCACCATGCCTCTCATAAAATAGCTTGGGGTGTCTACTTTCCAAAATGGGGTCATTTGGGGGGGGGGGTTTGTGCCATCTGGGCATTTTATGGCCTTCAAAACTGTGATAGGTAGTGAGGAGTGAAATCAAAAATTTACGCCCTTAGAAATCCTGAAGGCGGTGCTTGGTTTTCGGGGTCCCGTACACGGATAGGCTCCCAAAAATTCCCACACATGTGGTATCCCCGTACTCAGGAGAAGCAGCAGAATATATTTTGGGGTGTAATTCCATATATGCCCATGGCATGTGTGAGCAATATATAATTTAGTGACAACTTTGGGCAAAAAAAAAAAAGTTTGTAATTTTTCCCGCTACTTGTGGCAAAATATAAAATATTCCATGGACTCAACATGCCTCTCAGCAAATAGCTTGGGGTGTCTACTTTCCAAAATGGGGTCATTTGGGGGGGGTTTGTGCCATTTTGGCATTTTATGGCCTTCAAAACTGTGATAGGTAGTGATAGGTAGTGAGGAGTGAAATCAAAAATTTACGCCCTTAGAAATCCTGAAGGCGGTGCTTGGATTTCGGGGTCCCGTACACGGATAGGCTCCCAAAAAGTCCCACACATGTGGTGTCCCCTTACTCAGGAGAAGCAGCAGAATTTATTTTGGGGTGTAATTCCACATATGCCCATGGCATGTGTGAGAAATATATCATTTAGTGACAACTTTGGGCAAAAAAAAAAAAAAAAAAAAAAAGTTTGTAATTTTTCCCGCTACTTGTGGCAAAATATAAAATATTCCATGGACTCAACATGCCACTCAGAAAATAGCTTGGGGTGTCTACTTTCCAAAATGGGGTCATTTGGGGGGGTTTTGTGCCATATTGGCATTTTATGGCCTTCAAAACTGTGATAGGTAGTGATAGGTAGTGAGGAGTGAAATCAAAAATTTACGCCCTTAGAAATCCTTAAGGCGGTGCTTGGATTTCGGGGTCCCGTACACGGATAGGCTCCCAAAAAGTCCCACACATGTGATATCCCCGTACTCAGAAGAAGCAGCAGAATTTATTTTGGGGTGTAATTCCACATATGCCCATGGCATGTGTGAGAAATATATCATTTAGTGACAACTTTTTGTAAACATTTTTTTTTTTTGTCATTATTCAATCACTTGGGACAAAAAAATAAAATATTCAATGGGCTCAACATGCCTCTTAGCAATTTCCTTAGGGTGTCTACTTTCCAAAATGGGGTCATTTGGGGGGGTTTTGTACTTCCCTGCCATTTTAGCACCTCAGGAAATGAGATAGGCAGTCATAAACTAAAAGCTGCGTAAATTCCAGAAAATGTACCCTAGTTTGTAGACGCTATAACTTTTGCGCAAACCAATAAATATACGCTTATTGACATTTTTTTTACCAAAGACATGTGGCTGAATACATTTTGGCTTAAAAGTATGACTAAAATTGAGTTTATTGGATTTTTCTTATAACAAAAAGTAGAAAATATCATTTTTTTTCAAAATTTTCAGTCTTTTTCCGTTTATAGCGCAAAAAATAAAAACCGCAGAGGCAATCGAATACCATCAAAAGAAATCTCTATTTGTGGGAAGAAAAGGACGCAAATTTCGTTTGGGTACAACATTGCATGACCGCGTAATTACCAGTTAAACCAGTGCAGTGCGAAATTGTAAAAAGTCCTCTGGTCTTTAGGCTGCATAATGGTCCGGTCTGAAAGTGGTTAAGGGGGAAAATCTTCCTGTCCTTTAGTGGTTAAAAGTCAGCAGCTTCAGTTTTTGTAGCTGCTAAACATGTGTGGTTTATTTCGTTTTAAATTAAAATTTTTGTTATTCAGAAATTTTGATGTATCCGAATTTCTGAATTAGTATAGTACCGAATTTAAACAAATCCAAAATAAAGAGATTTGAATTCAGATGAAATTCGAATTCGAATAGTTTTCAAATTCGAATTTCGAAATGTTTTCAAATTCGAATAGTTTTCCAATTTCAAAAAAGAAATAAATAGAATAGAAAATAAAGGAATAGCATAGAAAAAAAATATTTCTATTCCTTTATTTTCTATTCTATTTTATTCTTTTTGGAACTATTTGAATTCGAAAACTTAAAATTAGAAAACTTTTCAAATTAGAAAACGTATCCAAAAAACAAATCCCGAAAACGAATTAAACGAAAGAAACAAATTTAACTAAACAAATTTATGTAAATAACGAATCTAAAACGAAACACATTTTTTCGTTCTGCATATGTCTAGTAGCTGCTGACTTTAAATTTTTCCAGGACTGACTGAAGCTCTGCTTTTACCACTTAAGCCCTGGACCAATTTGCAGCCAAAGGACCAGGCCCCTTTTTGCAATTCGGCACTACGTTGCTTTAACTGACAATTGTGCGGTCGTGCGCCGTGGCTCCCAAACAAAATTGGAAAAGGGGGGGAGATCTATGCGCGAACCAACGGGAAAAAAAGGAATCAAAGGGCAGCTGCCAACATCAGGGTGTTCTCACACCAAAAAGCAAAGCGTTTATAATGGATGTGGCGCTTACCAAAAAATTAATTAAATGAAATAAAATTATCCTCTGGAGGTATCACATACAGAATATAACTCCACAAGGATTTTAAGCGTCTAAAGCTGGCCATACACTATACGAAAAATCGGCCGAAATTCGATCATGCACACACTTCGTTCAGTTTTCGGCAAGTTAATGGGCACAAATCGTTAATCGTTGGTGACATTTTTGTGTAAAAAAATCGAACCGCAAGTTTGGAAAACTTCTGTCGAACGATCGATAAATTGCAAGGTTAATGCGTTAATCGTCCTTCAAAAAACTAATGTTTGCTACTGCGCATGTGTGAAAAACATTTAACCCGGAAGGTTAATATTCGTGGCAAAGAACGTTCACGTCAAAATGTCATGACAAATCATCCACACCAACAACTATATAACCTGCAACCTGGTCAATTGTAATATACCTATCTTGTATATAAACTTTATTGCAAATGTAATTTTTTTATTAAAAGTACAGAAATATTGTTACAAACTTTTTTTGTGCAAATTTTTTTGGTTTAAATACCATCCAACAATGTTATTGTCACATTTTACTACTGAACATTATACATGCATCAACCAATGATTTTTAATTACCGGTATCTCTCATGCTTTTCCAAAATGTTATTTTTTGACAAATATAATCTGTAGTCTTGTGATTTTGGCCTGCATAAAAAACCTGGTTTGAGTTTCTGTTTGAAGTTTGTGATGGCAGTCACCCCTACTATAAGTGCATGTCCACATATGTGATATTTGTGTGCATGAACACACTACCATATGTGCACATACATTTTACTTGTTGTGTCTGAATACAACAAGTAAAATGTATGTGCACATATGGTAGTGTGTTTATGCACACAGATATGACATATGTTGACATGCACTTATAGTAGAGGTGACTGGCTTCACAAACTTGAAAGCTAGCTTTGCTCCAACCAGGTTTTTACATGTCAGGTCTGAATTTTAAATGTTCATGAAGTGCCCACATTACAAATAGAGTAGCAGGAAAGGGGAAGAGTTTTCTAAGAACCCCCCTTTTGTCATGGGATTATGGCAGGAGGCAGTTTCAATGCTCCCCCCTCCTGTGTGAATGAGTCACACAGGTGCCTTGTTAGGTAAAGTGCACTGAGGTGAGATCACATGGCCTATAGGGGTTAGGCCATGTGACTCATGTCAGAGGTATATAGGCAGTTATCCCATGTGTATTTAAACAATAAAGTGCTTGTCCTCAACAGTAGAACTAGCTGAAGTTTTTTTGCAAATTTGGGCAAACAATGACCACATGAACTGAACTAGACAAACATGAAGGCACACCAAAACATGTACAAAAGTGACACGTGTTAAATTTTACATAGTGTGTCAACTACAACCAGAAAACTTTTTTGGACAGAGGTCAAGTGATCTTTGAGTTTCTCTAACTCTGATGAGCACTTCAAAATATCAGATACCAATCTTTGGGAAGTGAGGGAATTTAATCCCTGTTCCTGAGACAGATCATGTGCTGTTGAAGATAAGAAGAAAAAAAGTAAAATCAGTAAACTGTTTGGGAAATGGAGTTGATGCTAAAGTGTATGTGTAGTGCATTACCTGTGCTGCTTGTGATGGTCTCAGAGGAATGCTGGGCCTGGTCTGCTTCAACATCTGTTATAGTTTGGGATGGTTCTGCATCATCATCATCTGGTCCTATAGCAGTAGCTGGAGCCGGGTCATCAACCACAACAATATCCAATTCTGTTGTCACAGTTCTGCTTTCAAAGTGTGTTTTCTTGGGTCTTTCTAGGTGGTAAAAACAAAAAATCATGTATTAGGCATGCATGCTAAAGAATATAGTTTGCATTGATGAAGACATTGCAGAGAGACTGCATGGATTGCATGCCTAGCGAAAAGAGAAGAAATGTCAGAAAATAAGCTAAAATACCTTTTTGGATAATTCTGTGTATTTTATGCAACTGGTCTTCCTCCCTATGCTTCAAGTCAGACCATCTCTTGCGCAGCTGGTCCTTTGTTCGCTGCACACCATACTTCTTTTCCAGCACATGGACAACCTTCTCTATGATGGTGTCTTTTCTTTTATTAGGCCTGGGGTAGTTTTTGCGCCTCCCATCATAATCATTCTTTTCAAGAATCTTCATCATAGTTTTCATCTCATCCAGGGACATAGGTGTTGCCTTTTTTTTAAAACTTTCCAGGTTAAATCGTTCTGGAACGGCTTGGGCGTTTTCTTCAAACATTGTTCTGTTGGTAAAGATGGCGCAGAATGAATAGGGGCGGAGCTTCTACAAATGAAAAGGGGTGGAGCTTCTACGAATGAAGAGGGGCAGAGCTTCTAAACTCCCATAAAGCACCCTAAAGCACCATGCTTCACTCTTTCCCGCCACACAGACCGTTGTGACGTACAAACACAGACAATACCCTCGCAAATTCGTAACAACTGAAGGTAAGCAAACCATTATAATATTTATAGGGCAGGGGTGACAATTTCAATTTCATTGTGGGCCAAATCAGCATTATGATTGCCCTCCAAAGGGCCGGTTGTATCTGTAAGATTACATGCCCCCCTTACATTATATGTCAAGAGTCACCCCACCTTTAGAAGTTGAGTCCCCCACTCTCCCTTACATAACATACATGTCAGTGCACCACCCCTTCCCAGGGCTGGTGCAAGGTTTTTTTACACCCTAAATCGAGCAGCACCGAAAAAGACCGAGCCGAACGTTCGGCTCCGGTCGCAGTCCCGCCTCCCTGCGCTCGCTCCCAAAACAGCAGGGAGCCGGAACAGCGAGCGGAGCCGAACGGTCGGTTCGGTCTTTTTTGGTGGCGCTTCGGTTTTTTTCAGCGTCGCTCGCGCGGTCTGTCTCGGCGGCGGGAAATTTAAACATGGGCAAGGCTGCAAATGATGCCTAAATGTATTTTTTTAATTCCCTAAGCTTCCCGCCTAAAAATGTTTGGAATTAAGATGCCCTCCTAAACTTGGGGTGCGTGTTATACGCTGAGAAATACGGTACTTAAAACAATACAAATTCAATGAGTTTATATGCAATAGTAACAGAGTTAACCCACACAGTATTGCCCCCATTCCCCTGCTTCATATCCTTCACAGTTCCAGATATTTTACTCCCTTCCCTCTCCCAACTTTCACAGAGCAGAGAGCAGGAGGCGGGAGCCGCAGGACAATCCTAAACTGAAGGCGGGGCATGGGAGCTGCTGGGTTGCCTTTTCATATTAGTGAACTGGTGTTTGGCTTATAGGACTGCCTCCTAGCAGCCAATCACCTCCCGATTAATGTGACAGCCAGCTACTGCTCTCCACGCATTGTTGGTCCCACCCCCAGTGCAAAATTGTCCCACCTCCCGCCATCTGCTCCTCTCTACTCCGCTAATGATAGCGGAGGAGGCTGGGGACAAAAAGGCGATTAAATGGCGTGATCGCAGCGGCCCAGAAAGAGAGCAGCAGCTCAGTCTGGATGCGGGTCGCCATTTATTGATGGCCAGCATAGGATAAGGATTAGGATAATGATACTCTTTTTTAGGCGTGCTAACAACCCACGTGGCCCTTGTGTTTGACACCTGTGTTGTAGGGTATTAATTGTTAGGTGTAGTTTGTCAACTGAACATTGATGCATTTTTTCTTATTACAGGTGCAATGGTGGACACATTTACCTCACCACATTTCCTGCCACAATTCCTTAAAATGTACCGAGATCTTCCATGCCTATGGAAAGTAAGCTCCAAAGACTATTCAGATCATCCAAAACGTACAGAAGCATATACAAAATTAGCGGAACTATGCACGGTTGTGTATGCCAAAGCAGATGTATTTTATGTCAAACAAAAAATTGCTAATCTGCTTACTATTTTCAAAAAAGAATTAAATAAAATTGCTGATTCCAAAAAATCTGGTAAAGGTGCAGATGAAGTATACATGCCACGCCTGTGGTATTTTGAGAATCAGCGTTTTCTAACTGACCAGTTGGAAGCATGACCCTCTGTGTCAAGTTTAGACAGTATCAGGTGATGAAGAAGAAGGAACATTTGATGAAATGCCAAGCAGTCAGGTAAGTCAGCATATTATTTATTCAAATACACTTTTATATGTACAGATCAAAAATTAAATAATTAAGAGATTAACCAAAAAAAAGGTAAACACATCAAAAGCACATGTACCTTTGTACTTTTGATAATTTTCTAACATAAACAATTAATTTACAACTGTGTTTAATACATAAATAAGATATACATGCAGCCATGCAAATATTTAGTTTATTTATATGTTTATAGCTAATAAATTCTAAGTTTATCAAAGCCAGCTGTACAGTGTTTGAGACTGAAAACTCAGAGCAGAGGTCAAACACACTTTTTTGAACACTTCCTTTTTCTATGTAAAAACCGCACGAAAAAACAATACATTGATGTTCATAAACCATTTATTGTTCAAAAATCGTTACTTACCTGATGGGGTGATCGTTTACTCACACAAACGTATGTTCGTTTTTTGAAAGCGCACTCGGCCGATTTTTCGACTAGTGTATGGCCAACATAAGACTTGATGTCTCAGTCAGTAAAAAAAAATCATTAAATACTTGGTATACCATAAATACTGGCAAATAACAATAAATGCGAATAAAGCTTAGTGAAAAAAAATAAATAGTTATAAAAATAGAAATAAAGGGGGCGCATGCGCGACGCAAAAGAGGAAGGACGCACAGGCTGAGAGCTTCGTGACGAGCGGAGACTGGAACGCTTCCCCGGGGCAATACCCACAGCTTTTTCAGCCACTTTTTCTCCGCACCCCCGGCGGAACACTCAGCGCATGTCGGGACCCAAAAATCGCCGCAGTACACCGGCCCAGAAGTCGCTCACAACATATCTGCTAAGAGTGCGGGAACAGAGCGGGATGTCTCAAAATGGCGCCCAGAAGTCACAGGCACGCACGCCGCCTCATGCTGCAGCCTCATCCCCGGCGCACTCAATGGCTGAAAGTGAGTACTCTATGCAATTGACGAAGTCTGACCTTGACGAAAGCCTGACCCAGATGTATGACAAGTTAGCCCAGAAGTTCCAGTCCGAACTGCACAAAGCTACTAACACCCTCTCCCTAGAGATAGCGGCCCTGGGTAACAGAACCGATCTCCTTGAGACCAAACATGATGAGCTGACACTGGTCTGTTCGGACTTGGGGAAAGATCATGAGGCCCTGTCTGAAACTGTCTCACAACTCCAAGCACACATCGAAGATTTGGACAACAGAAACAGACGCAACAACCTGAGGGTACGGGGGGTCCCAGAGACTGTTACTGAGCTTGTGCCAGCAGTACAGAAATTATTTCAATCTCTTCTGCCGGAGGCCTCGCTTGCGGCCTTCGCTTGCGACAGGATCCACAGGGCGCTTCGTCCCCCTCCCCCCCTGACAAGCCACCCAGGGACATTGTGCTGTGTCTCAAAGACTTCCTAGTTAAGGAAGATATCCTCAGAGCTTCCAGAACCACGCAAAACCTGAGACTGGATAATGCGCCAATACAGATCTACCCTGACATTTCACCCACCACCCTGGACAAACGTCGGCGAATGAAAGAGGTCACCACGGTACTACAGTCAGCCAGGATTCGTTACCGTTGGGGCTTTCCCTTCAAATTGCAAGTCCCCCATAACGGGACAACGTATACAGTCACCACTCTCCACGAAGGGAAGGAATTGCTGGTCAAGTTGGGCCTTATGGATGCTGCAATGCTACCCCGGCTGCCTTCGACCCCACGCCACTCAGCTATCTGGGCGACCCCCCCCCCCCCCAGAAGAGACCGCCGATGATGTAACAGAGATTCTCATAGAACCCCTTGAACTGTTCACCACTCAAGAAGACTGAAAGTTGGCCATCTTCCCCCCCCCCCCCCCCTTTTTTTTTTTTTTTTTTGTTTGTACGTTTGTCATGTCTTGTCTGTGTATGTCTGTTATGTCTTTATTCCAGCAGATTGTTCCGGCCAGCCAACGAGATATCTCATCTTGTGAACTCCTCCCTCGAACACGATCGCCGCCTACAGAACATTCCCGGCATGATTCCTGCTTCTTCCGGTCTCCTGCTCCAGAGCCACACGGAAGATTGTCACACCGCCACACCCCTCAGCTCCTTACCTATGGAGTTCCCCTGGACCCACAGACTCTTCTCAGTAGATGGGCAGGCTAGCCCTATACAGGTACCGCCTTTCACAGGACCCAGTTTAGAGAGTACTGTGACCCACTGCTGGACTCTAAGGTTTGGAGCCATGGACCTATTGGTCCTGTTTACATTTTTTCTTAGGGTACTAGGGAGCCTCTCTCCCTGTACCCCCCGAGACTTTGCTAAGCCTATTTTTGGTGAAGCATGTAACCCTTGGTTACGGTTCTTTTGTTCCTTTTTTCTGATCTCTTTTTTCATCATTTTTTATTTTTTTTGCTTGACAATGATAATAACCTAGCTGTAGTTATTTTGGATAACTATGAAAGTACTATATATGCGAATTACTGGCGCCTTTTCTCTAGATTGAGTCAGATGTATAAATGCTCCTGTCATGAATGCTTTTTACGGACGTGCCTTAGGGGCTCCCCCTCTGGTCCTGGACTCCCGTCAGACATATTGCCTTCTCCACCCACTAGACTATGGGTATTAAGGTCCTAACACATAATGTCAAGGGGTTTAACTCCCCACAAAAAAGGAAAAAAGCGATGAGGGTATATAAAGCTTTGGGGGCGGATATCCTCCTTCTGCAGGAGACACATTTCTCCGCCAACAATCACCCCTCCTTCTTTGACAAGGCATTTAAACAATCTTTTTTTACTACTTTTGAGTCCAGGACCAGAGGTGCAGCCATATTTATCAGAAACTCTGTCTCCTTTCAGGTGCAAAAAACGTATATTGACGCACAGAGTAGATTTGTCATTGTTCAGGGCATGATTCAGAACAAACTCCTGACCTTGGCCTCTGTGTATGCCCCGAACACATCCCAGGCCACTTTTTTCAAAGGTTTTTTTCAAGTACTAGAGAGGTTTCACTCCCCACACATGATTGTTGGGGGTGACTTTAACCTCGTGGCCCATTCGATATTAGATAGGTCCCGGGGCAGCCAGTCCTCCAGTGCATTTCCAAAATCCCTACAACACTCTCTCAAGACCCAACAATTATCCGACACCTGGAGGGCCCATAACACGGGCTCTAGGGAGTACACTTTTTACTCCCACCCCCACGCCACTTACTCCCGCCTGGACTACCTATTCTGTACTCCCACCCTTTTGGCCAACTCAACATCTTCCAAGATCCACATCTGTCCTTGGTCTGACCACCATATAGTCTCGTGCCAGCTTTCCTGCATAGGCCTCCCCCACTCAAATAGGACCTGGCGTATAAACGATTCCCTCCTTACTGACCCAATAGTCCTCTCTCAAATATCAGATCGCCTTGTGGAGTACTTCAGGCTAAATGATGTGGACAATATCTCCCCCACAACCCTTTGGATGGCCCATAAGGCGGTAATCAGGGGTCACCTTATTGAGATAGCTACCACCAGAAAGCGGCAAAAGGCTCAAGAAGCACGTCAACTTACTCTTGACCTTAGTGACCTATATCACAAACACCACCAGACGCCCTCCCCAGACTTATTGACCCAGATTAATACTAAAAGGATAGCGCTGGACACTATACTCTCTGAACAAACGGAAAAATCCCTTAGGTGGGCTAACGCCAGATTTCTCTTACACAGCAACTCGGCCTCGACCATGTTTGCCCGCAAGCTTAAACAACAGACCCACCCGACCCACGTTTATAATCTGAAAGACGAACATGGCCAACTTACCTCCTACCCTAAGGAAGTTTTACGTATCTTCTCCTCCTTCTATCGTTCCCTGTACTCTGCCCCCAAAGGTCCGACCCCTGGTCCCCCCCACCCTTGGCTGGACCAACTAACTCTCCCTAGCTTATCAGAGGAACAAATACAAACCCTGAATGCCCCTTGCACCACAGAAGAAATAACCTCTATCATTTCATCTCTAAAACCCTCTAAGACCCCAGGCCCTGACGGATTCTCCGCCTCCTACTATAAAAAATTTGCAGAACCCCTGCTCCCAAAGATGGCAAAATTATTTAATTTCATACTGAAGGGTAACCATTTCCCAGAAGAGATGCTGTGGGCTAACCTGTCCCTTATACCAAAACCTGGCAAGGACCACACTCTCCCTCAAAACTTCAGGCCCATTTCAGTCATCAACAATGATTTAAAAATTTTTGGCCGCATCTTGGCTGATCGACTGGCCTCAATTATTACCACATTGATCTCCCCCGAACAAACGGGTTTTATACCCACCAGACAGATCACTGATAACATCCGCCTAGCTGCTAATATAATTCAGGATGCAGACGCAAACAATAGGAAAGTTCTGCTACTTAGTCTTGACATTAACAAGGCTTTTGATAGTGTGCTCTGGCCTTTCCTTGAATCTGTCTTATCCAAATTTGGGTTTAACGGTGCTTTCGTACACGGATTTAGAGCCCTGTACCATCATCCCCGCACTAACATTAAGATCCCAGGATGCAGCTCTGAATATTTTCCTCTTGAGAGGGGTACGCGTCAGGGTTGCCCTCTTTCCCCCCTCCTTTTCGCCCTTGCAATGGAACCCCTTACTAAATCTATTCTAGACAATCCCAATATCAAAGGATATCACAAAGGGGAACAGGACTTTAAAATCAGCCTATATGCTGATGACGTACTATTATTCCTATCAGATCCCTTAGTCTCCCTTCCCAACCTCTTTGCCTCCTTGACCCACTTTCAGCAGATCTCAGGCTTAGGGGTTAACCCGACCAAATGCTCAGCCATGCCCATCCATCTACCTGACACGATCCTAAGATCCCTTAAAGACTCTTTCAAATTCACCTGGAACTCCCTCTCCCTGCCATACTTGGGGGTTAAACTCACTCCCAATCTCAAACACCTTTACACCCAAAATTACCCGCAAGCCTTTGCCTCGGTTAGGAACCTCCTCCTTCAATGGTCCACATATAAAATCTCTTTTTTAGGAAGGATACAAGCTGTGAAAATGACAATCTTGCCCAAGCTGCTCTTCTTTTTCCGTTCCTTACCGTTATATATCCCCCGGGCTGTTCTTGATAGTCTCCAGTCAGAACTACTCTCTTTCATCTGGCAAAAGAAAAAGCCTAGACTAGGACGCCCTGTGATGTACGGGGCCCGCTCGGGGGGTGGTCTGGGGTGCCCGGATCTATGGAAATACTTTCTGGCAGCCCGCTTGGTACAAACCGCCCAATGGCATGCCGACCCATCCTCCATCCCGTGGCTGCGATTCGAGGGTATCTCGGTCGCCCCATACCACCTCCCGGGGCTTTTATGGTCCCGCTCCATCACTCATAGAGAGATAGCCCCATTGAATGCCATAGTGGGACAGTCTCTTTATCTCTGGTCTCTTTACGAGAAAAAATTCCAGCTAAAATCTAAAGCCCCCCCTCTGGCCTCATACCTAGGGGAACCCCTTTTCCCCCCAGCGTTTAGTCGGCATCCCACATTCACAGAATGGACAGATAGAGGCCTTACTTCGCTGAAGGCTTTTCTGCGTGATGCCTCCTTCTGCTCATTCTCGTACCTACAACAACACCATGCCATGGACCGGACGACATTCTACCAATTCCTCCAGATCAGGCACTTCTACACCAGCAACTTCCCAGAGGTCTCTAGGTCCTTGGGTACGCACTTTGAAGGTCTTTGCGGTGAGTCCTCCCGGGAGAGAGGAACCATCTCAAGCCTATACGGCTATCTAAATGACCACAACTCGGCTCCCAAAACGGCCGCAATGTCGGCATGGGAGGCGGAGGTTGAACAAGAATTCTCAGTGGAGGACTGGCGGGACATGGTAGACAATATGCACAAATGTACACGCTCTATCTCAGTAAAGGAAACAGTCCTTAAGCTCCACACTAGATGGTACTACACCCCGGACCGTCTGCACAGGATGTTCACTCTGGTTCCCGACACATGCTTTAGAGGATGTCGGGCCAGGGGCACACTGCTGCACACGTTTTGGGCCTGCGGGGCTCTGTCACATCTATGGACCAAAGCCACCAACCTGATCCCAAGGATCACTGATGTTTCGGTGACCCTTACGTTCCAAATGTGCATCCTATATGCAGACATACCTGGGGCTATTCCCCCACAACAAAAGCTGATACACACACTTTTTAGCGCCTTGGTCGCAGGTACTACTCCGCATGGAGTCCATTAGGCTGATGGAAAGGATCCACCACACCCTTCTGGACACCATGCATATTTTTGATAGCAAATGGAACAAATGGTCAGCCTTTCAACTAGATGGGGCCTCTCAGGAAAACTGAATATTATGTGCCAGGTAATACTACACCTCCCTCGACATTTACATCAGAAGAAAGTCAAGCCAGTTCACTCCGTTTTTGGTTTCTTTATTTTGTTATCATTTTCTCTCATCTTTCTGGTTTCTTTATGTTTGAATCACCAGGTCTGACTATGGACCATGTTGATATATCACTGAATTGAATTCATTGTCCATGCAATTGTTCGATTCGCCATCTCTTGAGTTGTACTAAATCTTGCTGATGCTATACATAACCTGTTTGATCACTTTTTTTGAGTATGATCTGCTGATCACATGTACACTCTGTATTCACTCTGTTCAAAGAAAATAATAAAAACGTTTGTAAACAAATAAAAAAAATAGAAATATTTCTAATTTCCACAAAACTTCAGTGCCCTTGTGTAGGTAAAACGGCCGTGCTCATGCCAAATGTTTCCCCCAAACTCTCACCTTATTACAGGCAAGTGATAGCCTTAATGTATGCTGGCCTCTAGCTGTTACTAGGTTCTTCTGCGTTCCCCTTGGCTCGTATCTCCTCCACTGCTGCAGCCTCCAGGTTACACAGTCAGCTCTCAGCCCAGGCAATTTTAAGGGAAGGATAAAACATGCTCCATAGTGCAGTACTGATTAAAAAGGTTTGTTTAATAATATCTACACACTTACATACAAAGTAACGAAATTACAGCAATCTTTAAGCAGTAAATGGTTCCGACCTCGGCCGCGGTCTGAACCCTTATTATTGTAATTAAAAGCATTATTTTCCAAATCTTGGAGGCCTGAGTGTTGTGTGTTGTCATTTACTTGTGCTTCCCTACTGAAGTTTGTGATTAAAGGGGAAGCAGGTGGTTTGCTCATTGATTGCCAGAGGTTGTGACAATTTGGTCGCTATCCTCATCATCAATGAGACATCAAGTCTTAGACGCTTAAAATCCTTGTGGAGTTACATTCTGTATGTGATACCTCCAGAGGATAATTTTATTTAAGACATTTTTTGGTAAGCACCACATTCATCCCAAACAAAATTGGCGTCCTTTTTTTCCCATAAATAGAGCTTTCTTTTGGTGGTATTTGATCACCTCTGCGGTTTTTATTTTTGTACGCTATAAACAAAAATAGAGCGACAATTTTCAAAAAAATTCTATATTTTTTACTTTTTGCTATAATAAATATCCCCAAAGAATATATAAAAAAAAAGTTTTTTTTTCCTCATTTTAGGCCGATACGTATTCTTCTACATATTTTTGGTTAAAAAAATCGCAATTAGCGATTATTGATTGGTTTGCACAAAATTTATAGCGTTTACAAAATAGGGGATAGTTTTATAGCGTTTTTATTAATATTTTTTTTTTTTACTACTAATGGCGGCGATCAGCGATTTTTTATTGTGACTGCGACATTATGGCGGACACATCGGACATTTTTGACACATTTTTGGGACCATTGTCATTTATACAGCAATCAGTGCTATTTAAATGGACTGATTCCTGTGTGAATGACACTGGCAGTGAAGGGGTTAACCACTAGGGGGCGGGGAGGGGTTAAGTGTGACCTGTGTGTGTTTTTTTACTGTAGGGGGACGTGGCTTGGCGTGTGACATCACTGATCGTCTTTCCCTATGACGGAACAGACGATCAGTGACAGCCTCACTAGGAAGCACAGGGAGAGGTTTGTTTACACATACCTCTCCCCGTTCTTCAGCTCTGTGACCCGATCACGGAACACCATCGGCGATTGGGTCCCATGGTCACGGAGCTCAGAACTGGGTCGCAAGCACGCCGCCGGCGGCTTGAGCGCGACCCACGGCTGGGCTCTTAAAGGACAACGTACCTGTACGTTGATGTGCCCAGCCGTGCCATTCTGCCGACGTAAATGTGCAGGAGGGGGTCCTTAAGTGGTTAAGTTATTAAACATGCAAGCTTTTGGGTGTATTAGATCGATTCTTCAGATACAATTCTGAAAATGTTTCTGAAACCTACATATTTATACCCAGAGTTACAAGGAGGAGCAATCAAATATTAATATTTGAAAAAATATACCATATTTATCCCCCCTGAAAATAGAGGACTGTGTATGTGACTTCCGACTGAGAGCCGAGTAAACAGGATTCCTATGTAAATGACAATGGCAGTGAAGGAGTTAACCACTAGGGGGCGGGGAAGGGTTACGTCAGTGTGTGTGTGTTTTTTTTACACTAGGGGGGTGTGGCTTTACATCTGACTTCACTGATCGGCTTTCTCGATGACAGGGAACAGCCGATCAGTGACAGGCAGTGTAGGAAGCACGGGGAGAGGTTTGTTTACACAGACCTCTCCCCATTCTTCAGCTCTGTGACCCGACCGCGGGACACCAGCGGCGATCGGGTCCGCTGGTCCCACGCGCGCCCGACCCGCGGCTGGGCTCTTAAAGGGCAACATACCTGTACGTTGATCTGCCCAGCCGTGCCATTCTGCTGACATAAATGTGCAGGAGGCGGTCCTTAAGCAGTTAAAATGGCTGTGGGAGGAAGTTTAATCTTAGATCTGGGGTGATTATGCTCAAGTGGTGTATGTGTTTTCAGGAACACTGGTCAGTCTAGACTGTATTTTTAAGGACGTGGCAGCCCAATTTTATTTAACCAAAACAAACTTCACAGAAAGTCTTCCCTCGCCGGGGGTTCAACCATCATTGTATAACAGAAAACTTCAGCCTCCTGGCTCACTCTTATGCCGCGTACACATGATCAGAAACTCGGCCAGCAAAAGACCGATGAGAGCTTTTGGTCGAAAATGCAACTGTGCATATGCTCCATCAGCCGATTTCCTGCCAGCAAAAGATTGAGAGCAGGTTCTCAATTTTTCGGTCGGAAAAAGTTCCGATCGGAAATTCCAATCGTCTGTAGCAATTCCGATGCGCAAAATTCCTATGCATGCTCGGAAACAATTAGACCCATTCTCTGAAGCATTGAAGTTCATTTTATTGGCTCGTCATAGTGTTGTATGTCACTGCGTTCTTGACGGTTGAAAGTTCAGCAAACTTTTGTGTGACTGTGTGTATGCAAGCCAAGCTTGAGTCGAATTCCTTCGGAAAAAACATCCAAGATTTTTCCGATGGAAAATCCGCTCGTGTGTACGCGGCATTACTTAGTCAAACTCCCTCCTGGAGCTTACTTGCTCAGCTGTATGCTGCTTGGTCGCGGGCCACATCTACCTCCTGCAAACATACACGCTCAGAGCCGTCTCCACCTGAAAGCCCTCCCGACTCCTACACCAGGTCACCTGCCTGTAGGGTGGAGCTGTTTCTAATGGCCCGTACACACAATCCGAATATCGTACGAAAACTGTCGTCCGAGGAAGAATCGTACAATTTTCGGATCGTGTGTACACTACTTTCGACAGCCGATCACGAGAGTTCATCCGATATTATTCGATTGGACAAAAATTTTCCTCATACTATTCCAGATCATACAATTCATTTAGTCAGTATAGATGTCGTCCGAAAATACAATACAAATACATTACAACACATGACATCACTTCCGATTTTCTTTCCTGTCGTATGAGAATTTTCGTGACTTTATTTTCCTATTCAATTTCTACTTGCGACTATTAAGCGAAAAAGGTCGTAAGATCTGTCGTACGATATTTGGATGGTGTGTACGGGCCATAAGTGTGAGCCTTGAGCTCTCTTCCTGAGGGGAATATAAACCCAGCCCACAGGTGTGCAATCATCTTGCCTGTCTTTGCAAAAACCAGGCTGAAGGTGATAATACACACCGTGACCTGGGGTCGCCTCTCCACAATAGGTTTAGACTTAACTTCTGCTTTAAAATAGCAGAGAAAACAGAAACCAGCCCAATCACTGGAGTCAGACAGACCTCTCTCCATGAGCAGACAGACTCATCACGCACACGCTAATACCCAGCACTCCATAGAATGACTATATGAAACTGCCATATAACACTTATACCCTGATAAATGCATAGCACTTTTTTAATATCCATCAGCAATCCAGTTGTCCAGCAATCAGCACTGGAAGCTGCTAGGCTTTTTCAAGCACAACCATGTAACATATAACATTTTTCAGCCACCCCTCATGTGATCTCTGTCTTTGACAGCATCAGGGCACAGATGAAGCATTTCCTTTTAGGCTTTGGAATCACAAGATAGCATGGCGACTGAGGGATACCATGAGTTGTATGGTGCCACTTATAAATGGCCAGCAGTATACATTACTGATTGCTGGGGTGCAGACAGGTGTCAAATGTTGTGCTATACATTTATGAAGGTACATGTGTTACAATACTGCTTAAAGGGGCAGTAAACCCTTGTTTTTTTTAATCACAAAGATATCATACTTACCTCCACTGTGCAGTTCATTTTGCACAGAGTGGCCCGATCACCATCTTCTGGGGTCCCCCCGGCGCCCGTGTTGTTGGATTTGATTGACAGCAGTGGTAATGGCTGCACTGCTTTTAAGCTATCCAATCAGAAGCCAAGAACCCCGGCCAGAGAGCTAGAGTGTTTTTGGCGTGGGAACAAACGGGCTCCGGTGAGTAAAACGGAGGGGGGGCTGGTCAGTGACAGAAGTTTTTTCACCTTAATGCATAGGATGCATTAAGGTGAAAAAACATGAGGGTTTACAACCCCTTTAATGTTTATATAGTAATTCTAGGGTGAACTTGCACTTTAAACTTTTTTGATTAGGGTAGGTGTGCACTACAGAGATCTGGTCTGTGGTGATGAGAGCTAAGTCTGATTATTACATAAGGTTGGTTAAAAGTTTATGGATAAATGTCATAAACGTTGTTGCCCACTCCTATTTTTTAATTTTCAGCACCATGATCCCCACACTGAGATTCAATTAAATTAAATTAATTAAATTATTTAATCACGTGATCTGCTTTTTTTTCCCTCATGCTGACAGTGTGAGGAGAAAAAACTGATTACACCATGGCAGCACACACATTGGGTTGTGACTCCGCCTCCACAACCTGATAGGACTGGTTAGCTATAAGATTCGAAGAGGAGTCCACCGTTGCATTCTCCTTTTTTTCCTCACCTGATAGTCGATCGTTTTGATCTAGGAAAGGATCGGTTAGAATATGGGACCCCCCCCTTACCACTTCGCCCCACTAGGTTCAGCCTCTCCTAGCTGGAAGCCCTATCTGTACAGTCTCTAAATGAGCTAAAACGAAGGGAAGCCCCACTCTGGTGGTCTCAGGGGCTAAAAAAGAACATGGAAGATGCCTGACAGATCTTAAACAGGTCTTATATGGTATGCAGCGGTCATCCCGTATTTTCTTTACTCTTACCCCCCTCTTTTATTGTTTACTAAAGCTTAATGTCTGCTATTTCACCTTCACATCTTGGGTCTTAAATTTTCCCCCTTTTGCGGCCGCGCTGGGCCTTGTAGTGCCTCGGCCAGGCTGCCTCCTCCATCATGGCGGCCGCACAGTACTCCCTCAGGCGCTCAGGAAGTGACATCAGCACTATTCCCTTAGCTGCCAACTTCCATAATGGCGCCAAGCGTCGCGGAGCGCTACGGCGCATGCGCGGCAGTGACGTCATCACTCCCGCCACGGCGGCAAGTTTAAAAGGTGCTCTGTGCCTTTTGCAAATGACATGCTGCAAACAACACTCTCCGTCCTGTTTTTTTCTCTCCAAAAACGCTGTCCTGCTGGCCTATTGTCCTCAGTCTCTGGTAAGCAGTACTCTACTTCTCTGTCTCTTGATACCAGCACCTGCTGCTCACTCTGCAATGTATTTTTATTTAAAAAAAAAAAAACAACAACACACACCTTTCACTCTCTCAGGTATACCTTACTTTTCCTATGGAGGCCGCTGCTCCAGCAGACCAGCCGCAAACTACAAGGTAAGGGGGCACCTGACTAGGTAAGTAAGAAGAGGAGAAAAGAGAGCATTGCCACTAACGCCATTCTTTCTCTGGCAGTTCCGGCAGATCATCGGGGTCATCGCATTCTAAAAGAAAAGAGCGCTCCCCCTCAAGGCATTCACACTCCCATAGGAGTCGTTCAAGATCCTCTCACCACAGAAGCTCATCTTCTGCTCACCCACAGCGCGACGGAGGACATACATGTCCTGCGCCTAACACCTGTTGGGTTTGCGGAGCACAAGCCCTACCAGGCAAATTAGCATGCCAAGCCTGTTTGGAGGAGGCAACCCGTGACAAGGAATCCGATGCAAGAGAAGCATCTAATATAATAAGGGAATCAGTGAAGGAATCAATCATGCAAGTAGCAGCCTATGAACCGGTCGGACCTGCTAATTCAGCCTCTACCTCCTATTCCCAGCAAGAACAGGAGGATTCCCCAGAGGAAGATGAAGTGTTACCACCCACGGCCTTTGATTTTGCGTTATTAGAACCGTTCGCAAAATCGGTAAAGGAGGCGATTGGATGGGAGGAGCAGGGGGAATCTCCCCCGAAGCTAAGAAAATATTTTCCAAACCTCAAGAAGGACCCGGAAACATTCCCGTTCATCGAGGGACTCGATGAACTCATAAAAGATGAGTGGCAGAAACCAGATAAAAAATCAGGGTTAAACAACAGGCTAAGTAAGCTCTACCCGCTGAAGGAAACATCGGTGAGCCCCCTCATTTCGGCCCCGGTAGTGGATTCCTCACTTATGCGATTAGCACGCCACGTAACCCTGCCAATAGAAGACGCAGTAACATTTAAGGACGTGATGGACCGCAAGATAGATCTCGACCTTAAAAAGACCTATTCAGCGGCAGGGGGAGCTTGCAGACCAGCGATCACTTTGGCAGCAGTAGGTAGAGCCATCTCATGCTGGGCCACCAATACAGAGAAACTGCTACTGGAGGCGGCAGATCAAGAAAAGATCATATCCGCCCTACAAGAACTTAACCTGGTAGGGGACTTTGTAGCAGAAGCAGCGGTGGATGTAATCAGGTCCTCAGCGAGAGCAATGTTGTCCTCCGTGACCGCTCGAAGAGCACTATGGTTAAAGCCCTGGGTGGCGGACACAACTTCTAAGTCCAGCTGGTGTAGGATCCCCTACGACGGTATCAACCTTTTCGGCCCCAAACTGGACTCGGCAATTTCTAAGGTCACGGGAGGAAAATCGGGCCTTATCCCGTCGGATAGGAGGCCCAAGCAAAAAAACCCCCCCTTCAGACGCAATCTGCCCGAGAGGTACCGGAATGCAAGATCATACAGACCAGGCAAGGAGTTCAAGCGGAACTGGCGGGGTACACAGCCATCCTTTGTCAGATTACAGAAGGCTAAAGGCACAACCCCCGGGGACCAGCCAAAGTCCTTTTGATGCCACGACCGCCCAGCCCGCAATAGTAGGAGCGAGGCTGAGGCTATTCGCTCAAGTATGGATAGATCATATTCAAGACCATTGGACGATCACCACCATTCAGGAAGGCCACAGGTGGAGGTTCAAACACACTCCTCCTCAAAATGACTACAGGGTCACCAGACTTCCATCTTCAATCCTGAAGCGCAAGCTTCTAGTCAAATACATCATAGAGCTTCTACAGAAGCAAGCAATCACAGAAGTTCCAAAGGAACAGAGAGGTGCAGGTTTCTACTCCCCTTTTCCTAGTCACAAAGAAAACGGGCGATCTAAGACCAGTGCTAGACCTGAAATGACTCAATCGATCAATACAAGTCGAATCATTCAAGATGGAGAGTCTTCAGTCCATACTACTAGCAACGGGGGTAGGAGACTGGATGCTCTCAGTCGATTTGTCCGACGCTTATTTACACATACCAGTCCACAAAACCTTTCAAAAATACCTGCGCTTCGCTATCGGCCAACAACATTTCCAGTTTCAAAGTCTCCCATTCGGGATTTCAACGGCACCCAGGACCTTCACAAAGGTACTGCTTCCAGTTATAGCACATCTGAGGGAGAAGGGACTAAGAGCCCTACACTATTTAGACGACATTATCCTCCTGGCGGACAGTCAGGAAACGCTCTTACAACATCGAGCCGTATTAATCTCTACACTCCAACAGTTCGGTTGGCTGATAAACTGGAAAAAGAGCAGCCTGATACCAACAAAGAAGATGGTTTTCTTAGGAGCAGAATTAGACACCAGTTCCAACACGGTGGGTCTTCCCCAAGAGAAACTGCACCCACTTATCGGCAAAGTAGAAAGACTCCTGACAGCGGACCACTTATCCGCAAGATCATGTCTAAGCATTCTGGTCAATGTCCTCCACCTTCCTAATGATCCAGTGGTCCCAGTGGAACTCGAGGACTTTCCAGAACTCGTTCCTGAAGCAATGGAATGGACATTCGATGAATCAACGAATAGTGATCACGCAGGCAGTGAAGAATTCTGCACGGTGGTGGACCAAAACCCCCAACCTGACACGTCATCGTCCTATTGTACCCCCACTACCAGAAGTAGTAACGACGGATGCCAGCTTCCATGGGTGGGGTGCACATTACCAACACCAGGGAGTGCAAGGCCATTGGCCCTTTCGACTGCAGGGCACAGTTTCCAATGTCCTAGAGCTCAGGGCCGCCTGGCAAGCCCTTTGAACCTTTTCACACCTCCTCACAGGGAAAAGCGTCCTTCTCCGAATGGACAATACGGTAGCAGTAAACTACGTGCAGAGACAGGGAGGTACCCGAAGCAACACTCTCATGCAAGAACTGCGACCCATACTCGAATGGGCACAAGTCCATCTAATGGATCTGAGGGCAATATACGTCCCAGCGGCACAAAACCAGCTCGCGGACGACCTAAGTCGTGTGTTTGTGTCAAACAACGAGTAGTCCCTCAGCAATCAGGCTTTTGCTCTGCTAACACGCAGATGGGGAACGCCAGACATAGACTTAGCAGTAACACCAGAGAACAGCAAATGTCCCCGCTTTCTAGCCAGAATAGCATACCCAACAGCAACTGGGATCGATTGTCTACACCATCCTTGGGAATTCCAGCTAGGGTACATATTCCCTCCAGTCCCTCTAATAGCCAGATTCTAGGCCAGATTGAGGAACTCGACGTCCACGGTAGTGGCGGTACTGCCATTCTGGCCGAGGAGGCCTTGGTTTGCGACCATCCTGCAACTCAACACCGAAGAGCCTCTTCCGCTTCCACTATACCCGGACCTACTCTCGCAGGGACAATTCCTGCATCCATCCCCAGAACGCCTTCATCTAGTGGCTTGGAGGTTGAGAGGGAGAGGTTGTTGGATCAAGGGTGCTCGCTTAGAGTAATATCCACATTACAGCAAGCCAGGAAAAAATCAACCAACAACGTATACAGTAAGATCTGGGAAAGATTTTCCACCTTTTCTCTCCAGCAATCCCTGGATCCAATATCCCCTTCTATCTCTCAAGTCCTAGAATTCCTGCAACTAGGACTAGAAAAGGGGCTAAGCTCTAGCACCTTGAAAGTCCAGGTCTCTGCTCTGTCCGCCATGACAGGTGTCAAATGGGCCGCAAATCCTCTAGTGATTCAATTCCAAAAGGCATGTCTGAAGATCAAGCCTCCCAGAAAACCAATCTTCCCGACTTGGGACCTACCAATTGTACTAGAAGCACTCTCAAAAGAACCATTTTTTTCCTCTGGATTTAACATCCCTGTGGGACTTAACTCTAAAAGTAGCTTTCCTACTGGCAATAACGTCTGCCAGGAGGGTCTCGGAACTCCAGGCCCTGCTAATCAAGGAACCACGCCTGGTATTTTACCCAGACAGAGTCATCCTCAGACCATCGGAGCAATTTGTGCCCAAGGTGGCAACTACATTCCATTTCAGATCAGAAATCAACCTTCCAGTACTCCTTAACGGTGAAGGGAATCCCCATCCCTTAGACGTCAAGTCAGCCATCTCCTCCTACCTGGAGATTACGCGCACATTTAGAAAAACGGAACGCCTCTTGGTCATACCGCACGGCACAAAGAAAGGCCAGGCAGCATCCTCAAGAAAAATTGCATCTTGGCTGGTGAAGGTTATAAAAAAAGCCTACTCCGTTCAGCATCTTCCAATACCAGAACAGTTGAGGGCCCACTCGACAAGAGCAGTAGCAACCTCCTGGGCAGCATATTGTAAGGTTTCACCAGAGACCATTTGCAGGGCAGCAACCTGGTCCTCAAAGACCACCTTCATGGCTCACTACCGTATAGACCCGGCTCAGTTAACCACAGCCGAGTTCGGAAAATCAATCATCCAAACAAATTCATCCATACCCTGTACTTAAGCTAATAAATTTTTTCTTGCAAGCAACCACCCATGTAGCGAGTTATTTCCCAATGTGTGTGCTGCCATGGTGCGTCAGGAAAACGGAAAATTGTATACTCACCTTTCCGTAATTTTCCTTTCCTGACGCACCCCATGGCAGCACACAGGACCCACCCCTCTAAGGTGATAGTTACTGAGAATGCAACGGTGGACTCCTCTTCGAATCTTATAGCTAACCAGTCCTATCAGGTTGTGGAGGCGGAGTCACAACCCAATGTGTGTGCTGCCATGGGGTGCGTCAGGAAAGGAAAATTACGGAAAGGTGAGTATACAATTTTCCGCATTTTTATTTTATTTATTTTTTTATTTTTTCAGCGATTTTTATTGGGACTCCGAAATTATGGCGGACACATCGGACATTTTTGACACTATTTTGGGACCATTGTCATTTATACAGTGATCAGTGCTATAAAAATGCGTTGATTACTGTGTAAATGACACTGGCAGTGAAGGGGTTAACCACTAGGGGGCGATGAAGGGGTTAAGTGTGTCCTAGGGAGTGATTCTAACTGTGGGGGGATGGGCTACTAGCCACATGACAGCGATCACTGCTCTCGATGACAGAGCAGTGATCTCTGTCATGAAACAAGCCAGAATGGGGAAGTGCCTTTATGTAGTCACTTCCCCATTCTGAGGCTCCATGACACGATCAGCGGGAGACCGCGGGCACGGTCACGCTGTATGCGGCGAGCGCCTGTTATCCTCTGCCCTTAAAGGGGACTTACAGGTACACCCATTTGCCCACAGCTGCCATTGTGCCAATGTGTATCGGCATGCGGCGGTCAGCAACTGGTTAAATACCACCAAAAGAAAGCTCTATTTGTGTGAAGAAAATTATAAAAAATTCATAGCGGTACATTGTAGTATGATGGCGCAATTGTCATTCAAAATGCGATAGCACTGAAAGCTGAAAATTGGCCTGAGCAGGAAGAGGATATAAGTGCCCAGTAAACAAGTGGTTAAATAAATTCGACTTCTAGGATTAAAACAGGTGTGGTGTGAAAAAAAAAAATTCATTATTTTGGGAAAAAATTAATAGTTTTTTTTTTTTATGACAAAAGAAAGTCAACTTCCTCACATTCTACAGATGCATGTCACAACAAGGCGACTCCTAGGCTCTCAATTGGGTCGGCCTTAACAGAAGGGGTGGGGCTTTACAGCCATTTTTTTTTTTAAGGGTTTACTAATTTATGCAATATTCCAAGTCTGCAGAGCTGTGTAGCCTACTACAGAATTCAAAGACACATTTAGTCTTGTCTTTGAGGATCTCAGACATCCCGCAATGCATATCAGAGAATGAAGAATAAAAAAAATGTTATTAAAAATAACCTTTATTGCATTCCCTAGCTTTGCTTTCTCTGCTTAACTGCAATTCAATTCACAATTTCAGCCCAGCTCCTATTCCCAGATCTAATTTAACTGCCATTCATGGTTTCTCATTGATATATCTTCTGCTGCCCTGTATATAAGTTTTAATATAATGTTTATCTCTGTGAAAATTAATTGAGACTGGAGAAATCAAATAAAGTCAGAAGATGTTTTCTGAAAATTCCAATAATAAAATACAACAAGATTATATTATATTTGTTGCAGAAGTCTAAACAATAATGGATCTCGCTTATGGCTAACAGAATTTCTAACGGATTTTTTTATTGGGAGATCAATTGGAAAATGCAAGCAAAAACTGACAACTGAATTGCAGAAATATATCTTTGTTGTTGCTGCCTTTCTTATCCTTATATAAAATCACTGAATTATTTTGGTTTTAACCACTTCACCCCCGGAAGATTTGGCTGCGGAATGACCGAGCCATTTTTTGCGATTCGGCACTGCGTTGTTTTAACTGACAATTGCGCAGTTGACCGACGCTGCACCCAAACAAAATTGATGTCCTTTTTTTCCCACAAATAGAGCTTACTTTTGGTGGTATTTGATCGCCTCTGCGGTTTTTATTTTTTGCGCTATAAACAAAGAAATAGCGAAAATTTTGAAAAAAACATAATATTTTGTAATTTTTACTATAATAAATATCCCCTTTAAAAAATTAATTAAAAAAATGCAATTTTTTTCTCAGTTTAGGCCGATTTTGGTAAAAAAAAATCACAATAAGCGTATATTGATTGTTTTGCGCAAAAGTTATAGAGTCTACAAAATAGGGGATAGATTTATAGCATTTTTATTATTATTATTTTTTTTACTAGTAATGGCGGCAATCTGCGATTTTTATCGGGACTGCGACATTATGGCGGACACGTCAGACAATTTTGATACATTTTTGGGACCAACTAAGTACAGTAACTAAAATCACTGTTTAATGAAAAAATTTTTAAAAGACAAAGCCAAACGGCTACTCACAAACGTAGAGTGAATACGGACATGTAGAAAATAATTCAAATGGCAGGTGCTTCATCGGTCCGAGTTGCTATCCATTGCTGAGAGACTGGTTAGATGCAATACACCAGATTCGCCTGTAGGTTGGCTGGTAATGTGGCCGTGTAACCTCTGAGTTAATCCGGAATGCCCAGTGGTACAGCATACAAGCGTCCTTGCACATCAGATGGAAACCGGAAACCGGAACCGGAGGTGCGTTCCAGCCTGGGACGCAAACATCAAGGACCGGAAGTCACGTGATGCGGGTAGCCAATGGGATGACGCGTTTCACAGCTCCAATGTTTCTTCAGGTCCCTGAAGAATCCCTGGGGATTATTGATGGACTTTTTTTCAATTTTATAATCTATATGCATGTATATTAATTTATGTGTATATATCAGTGGGGATCAATGTTTTAGCCTTTAAATTATTTAACCCTGAATTTGTATAAATTAGTCAATAGAAAGCTATTTTTTTGTATTATTTTTACCATTGTGTTTAGTGAACTGGTAACGATTCCAAAATAATTTGGTAGCAATTTAATAGGGTTCCTGATATATGCCTGTTGTACCATGTACTTTATGAAGAAGTATCCTGTTCTCTTCCTTTGTGTGAAATTTCGGGTGTTCCTGCCAGTCCCTCTGCTTTCCAATAAAAAAACTGACCACACTAAGCAGGAGAACACACCATGGTCAGTTCTCTAGCTGTGCGAAGGCACTCAGCCTGCTCGCCTCCAATAATCAGACTTTTCCTGACACACCCCCTCTGCACATCATTTTACTGGTTAGATCAATGTACTGTTGCTTCTCTTCCCCCCAGCTCTTATGCAACTGAGAGCAGAGGGAATGTGATCACTTATAAAAAAAAAGGTTAAAAAAAATTGCATTTATAATGCTTTTTTGTATCTATACACAAATGTGTTGCCCCGCGTTTCTCTTTTAACCTGAATGGGCTGTTTTACAAGGTGATCGTTTACAATAATCTTAAAACCCTGCCACGAGGACGGAGCTCAGCCTGCCTCCTTCTGATGCAGGGAGAGAGAGGTCCTTCCACTGCAACGATATGCCATCGTTCTCACCGCCCAGCGACCTCTCTCTTTGCCTGCCTGTCACTCTCCCTCTCATCTCTCTGCAGTCCCGGAGAGGGGGTCGGCTGCTCAATGCTAGACACGCTGGCTGGGCACAGGACTCCATCGTGCTCCCAGACCACCCAGCATCAGAACTCCTCTACAGGCGTGCCATTGATCTCAGCAGCACTATCAGCATCCACAGTGACTACTACTCATACTGTACTGCCCTCACAGGAGTCCCCTCCCCTCAATGAAAAGATCATTTTGGCTCCATTGAAGAAATTGCCCACCAGAGATGACTAATTTAGCCTCACTTCGGGGACAGCTAATTGGTATTAAACAAGAGGTAGCAGAGGTAACCGCTAAAGTCTCCTCACTGGAAACTGACAATACCACCCTCCACCAAGCTGTTTTCAGTTTAAAAGTGTTGCACAGGGAGGTGTCAGACCAAGTTGCTCAGCTACACCTGCTCCTGGACGATTTGGAAAAAACGTCAAAATTCGCAGGTGTAACATTGTGTTGCATTTGCTAAAAATATGATTTTTTTATATTAATCAGACATAACATTATGTGGGACAATATTACAATAGTGGTAAATACTGTCAGGTTTTGACTTGAGTAGACAATGGGTACTTAGATACCATTGTTGTATTCAAGTGACAGTTTGAATAGGCTATTGTCTCTATAGCTATAGTAAACAAATAAGAGACTTACTTGTTTGATATTCTTTCAGCTCTCAAACTGAAAGAATGACTGTTAGTCGGTTGTCATGAAAACAAGTTTGTAACCATTAACTTTTGGTAACAAACTTGTACAAATAAAAGGGATGAGTAGAGACTGGGGGAAACACACACATCATGATGTTTTAAAATATCAGAAGCCACTCATGATTCAAGAACAGAGCCTGGTCTCCAAGAAGAATCATTGCCAATGGAGATCACGAACATACAGTAACAGAAGATAAGTAACCTTTAGGTGTATTTGTACTGTTTTAGACCATAGGCTGTTCATTTGCTAGGCATTTTGCTTGTTATAGATATCTGTCAGTCTTGTATTGTATTAGTAATATTGTAATAGTTTTGTATGAACAGCATCTTTGTATCGTAAAAGCACATTTACACACTGCAGAAGTCTCAGCTTCCTTGCTTATACCACAAAGTAACCTTGCTAGATAGACACAAGCAAAACAAACATCAGAATTAGTGGTCTTCCAGAAGCCACTCTGCAGGCGAACATTAAAACAATGGATACAGTTATATTTAACTTGTACCTGGATCCCCCCCAAGACCAGCATTACTATTAACAGGGTCCACAGGACCTTGGGACCCAGGAATCCCTCCGAAGACAGACCCAGAGATGTCCTCTGCTGCCTGTACAAATACTCTCTAAAGGAAGATATCCTCCAATGGGCCTAGTGCAGGGGACCTATAGACTTTGATGGAGCACAGATTCTTCTCTTGCCTGGCGTATCCCGGAGGACCCTTCAGATGCGTATGAAGCCCCTGCTGGAGAAGTTTGGTGAACTGGGGATCACCTACAAGTGCTTCCACCCATTTCATCTTATTGCACGTAAGGGAAATCGATCATACACTCTACGGCATCCCTCATATCTTCCAACCTTCTTCAGTTCCTTAGAGATGCCTCCAGTGCCTCTCCCCAATTGGCTGGCGTTCACCATACCCATGTGCAATACCACTACGGGCAGACCTCAGCGGTCCTGGTGAAATCATCAGTCTCAGCAAAGAAGACCGCAAGCTGCTCAAGATAACAACCTATAATTGTCAGAAATGGGAACGGCATCTTAGTCAGAGTTCTGTTTTTGACGTTAGAGACTCCTACCACTTGTCAGTTATGCAGATCTTCATCCAATGCCTGATATGTTATTTTATGAATAACTTACAGGACACGGGGACCTCCTCAGACACAATAACAGGTTCTGTTTGTTTGCCCTCCTCGGGCCCTCCATCTACAGTTGACCTTTGAGGAAGGTCCGCTGTGTCCTACAAAAGTAGTCGAGGCATCCGCCTGGTTGTTTCACCTGGGGTGTTGTTAATTTAATTTAATTTAATTTTTTCTGACAGGTTCTGTCCTTTATCTTGGGGAACCTCTGACCTGACCCTGAAATAGCGATTGTATTTTTGCTTGTTCATCCTAGGGGATAGGTTCTGACTTTCTAACATGGGAGATCAGTTAATGTTGTTTATCTTGCTTCTGGGGGTCCTCCCTGGCCATTTCCTCGACACGTCTGAGTGAATGCTATATTGTCCTCCTGGAACGTCACATGTGGATGTTCATACCAGATGACGGTAGGCCCGCCTGGGCCTTCTGGAATAGACATAGGTAGTAGCACCTCTTAGGGTTCTTCCCTGGGGGGTCCTCTAGCTACTTTTCCATTGCATATCATACAGGCTTGGCCTGCTTGTGGCTGGGTAATGGAATGCTAGTCTTGTGATACTCTATGGGGTTCATAAATTACTTATATGGATGGGAGAGGGGCTCCAGAGGAGTTGCCGTACGTATATACCCCTTCATTTATATTTAGGCCCCTATGGGTTCCTATTGGAACCCTCTTTGTTTCTTATGCCTTGGATGCTGCCCCCTTGTGGGCCAATCTCTAGCACCGGGCTGTATGGTGGCCTTTGTTGCCCACCTTGGTAGTAGCCCTACACTTGGAGAACTAGTTTTTGCTCAACTCACCTACAATTTTATTTATCCAGTCTATTCTATACCACCTTCCTCTACAGATTCCGTTCACCCTCTTTGCTTTCTTCTCTTCCTTTCCCACCTAACCTTTCTTCCCCCCCCCTTTTTTTCCCCTCTCTACCCCCCACCTATACCCTACCCTTTCTATACCCACTCCATGCTCCAAGCCTTGGCAAGAGTTGACGGCCAGCACCTACTTCTTAAAAGTGACACAAACTCCTGTCCTGGAATGTGAAGGGCCTGCATGCTCCTGAAAAGTGATCCAGTTGTCTTTCTGATATATGGAGATAACGTCCTCAAGTTGTGTATTTTCCAGGAAACTCACTTTCTAGCAGAATTCCGAAACTGTACAGTAAATATTTCCTAACAGCCTATCATAGGATGTCTCCCTCATCTAAATGAAAAGGGATGAGTATTCTTTTAGCCAAAACATTACCTTGGCATTTCCTAGACCTCCGTACTGACCATGAGGATAGATACCCGTTTTTGAAAGGTAAAATACAGGTGCAAACATTCACCCTGGCAAACATGTATCTACCAAATATAGACCTTGGCTTCCTTTGCCACAGGTACTCTTGTGTTAGGTGGAGATCTTAATCTTACTACTGATCCACCTAAGGGCTCTTCGACAGGCTCCTCTGCTTTATCCCAGAGATCACGCATTCGATTTAAGGAACTGTTTCATTCTCATCAACTAGTTGACATTTGGCGTATTCTCTACCCACAGGAAAGGGACTATACATTTTTTTCATCGGTTCACGGATCATATTCTAGGATAGACCTCTTCCTGGTCTCCGACACTACGATCACAATAGTCTCTAGTGCTCACATTGGTCATATTGCATTATCGGACCCTACTCCAATCTCACTGGAAATAGCCTTGCAACATCCGACACCCAGATCCGCCACTTGGCGATTAAATTAATCCCTTCTACAGGAGCCAGAGATTAAAGCAGAAATATTGTGGGAATTAGGCCTCTTTTTTGAGACAAATAAGAAATCTGTCTCCAACCCCCTTTCCATATGGTCTGCATATAAGTGCTCCATTAGAGGAGTGCATATTAAACATGGACACAGAATCAAGGTAGATAAGGCAAAAACACTGTCTGGGCTGCTATCAAAACTCCATTACTGTGAAAAACACCATGAAACTCATTCAGACCAACTCATTGAAGCATAGGAGGTTTGCATACGAGAACAGATTGAGGAACACTCATTATTTCAGGCCAAAAACATGCTTCTGAAGGCTTGCAGAGTTTTCTAGTAATTTGACGTCAAGTGCAGCAGATTGCTGGTTAACGTCATACGAGCCCAACGTAACCTGTCATACATCCCAGCCTTGTCCACTCCAAGGGGCACTAAAATTCATACATCCCTAGAAATAGCAGAGTGCTTCCGGGATTATTATGCTGCACTTTAAAATCTTCACTCCTCCTCTCCCATGGCCCAGGCCTCTGATAGTTTAGAGGCAATAGCCTTAGAGTCGCAAATCTACCCTCTCTTACTGAGTTGCTTTCTCAACCTATCACCACAGAAGAACTCATGGGTGCCTTGGCTGGGTCGCCAGTGGGGAAAGCCCCGGGCCCTGATGGTTTTACAGTTTCATATTACGAATCTTTTCCATGAGCAACTAGCAACCCATTTTGTCACTGCCTTTAACACAATGTTAGACAACCATACCATGCCACCAGACCTCCTTTAAGCAAGTATCAGAGTAATCCCCAAGCTGGGAAAAGACTTGATCCTCTGTGTCAGTTATAGGTACATCTCATTGCTTAATTGCGACCTCAAGTTGTTAACCAAAATTCTGGCTGAGAGATTGGGCTCAGTTCTCCAGCGTATCATCCACCTTAATCAGTTTGGATTTATCCGCAACAGAGAAGCTAGAGACAACATGATAAGGGCTATTGATGTCATAGCAAGGGCCAAGCATCTTATCACCCCTGAAAAGCGCTCGACAGGGTGAACTGGACTTTCCTCTTGGCCACCTTGCGTCATATTGGGATGCCGGCTTCTCTCTTATCTTGGATTTCTGCTATTTACTCGACCCATACTGCTACAATCAAGCTTTCCCCGCTCCTTTTTATACTCTCTATAGAACCACTGTTGTAACACATTAGGCTCAATCCTGACATCAGAGTACTAGAGGCTAGCACATTCTATCACAAAATTGCTGCTTACGCAGATAATTTACTGTTTTATGTAACAGACCCTTGTGTAACAGTCTCTTTACCAGTCATTTTAAAGTCCTGCAAAAATCGAAAACTCTCAATGTTTCTCTTACTCCTTGCTCCCTTGTTCACCTTAGTGGCCTTTCCTTTCCTCTGGGCTCCTCAAGCCATTCAGTACCTGGGTACAAAAATTCCTTCCAAACTCCACCTCATTATCCAATACAATTTCCAGCCTTTACTGAACATTATTCTCTGCGGACTTAGACAAATGAAAGACTCTGGCTGTTTCTTGGTTCAGTAGATTATTTTAAAGATGAACATCATGCTGCGCCTATTGTATCTTTTACAAACTCTGCCAGTTAAGATTACTCATAGTTTCTTTTGCCAGCTCCGATCGATCTTTATTAAGTATGTTTGGCAAGGTAAACCTTCTCGACTAAAGATAATACTTCTACAGCCACCAACGCTTAGAGGAGGAGTCGACTTCCCCAAACCAGCCTTATATTGCACGGCGGTTCACATGAACAGGGTGGTTGACTGGTGTAGACTTTGTGCCAGGTTTCTCTGACAAAGCTTTACAGCTTCAATCAGACCTGAGTCTGGTTAGAGCTTCTACCTTTCTTGGTCCTTTCAAGTGGAGATGTACGTTTTGCCCCTGGGCTTTGCCAGGTCAGAGATTTACACTCTCCAATGGTGAAACCCTTTACCCTAAATTTTCTGCAGCCTGTGATACACAGGGTTTAGTGTATCTTATGATCTGCAAATGTGGGGCGTTCTATGTGGGAAAGACGGACAGACAATTGAGACAGAGAATAAGTGATCATGTGTACTATTCAGGCAATGGAAAGATGCTTACCCCCATTAGTCCGCACCTGGATCTCTATCATAAATTTGACACATCATCTGTCTCATTTTTTGCCCTGGCCGTCGTTCCCAAAAATGCAAGAGGAGAATGGGATAAACTCATTCTCCAGAAAGAAACCCTCTGGATTGAACGATTAAACTATATTTATCCTCCTGGATTGAATGAAACTCAATCTTACAAGCCCTTCCTTTAGTCTGTCACTGTGTCTGATCTCTTCTCTTTTGGCCCATATTTTATGGGCTCACCTACTGGCTCCAGCCTTAGTATTTTATATTTCTCTAACATAACTATCTTGTACTAGATTATTTAATATGTTGTTTATTATTGGAGCTTAATATCCCCATATATGGGCCAACTTTCATTCCGTATTTGTTATATTGGTCTATTAATCTCTTTCTAAAAGCCCACAATCTAAGATATATATATATTTCAACCTAGTATAATGAAATATTTTTTATTGTTTCTGGGGTTATGGATTTGTATTATATTTTGGATTTACCAGTCGTTACAAGGGATGTTTTTGTTACATCTATAAAGTCTCTACATTTTGCTCTGTATGTTAATGTGTATCATTTTGTTTCCGTCCAGCTGGTTCATGCCTATCCTTGTGACCCTGGCGGGGTTATGGAGGCTTCATTGGCCTTTCTGTGTGGCCACTAGGGATGACTCGAACATTGCCTGTTCGCCTGTTCAGCGAACTGCGAACAATTTGGGGTGTTTGCGGCAAATTCGAAAAGCACCCTGTAAAAGTCTATGGGAGAAATCTCAAGTGCTAATTTTAAAAGCCTATATGCAAGTTATTGTCATAAAAAGTGTTTGGGGACCTGGGTCCTGCCCCAGGGGACATGTATCAATGCAATTTTTTTTTTTTTAAAAACGGCCGTTTTTTTCAAGAGCAGTGATTTTAATAATGCTTAAAGTGAAACAATAAAAGTGTAATATTCCTTTAAATTTCGTACCTGGGGGGGTGTCTATAGTATGCCTGTGAAGGGGCGCATGTTTCCCGTGCTTAGAACTGTCCCTGCACAAAGTCTAATTTTTGCAGAAAAAAAAGCTATTTAAAATCACTCGCGGCTAATGAATTGCCGGCTCCGTAATACAGAGAACAGTCATTCATTGAAAGTCATTGATTAAAAAAAGTCATTGATAAAAAAAAAAAAGAAGAAGCGTGGGGGTTCCCCCAAATTCAATTACCAGGCCCTTCAGGTCTGCTATGGATATTAAGGGGAACCCCGCTTCAAATTTAAAAAAAATGACGTAGGGGTCCCCCTAAATATCCATCTGGGATGGATTTTAAGGGGAACCCCGGCCAAAAAAAAAAAAAAGGCCCCCCGCCCCCCTCTGACGTCATGGGGAAGTCCCCATGACGTCCCCGCGCGTCAGAGGGGGCGGGGTCACCAGGTGGCCCCACCCTCCGTTATAAAAGAGCTGTCAGACGCAGCGAAGCCTCACACAGCGGGAGCCTCCCATTGCGTGGAGCGGCCCAAGAAGAGACGCAGACGCCGTGGAAGAAGATGCCGGACGAGAAGACCAGAGCAAGAAGAAGTGGATCGGAGGAAGAAGAAGATGGTAGAGGATGGAAGAAGAAGATGAAGAAACCGAAGGATGAAGAAAGGAAGAAGGAAGACCAGAAGAAAGAAGATTTTAATAAAGGAATTGTCAAAGACCGTCTCCTGTCATTTTTAACATTTTTGTCACTTTTTTGGTGAAATGGTAGGGGTACAAAAGTACCCCCTTACCATTTCACACAGGGGGGGCTGGGATCTGGGGGTCCCCTTGTTAAAGGGGGCTTCCAGATTCCTATAAGCCCCCCGCCCGCAGACCCCCACAGCCAATGGCCATGGTTGTGGGGACGAGGCCCTTGTCCCCATCAACATGGGGACATGGTGCTTTGGGGGTCACAGACCCCCAAAGCACCCTCCCAATGTTGAGGGCATGTGGCCTGGTACAGTTCAGGAGGGAGGGGGGGCGCTCTCGTCCCCCCTCTTTTCCTGCGGCCTGCCAGGTTGCGTGCTCGGATAAGGGTCTGGTATGGATTTTGAGGGGGACACCACGCCATTTTTTTTTTAGGGCCGGGGTTCCCCTTAAAATCCATCCCAGACCTGAAGGGTCTGTATGGATATTTAGGGGGACCCCTACATCATTTTTTTTTAATTTGAAGCGGGGTTCACCTTAATATACATAGCAGACCTGAAGGGCCAGGTAATTGAATTTGGGGGAACCCCCACGCTTTATTTTTTTTTTTTTTATCAATGACTTTTTTTTTTTATCAATGACTTTCAATGAATGACTGTTCTCTGTATTACGGGAGCCAGTAATTCATTAACCGCGAGTGATTTTTGTGCAGGGACAGTTCTAAGCACGGGAAACATGCGCCCCTTCACAGGCATACTATACACACCCCCCAGGTACGAAATTTAAAGGAATATTACACTTTTATTGTTTCACATTAAGCATTATTAAAATCACTGCTCCTGAAAAAAACGTCTGTTTTAAAAACAAATGTTTGCATTGATACATGTCCCCTGGGGCAGGACCCAGGTCCCCAAACACTTTTTATGACAATAACATGCATATTAGCCTTTAAAATTAGCACTTTTGATTTTGAACGTTCGAGTCCCATAGACTTTAATAGGGTTCTAAAGTTCACACGAGCTTTAGGTCTGTTCGCAGGTTCTGGTGCGAACCGAACAGGGGGGTGTTCGGCTCATCCCTAGTGGCCACACAGCGCAGGTCACCCTGTCTCCTCCTTTGACCAGGTGCGCAGTGATTGGTGGGGCTATTGGGTGACTGGCTGTTCCTCCCCCCATCTTGCCCTTGCTGCCGTTCATTGGTCGCTTGCCACCACGGTTGCAGCGTCCTCTGGCGCATGCACAGCGGCTTGTGGCCGGACCGGTCGTCGTCACTTCCGGCTAGGGCGATGCACTTCTGGTCGTGTACTGTGGGGTGGCTGTTCACCTTCCTCTTGTCTCCCCTCTGATGTCGTCTCATTGGCCATTTGCTGCAGTGTCAGCGGCGTTCCCGTATGCATGCGCGGCAGCCTGTGGCCAGACCGGCCGCCGTCACTTTCCGGTGGAGGTGACATATTTCCGGTCGGGACTAATTTATACGGGGCTGGTCCTCGGGCTTACTAGTCAGGCTACACTCTCTATCCAGGAGAGCACACACGGCTTCGCACCTTCAACATTTCTCATTGCTTTATCCATAAGAGGTATAACTAGCGGTTTATCTATGGCTGCTTACTGTGTATCTATTCAGTCTGGTTTATATCTTTAGCAATATTAAATGTGACAGACCTAGCCGGGACACGGGCTTTTTGAGAGGACTACATGCTAGCCTCCTGCCAGCTGATTACGGGCCCCCCAAAATACACTCTCTGTATATGCATTTGGCATTAGAAATAGACTAGCATCTGACAGCTTGTGTCCCATTCAATGTCATGAACTCAAGCCACCTGTCTATTGTGTAAATGAGGCTGGTCTGGCTTGTAAGGTGTATTCCACACAATGTTGTTGTGCTAATTAGCCCTGTGTTACTGTTTATGTTAATGTATGTTGAATAGTCATTCCAATTAACTAGGAGCCTTAAAGTCTGACCCTGAAAAGCCTTTTCAGGCAGTCAACTAGTCTGGGCAATGATTAAGATAATTAGCTCATGCTAATTAGGTTAGCTTTTAGTCAACTGGCTATATATGTGTGTGAAATGTCAAATAAAGCATTCCTGATTTACCCCAAGAACTAGTGCCGTCTAATTCTTGGGGGTTCCTATAACCAGATCCATTGGACTCATGTTCCAGGACTTAGGAAGCATTTACGGCGGACACCTTGAGTACAGGATCCGTCACATTGTTGGCAAGCAGTGGGATTGTGCTTCCTGCAGTCTGGGACATCCAAACCTCCACCGGGATCCAAGATCAGGATAGAAGACTTCGGTCACCCCAGCAGAGATATGGATCTGGCATCAGAGTTCCCGGGGCTGCTGCGGATCATCCTTGCAGCATACACAAGGACTGTGTCTGAGGAGGAATACCTGGAGCTCAGGCAGCAGATTCGGGTGGAGCTGTGGATTGGAGCCCTCCAGCTCGCTGGTATAAAACAGGGCAAGTTCTTTCCAACCCAAGAGCAACGGGCCAGTGACCAACGGGCATTGCGGATGACATTCCTGGGAGAGCAGCCCCAGGAGCAATGGGTGACTGAGTTGGACAGGCTTGTCCAGCAGGAGATAGAGCTGGACAATCGTTATCGGGCTCTGCAATGGCACGCAGAGCAGGGATATTTAGGGGAGACAACAGAATGCTCCCCGGAGGGATATGACTTTGGAGGCCCTGGATTGCTGTGGGAGAGCCTTACAGATCGTTTTGTGTTTGGCGATGAAGGGGAACCTACCCTTGAGGACCTGCAAGAATATAGAGAGGCTATGCTCGGTCTTGCAGGTGTCTCAGAGCTTAAACCTGATCTGGACCATTTGTTAAGGAAGGAACAGCATCTGGAAAGGGCATACAGGAAACTGCTAGAACACGTTCAGCAGCAGGCCAGAGAATCGGCAGTGGAAACTCCGGAGATTGTCGTCCCCAAAGCGGAAGTGCTGACAATTGGGCAGAACTCTGCTAACTTCTGCCCAGCACCAACAGTGGCTTCGGCCTTCTTGAGAGAAGAGGTAGTCGGCCTTTCTCCCACAACACTGACAGGGACATGGGATTTTCTGCCAGCAGCATCTATGGAGTTACAACAAACTTCTCCAGCTGAAGATCTGGTAACTGGACAGAGGGTCCAAGCCCTTTGCCCGACATCTACAGCAATTCTGGAGGCCCAGGGTGAGGAGGTGGCAGTCCATCACGAGTTGCAGATCAGGGTTCAAGGAGAGAATGCAGTTGTCACCTCACAACTGAAGCTTGATCTGGTGTCGGTGGATGGGCCTGTGGTCTCCACTAACAGAAAACCAGCAGAAATGCTGGCAACCGGGCAGAGTGCTACCAACCTCTGCCCAGCACCGGTAACAGCTGCGGAGTTCCAGGGAGCTGGGGCAGTCGGCCTCTCTCCCCAACAGTTAGCTGGAGGAGATGATGTAGGGAAGCTCCTACGCCCAGCTGAACTGCTGGCAACGGAACAGAGCGCTGCTGGCCTCTGCCCGCAACTAAAACAGGACAGATTTCCTGTAAAGGTGGATGGGAATGCAGTCTCCACCAGTATAACCCAGGGATGCTGGGCGGTCGGCCCAGATCCCCAACAGCAGGATGGAGTGAGCCCAGTCACCCTGTCTTCTCTCCAGCGGCTGAAAAGACTCCAGGTAGAAGGGCCAGTCCAGGCCTCTCCCCAGCGGCAGATATGTTCTATGAGAGAGGCAGAGGTTGGCTGGGTGAGTAATACTCTGTTTGAAACAATTTGTTTGGGGTACTGTGTGGGTACAGGCATTAGAGGACTGGAACTATGGACTAACTTCGGAGTCAACCCGTCTGGGGTCTCCTCCTGTGTTAGTCTCCTGCCGAAAGGGGAGAAATGTGACAGACCTAGCCGGGACACGGGCTTTTTGAGAGGACTACATGCTAGCCTCCTGCCAGCTGATTACGGGCCCCCCAAAATACACTCTCTGTATATGCATTTGGCATTAGAAATAGACTAGCATCTGACAGCTTGTGTCCCATTCAATGTCATGAACTCAAGCCACCTGTCTATTGTGTAAATGAGGCTGGTCTGGCTTGTAAGGTGTATTCCACACAATGTTGTTGTGCTAATTAGCCCTGTGTTACTGTTTATGTTAATGTATGTTGAATAGTCATTCCAATTAACTAGGAGCCTTAAAGTCTGACCCTGAAAAGCCTTTTCAGGCAGTCAACTAGTCTGGGCAATGATTAAGATAATTAGCTCATGCTAATTAGGTTAGCTTTTAGTCAACTGGCTATATATGTGTGTGAAATGTCAAATAAAGCATTCCTGATTTACCCCAAGAACTAGTGCCGTCTAATTCTTGGGGGTTCCTATAACCAGATCCATTGGACTCATGTTCCAGGACTTAGGAAGCATTTACGGCGGACACCTTGAGTACAGGATCCGTCACACATTGCCTCCCTATTTCTTTTTTCTCTTTTTTCTTATCACCAGGTACTGGCCATCTGAGCTATAGATTTTCCTCCCTGACTATTGGACATTGTTGGTCACTGGCTCTACATACAATGATTCTTGTTAGTTTATATTACTGCGATAGACTACCTTCTATCAAAGTGAGTGCCCCCTACTATGTTTCCTGGATATTGTGCTTACCAGCTTTTTATAGTGTTGGATATATGACTGCATTTGCTATTTGGTAAGCCCTTGTTGTAATATCTACCATATACTCAGTTTGTGTATGTGCGTTTTGAAAACGCGGCCGGCTATATGTTATACCTGACCGTGCTGTATCTATGCATATTGATGCATCTATATACAGCTTCTATGCTACGCTATTTAGAAACCATTTTTACTATATAAGTATTTATTAATTTCCTCACAGCATAGTATTTAATATCTGAATGGCCATATATATATACATTAAAAAAAGAATAGCCGCGCTGGAAATAATTGGAACGTGAAAAATCAATTATATATATATACAGATTCCTGAGTTTATTTATGTATGTACCAGGCACCCCTACCAGTGTAGATGTGTCCCCATGAGAGGGTTTTGCTTTCTGCCCCCCCAGTGGTCACTGGATTTGGGCCTTTCACTTTGCTGGACTCTATCAAAATGATTGTTTCATTGTTTATGCTTGTTATTGTTTTATTTTTTGGATATTATGATATACTCATTTGATGTTCTTTTTACATATCTATTAGCTCTACAAGCTCCTGAAGAAACGCATTTATGTGCGTAACATGTAGAGCGAATGTATGCACTCTACGCACTTTATCTCCATTGGATACTGCTACTGGTTACACTCACTACTGCACCAATTTGGATTAACATATATCTATATATTTTGGAGGTGTTATCTGAGTCTCTGGGGTCATTTAACAATATACTGTTTCTCTTTTAATATGTGTTTGTAAACCATGATTTCAACTTTATCCAATTAAAAAATTTCATACAGAGTATGCGCAGTGATCTGTCATCTCCCCTACACAGTCCCCTCCCCCCTTCAATTAGAACACACACTAGGGAACACAATTAACCCCTTGATCACCCCCTAGTGTTAACCCCTTCCCTGCCAGTGACATTTTTACCCTAATCAATGCATCTTTATAGCACTGATCGCTGTATAAATGCCATTGGTCCCAAAAATGTATCAAAATTGTCTGACGTGTCCACCATAATGTCGCAGTCCCAATTAAAATTGCAGATTGTCGCCATTACTAGTAAAAAAAAAAAATTTATAATAAAACTTTTACGCAAACCAATCAATATACGCTTATTGCGATTTTTTTTTTACCAATAATATGTAGAAGAATACATATAGGCCTAAATTGAGGACATTTTTTTTTATATATTTTTGGGGTATATTTATTATAGCAAAAAAATATATATATTGATTTTTTTTTTAAATTGTCAGTCTTTTTTTTTGTTTATAGCGCAAAAAATAAAGACAGCAGAGGTGATCAAATACCACCAAAAGAAAGCTCTATTTGTGGGGAAAAAAAAAGGACGTCAATTTTGTTTGGGTGCAACAGCGGACGATCGAGCAATTGTCAGTTAAAGCGGCGCAGTGCCGAATCGCAAAAAGTGTTTTTTGTACTAACATTCAAATCTTCAGGACAAGTTTTTGGGGTGTACCCCCTTTTGAACATTCAAATTTTCAGGACAAGCTTTCAGGGTGTGTCCTTCAGTACTGCTGGGATCTTAAAAGAAAGAGATACAACCCAAAAGCTTTTCCTGAAAAATTGAGTGTTAGAAGAAAGGTGTATCTGGTAATTCGCCCCGCCGATAAAGGCGGAGGCATAGTTTTATTGGACAAATCAGCATATATGAGTGAGATGTACAAAATCCTTAATGATCAGGCCACATACAAAGAATTACCAGTCAATCCAACAAATCAATACAAAAAATTACTCGCCAACATCATATCTAAGGGCTTTGATTCCTCTATTTTAAACCGTAAGGAAAGAGATTTTTTAATCCCCCTAGCTCCCCGTATTCCCATTATTTATTATTTACCCAAAATTCATAAAGACTCCATAAACCCTCCTGGACGACCCATTATTAGTGGTATAGACTCTGTTACGTCCAGGATCGGTAAATATGTAGACCACTTTTTACAGCCTATAGTCAAAAAAATTCCCTCTTATCTCAAAGATACAAAGCATGTTATCAACAAACTTGCCTCATTAAATATTGAAGATGATTACATCATGGCTACCGCCGATGTAGCATCACTCTATACCTGCATAGCGGGGGGATTTTGTATGGCACGCATAGGAAATAGCTTTTACAATGCATATGGTGGGTGACGGTGGGGGGGGTTGGTGAGGGGAAAAACGGATAACGTATGTGTTAGTTCAAGAATTAGATATTAGTCCATGTACACATACTAAAATTTAAAACATATTTGCTGAGCATAAAAAGGCTGCCAGTCCATAAAAGCAAGAAGGAGCTCTGAAATGAAATAAAAAGAGAGAGAGAGAGACAGCGCCCTCTAAGTGCAGCAAATTAAGATCAATTTAATACAAAAGAAGATTAAGAACACTCACATATTAGATGTGTCATAAAGGCATATCAGAGATTAGAGGATCTTCCGTATTTGGTCACAGCCTGACGAAGGGGCACGCATGCCCCGAAGCGCCGCCCACGTGACCCGTACCCGGAAGTGATTGCGCAACAACACCACTGCCTAGTACTCAGCTACCCACTGTCTGCACAGCCTGCTCTCCAGCCGTCCGGAGGCACTGAGAACCCACAGCGCCACCGGATCTCCACTGGATCACACAGGACGTTTGAAATATCACATCTGACAGCAGCTTTGATGACATCACTTCATCCGGGACCCAAATACGGAAGATCCTCTAATCTCTGATATGCCTTTATGACACATCTAATGTGTGAGTGTTCTTAATCTTCTTTTGTATTAAATTGATCTTAATTTGCTGCACTTAGAGGGCGCCGTCTCTCTCTCTCTTTCTATACCTGCATAGCACATTCTAAAGGCTTAGCAGCAGTTAAAATCTTTTTAGAAAGAGAAGAGACTTTAATACAAACCCAAACCAATTTTATCATGAAACTACTGAATTTTGCCACCCATCACAACTATTTCTGGTTTGATGGACGCTTCTACTTACAAGAGAAAGGGGTAGCCATGGGTGCAAAGTTTGCTCCAAATATATTTATGGCCAAATGGGAGGAGGATGTCGTCTATGCCATGGAGAGGCCTCGATTGAAACTCTGGGCACGATATATTGACGACATCCTCCTCCTATGGAACGGGACCTCAGAATCCTTAGAAGCCTTCTTTACGTCTCTCAACAATAATGATAGAGGTATAGTCCTCTCATATGAATCAAGCAAGAGTAAGATACATTTTCTAGATTTGGAGATTACAATAAGAGAACGCCAATTTTAATTCAGTACATACTTCAAATCCACAGATCGCAATGGCTACATACCGATTGACAGTTGTCATCATAAAGCATGGCTGCGATCTGTTCCTAAGAGTCAGTTTCTGCGACTACGCAGAAACTGTACAGACATTACCAGATTCAAAGAACAGGCCAACACATTGAGAGACCGATTCAAAGAAAAGGGTTACAACATGGAGGAAGTCTATCATGATCTACAAAAAGCTTTAGAAGTCGAGCGAGCAACACTACTGATGGACAAAACGGGCCAACCTCGCAATAATGATAATTTTAGATGGTCTTTCCTCACCTCATATTCAATTCAACACAGGCAAATCAAATCTATCTTTGAACGCCATTGGGGTATCCTTAGGAATGACAACGTTTTGGGCAACCTCATACCAGATAGAGCGAAAGTCATCTACAAGGGAGCTCCATCTCTCAATAGTCAGATCGCACCGACAATCATTAACCCACCTGTGAAGCCCTCTTTTTTCCATGATCTTACGGGCTATTACCCCTGAAAAAAATGCACAGTGTGTCATTTTAATATAAGTGGCAGACGAAATACCAAAGAATTCGAATCCACAGTCACTAAGCAAAAGTTCCCAATTAAGAACTTTTGCACTTGCTCCACAACCCATGTCGTATATTTGATCACATGCCCGTGTTCAAAACAATACGTAGGGCGCACTATACGCTCCTTTACGACACGGGTCATGGAACACATCACCAAGATTAAAAGTGGCAGCATAAAGCATACAGTTCCTAGGCACTACCGACAACATCATAATCGAGATCCCCGGGGCACTCAGTTTTTAATCATTGACAAATTTATTGCGCCATGGAGGGGTGGTGCCAGAACTAGAGGGGTATCAAAATTGGAAACATACTGGATATATCAGTTGCAATCCCACTCCCCGTTGGGTATGAATGTGGAGTGGGATATTAACGCTTTTATAAATAAGGCCTGAATCCTCTTTCCTCCCAGTCTCATTATATGCCATAGCAGCCATTTTTCCATTTTATTCCAATTAATTTTAATTTTAATGTATTTCTATTTCTAATCTTAATAGTGTTAATGTTAATTTTAACATTTTAACATTTCAATATCTTAATATTTTTTTGACTACATGTTTACTCACAACCATCATATTTCTTTGCCCAAAAATTGCTGTTGCTTTTATACATATCATTTTTACATATAACTTATAAAATTAGCCCGCTTTTATATGTATTTGTTTTTACCCTTTGGTTTTACAACAATTCATAATAACATAAGCTCGCTTTTATATGTATTTGTTTATATATATTTATTTTTTTATATATATATATATATATATATATATATATATATATTGGAGTTTTAAGGAAATTTTTATATGTGTATATTTACATATTTTATGGACTTATGTTTTCACGTGTCTATATATATATATGTTTTTATGTGTTTTTATACACTTTAATATACACACAGATATAGCTAGCATGGTTGACTTACATTTAACCGCCGTATGGTGGTTAACATTCCACTGTCCCATGATTTATATATGAATTTCCTCTATACACTTATTTCTCCATTTTGATGTATACCAATTTAATTTTATTCATTTGACTTAATTTATTTACATCACTATAACATATATATATATATATATATATATATGTCTATACATGGGCCAATAGGGTGAGAAGTGACCCCTCTCTGTTTTTTTCCCCTATTTACATCCCAATTTAAACATAAGATTATCCCTCCTTATGATTTGGGCCGTGTCCCCACTGAAATTCTGACCCCTGGGATCACCGCCGTATAGTGTCAGCAAAGTATGTCCATTCACATTCGGCCGCGAGTGGCGCATGCGCACTTACTCGTTTTCACTTGAGGATAAGGCGGGCTTTACACCAATATATAACATTGGAGCGGCCGCGACGTGCTGTCATCATGTGTGGCCACCCGGCCCCCTCTTCTCCCACATAGAGGCTTGGTTATTACTAGCCTAACCAGCAGCCGGCGGACGTGACGTCACGACGTCACGTACGTCGTTCGCTCCACCGCCCAGAACCACCATATCAGATCGAGGAGATGACATTTATTGTGTCTCTCCTCGATTTTAAGCATCTTTTCAACATAATTTTTATATAAAGCTAATCCCCATTATTAAGCCCTTATTGTCTTCACACACAGCAAGTACTTTGATGTTAAATTAGCATTACAATACCGCCAGACCGGAAGTGAGGTCAACTTCCGGTCTGGCGAACTTCCAAATCAGATGGGGGTCACTCTCCCTATAAATAACACTGCTGATGCCTGTAGTCCACACCCCAGACGAAGTCCCAGAGGACGAAACGCGTCGGTTGGACTACAGCAGCAGCACTTCCGATATCCAACATTTTTTCTATGTGCCTGAAAACTACTATTAAAACGTGAGTGTTTTTAATCTGCTTTTACCACATTAAAAGTCTTTATTACGGTATCACACTATGTGAGTTTTTCTCTCTCAAATATGACCTAATATTTATGAACACGGGAGAATTACTGGAGTTTTGATGACTGCATCCCTCCTGCCCTCTAATACATTCACACCTTCCTTGGAATCCAACCATGGAACAGGGACCTGGTAACCTTCCACAAATAAAGCTTGTCATGACTTATGAGGCGTACGTCTCATTTAGTCTGTGACTTCCGGTAAGCCTCTTTTCAATAAGTGCTGACGCCGACGGGACAGGATCACCATCACCTCACTTAGAAACACCATTACTGTCTACGGCTACCCACATATATCGTAGCACCCACATGGACTATACCACTGTATAACTCACACATACAGTTTGGCGCCCTTTTTTTCACCGAATATTCACTTGTCATTTATGTATTTTTCTGAAAGGTTTTATGTGTATCTATTCACAATATTAACAGTTTTTACTGTTCACCATTTTTTTAATATTTATTGAATTTTATCAGTCACGAGATCACTTTTCACAGATATTTATTCACGAAGTATTATAGGTGTTTTATTCAGTTTTATTCAGTTTTTACTGCCTTTGTAATTCTATATGAATTTTGATATAATTTATAGAATTTACAACACATACCTACGTTTTATATAATCTATTTGATATATGCCTACGTTTTTACCATATCCTATAAATAATATATAGGGGTGAATCTATACGTATAGCATCATCTAAGCGCAACATACATATCTTTTTCAAACCATTTTTCCCGTTAGTCTATCGGCAATGTTTGCAGCATCTATATAACATCACCCATACTCAGCGCAATATTTCCCAATCTTATAGAAGAAAGGTGTATGCCACAAAAACTTGTTCTGAAACTTTGAATATTAGTGCAAATAAAAAAGTATTATGGACAGTACTTAATTGATTTTGTTGCAAGTCTGCCAATCTTGCTACAATCACCTCAAGCCTTTGCATTGCGTTGTATGGCATTTAACAGAAAGTCTGCATAAAAAAATAAATTTATCATAAAAGATTTTAATCATTTTTCACTAATGTATTTAAATAATTGATGCTGTGACGTTTTGGAATGTAATTTATACTGGGTTATATTATCCTGTTAGTGCTGTGTTTTAATGCTGTGTTTGTGAGTTTCCTCAATAGACAAACCTTAGTTGTACAGATAACTCTCTTGTGACATAAAGCATCAAGGGAGTTAGGGCTCTGTTGGTCCCACAGCATCAGATCTACTTTACAGTCTCTAAAGCTCATTTCTAAAGTAGATCTCAAGGCATGCTGCAGGTTGTAGCAAAATGGATAATTCCTCTTCCCTTGGGAAAAGCCCACAAGTATTGAGATTTATTTAGAAGTGATTACTGCATTATTATTTAAAGGATTAGCACAACATAGGCTTCTAAGTAATATATGGTAAACTCATTTGTTTTCATTAAATTACCCTCAATTAACAGAAAACTGATACTGTTAATTATTTGAAATGTACATACAACACATTAATGTTGTAAAAGTACACTCTAGTCACAAATAACATGTTTGTATTTAAATTTAGTGTTTTAATGCTTTTCAGCTATACATGTAAAACATATCAGTTTAATGTAAATAATTTTATGAATGTGTGCTAATATTTTTTTTTGTTATGTTCTTCTAATTATATTTTCATGGGGGTATTACTTTTTCAGATTTTGCTGACCTATTTTCTCAACAGCTTTTAAAGTGTATGTCAATGCAAAGCAAATAAAATTATAATAAGTACAAGTAATAAGAATTGGCAACATTTAAATTATATAGTGTTTCAAAACGATCACTTTAAATTAAAAATAATAAAATATATATATATTGCAAGAAATGGATCCCCCCGATCAATTTACAAATGGATCAGAATCAATAACAGTAAAGTGCAAATAAAGTGCAAATGTGAAATAAAAAAGCAGTCTCTGATACCATAAACAATATTAACGTATTTCTGTGCAAAGTCTATGCAAACTTTACTTCTTAGTGCTCAATATACTGCTTCTAATGGGGTTGATTTACGAAAGGAAAATATACTGTGCACTTGCTCTAGAGCTTAGTAAATGAGTTAACACTTCACTTTGCTAAGAATACTCCATAACATGCAAGGAAAATCAATACAACATTTTTGTTTGTATATGATTGGATGATAAAAAAAACAGCAGAGCTTCCCCCTCGCATCTAGAGCAAATGCACTTGCAGTGCACAGTATATTTAACTTTAGTAACTCAACCCCATTGTGTGCGAACCATAAAAAAGTGCATTCAAGACAAATGGTGCGTGTGACACAGGAGGGCATTTGCTGAAACTGGTGCACACAAGATCTGGTGCAGCTGTGCACAGTAAACACTCAGCTTCTAACTTCAGCTTGTTCAGTTAAACTTTGACAATAAAACCTACAGTCTTTTGCTTTCCACCTTCTGTTGCTTCCATTGCTCACATCCCATAAATTGGGTCAATTGGGTAAATAACCTTCTTGTTAAAAGAAAGGTCTCACATTAGGCGAGTGCTCTTCTGACAGTAAGTAGAAAAAGCTCTCCTCCACTTGATTTCCACCAGCTTCTTAACCTACTTCAGCCCCGGAAGAATTTACCCCCTTCCTGAGCACCTTTTGCGATTTGGCACTGCGTCGCTTTAACTGACAATTGTGCTGTCGTGCGACGTTGTACCCAAACAAAATTGACGTCCTTTTTTCCCACAAATAGAGCTTTCTTTTGGTGGTATTTGATCACCTCTGCGGTTTTTATTTCTTGCCCTATAAACAAAAAAAGAGCGATTTTGAAAAAAAACACATTATTTTGTACTTTTTGCTATAATAAATATCCCCATTTAAAAAAAAAAAAAGCAATTTTTTTATCACTTTAGACTGATATGTATTCTTCTACATATTTTTGGTTAAAAAATTGCAATAAGCATATATTGATTGGTATGTGCAAAAGTTATAGCATCTACAAATTAGGGGATAGTGTTATAGCATTTTTTTTTTTACTAGTAATGGCGTAAATTTTATCATGACTGCAAAATTATGGCAGGCGCCTCGGACAATTTTGACACATTTTTGGGACTATTAGCATTAATACAGCGATCAATGCTATAAAAATACGTTAATTACTGTAAAAATGTCACTGGTATTGAAGAGGTTAACACTAGGGGGCGATCTAGGGGTTAACTGTGTTCCCTGGGAGGTGATTCTAACTGAAGGGGACTGACTAGAGGCAGTGATGAATCGTGGTTCCTAGCTAATAGGAACACACGATCTGTCACTCCTGTCAGAACAGAACAGGGAAGTGTGTGTTTAAGCCCCCTGGCGGTAATCCCGAGTCTGGCTCGGGGTGGGAACTTCAGTACCAAAAGCGGTAACCCCGAGCCAGAGGGGGAAGTTACTTACCTTATCCCCTGCTCGCTCGATTCACACAGTGCCCGAGTGCCGCTGATCTCCGTTCCCTGCGACGTTACGATGCACGGGAGCGGAGATCGGCGCCAAATTCAAAAAAGTTAAAAAACACAGTACACATACAGTACTGTAATCTTACAGAGTACAGTACTGTATACAGAAAATACACATCCCATTTGTCCCTAGTGGTCTGCCCAGTGCCCTGCATGTCATTTTATATAATAAATATATTTTTTTCTGCCTGGAAACTGGAGATTGTCCATAGCAACCAAAAAGTGTTCCTTTATGTCAAAAGTGGTTTTAGACCAGCTAGAAAACAGCGATAATAAATTAGATTCGCAATTTATCATCAAACACTAAATTTAATGACAGCGACTATTCTGCAACTGAGCAAATTTCTGTGTTTTTGATTTCATTACATTATTGAATAATTTTTTATATATATTTTTATTATATTATAATTTATGATTTTGTGTTTCAAACTTTATCATACCCGGGATGTCTACTAGACTCTGGTTAGGACAGATTTAAGTGAGTTATTCCTAATGCCGCGTACACATGGTCGGAATTTCCGATGGAAACAGTCCGATGGGAGCTTTTCATCGGATTTTCCGAACGTGTGTATGCCCATCGGTCTTTTTCTGTCAGAATTTCCAATGGACTTTGGATTGAATTGCATGCCTACAATATAAAAATGCCAAATTTCCATGCAAAATAATTGTACCGCTTTCAGCACAAAATTCCAGACAGAATCATACCGCTAGGGAGGTTTAGATAGAAAATTTAAAAATGCGGCGCTAAGAGAATATAACAACCCCGGAGATTCCTCTGGGGTAGGTATTCACGGTTGAAATAGTGAATGATTATATAAATATACAATCAAAAAAATGAAATAAGATAAAAGTGCTCAGTGCATAAATAAGAACAATAGGTGAAATCTTGTGGACATAGTACAATATCCTGAACCGAAGGAACACATATACATGCCTGTAGTCCATATATAAGTTACACATGAACTGTTTTCTGACCAAGGCTGATCAACATCACAATATGCCTATAGTGAACATTCATAAGTCCATAAAGATATTCAGTGTAAAATATTCTGTATATTATGCCCCGTACACACGGTCAGAATTTCCAACAGAAAAAGTCAGACGGGAGCTTTTTATCGTATATTCGGACCATGTGTTTGCCCCATCAGACTTTTTACGTCAAAAATTCAGAGGGACTTAGATAGAGAACATGTTCTATATTTTTCCGACGGAACAAATTCCTATCGGAAAAAACGATCGTCTGTATGCTGTTCCGACATACCAAAAATGATGCATGCTCTAAAGCAAGTACGAGACAGAAGCGATCGGTCTGGTAAAACTAGCGTTCTTAATGGAGATAGCACATTCTTCACGCTGCAGATTCGGTGATCTTTTAATGCAGCGCATTCTTTTGTGCTTTATAATGCTAAAATAATGAAGTTGTTTTGCTGCTGATATTCACACAGAGTTCTGACAAACTTGTTTCTTTATTATTTCTCGTGATCTCATGAATAATCTTTTATTTTTTTTAAAAGCCAGATCTCCATAATAATGTTTAGAATTATTTTTTATAGTCATTTTTTTTTTTTTTTAACTTCATCAAGATCTCCTTTTTTTTGGATTATTGAAAAATTATCACAAACTGAACAGCAGTAAAACGATCTGAAAAGCACGAATCTGGAAAGCCAGAATCAAAACTTCTACTAACACGAGATTAGCAGAAGGAGCCCAAAGGGTGGCGCAGTGGCTAATGAACTTCCTTTTTATAGTGCCTTCGTACGTGTTGTATGTCACCGCATTCTTTACGATCGGAATTTGGTGTGACCGTGTGTATGCAAGATAGCTTGAGCGGAATTCCATCGGAAAAACCTTCAGAGTTTATTCAAAACAAAACATCACATCAGATGCGTACCTGGCGCGATCACGAAAATCAATAAAAAGCACGGTATATGGAGCCAAGCAGGCTATTTACCCGACATGTTTCATACTAACTTCTACTGGGGCATAAACCTGCTGTTTAATACAACACCAATATATAGTGTTCGTATAGTTTAATTAAAAATATCATAAACCGTATTAACTGGTGTCTGCACTCCCCCTAGGATTGTTCGTCCAATCGAGAGCCTCAGACCATCTGCATCACATCATTCACGTCATGCGCCACTCCCCTCGAGACTATCCAGCCAATCAGGAGCATGGAACATACTCATTGCGTCATCACGTAGCCGCCACGTTGCGTCATTACGCACCACTGGTAACAGCGCTTGCGTTCCAAGCCTCGTATTGACTCTGTATCACTGATGTCAGATACAGGGTGGCATGGCAACCCGAATGCTCAATGATATACCAACACCCATGCTGCTGACACACACATAGTATCATATGACTGCTCAAGTCATCAGTGGCTGTGTCTACTGCGGAGTATACTCAATGCAGACAAAGAACTCTACATGGGAAATGGCAAAGCTTGTACTATACATCGCGTTATCAGAAAATGCAGTCGCACCGTCAAAACAAGGCGAACGGTAGCGAACGGCTGACAATAAATGAGCATAGATATATTAAAATATTTTTTACGTGGTAATATAAAAACCCCAGTTTTGATGATACAAATCCTGGGGAATTATAGTGAGAAATGCTTTAAAAAAAACCTGCAAATGATCATGTATTATTAAATCAATATAAGCCAATCAGGTCTAATGTGTATAGCGCCAGACACCAAATCGAATACACTAATATTAAGGCACCCAGCATTCTGTATCATCACATCAAAAATGCCAACAATAAAAAATGCAAAAACATAAGCAAGTCTACCTATAAGATGACCAAGGGTAAGTGTAAATAATGAATATACCAGAAAAAAAAACAATAACTCAAGCCTTATTTATAAAGGCATTGATATCCCAGTCTATGTTCAACCCATATGGGGAGTAACATTTGAGCTGATATATCCAGAATGTCTCTAACTTAGAGACACCTCTGATACGTGATTCTCCCCTCCAATGGGGGATGAACTTATCAATCACCTGGTATTCGATACCAAGGGGGTTTTTATTGTGAAAATGTAAATAGTGTCTGGGTACACTGTGGTTAATGCAGCCTTGTTTGATACAAGCGATATGCTCGTTGACCCTAACGGAAAATGTTCTAATCGTACGTCCCACATACTGCTTTTTACATGGATATAATAATTGTTTGCTTTTGGGTTTAATACCGCTTTAACCTCCTTGGCGGTATGATTATGTCTGGAATTTTGTACCAAAAGCGGTACAATTATTTTGCATGGAAATTTGGCGTTTTATATTGTAGGCATGCAATTCTTATGAATAACTCACTTAAATCTGTCCAAACCAGAGTCTAGTAGACATCCCAGGTATGATAAAGTTTGAAACACAAAATCATAAATTATAATATAATAAATAACTATAAAAATTATTCAATAATGTAATCAAATCAAAAACACTGAGATTTGCTCAGTTGCAGAATTGTCGCTGTCATTAAATTTAGTGTTTGATGATGAATTGTGATTCTAATTTATTATCGCTGTTTTCTAGCTGGTCTAAAACCACTTTTGACATAAAGGGACACTTTTTAGTTGCTATGGACAATTTCCAGTTTTCAGGCAGAAAAAAATGTATTTATTATATAAAATGACATGCAGGGCACTGGACAGACCACTAGGGACAAAGGGGATGTGTATTTTTTTATACAGTACTGTAATCTGTAAGACTACAGTACTGTATGTGTGTTTTGTGTGTTTTAACTTTTTTGAATTTGGCGCCGATCTCCGCTCCCGTGCATCGTAACGTCGCAGGGAACGGAGATCAGCGGCACTCGGCACTGTGTGAATCGAGCGGAGGAGCTTGCACACACAGCGGGGAGACATCGCAGGATCCAGGGGACAAGGTAAGTAACTTCCCCTGTATGCTGCAATGCAAGCCTGAGTCTGGCACCGGGTTACCGCTTATGGTACTGAAGTTTCCACCCCGAGCCAGACTCGGGATTACCGCCAGGGAGGTTAACTGTTAGACAGCTTTCACACCGAGCCGCGGTCGGCATCAGCGCCGCTTTACCGTCGTTATTCAGAGGTTTTAATCCCCCGCTAGTGGCAGAAATGGGGTTAAATCTGCCCGCAAAACACTGCTGGAGTGGAGTTTTGCCGGCGGTATCGCAGCGCTGCTCCATTGATTTCAATGGGGAGCAGCAGTGGAGGAGTGGTGAGTTCACTGCTCCAAAGAAGCTGCTGGAAGGACTTTTTGTGACGCCCTGCCAGTGCACCGCTCCATAGTTAGTAAGGTTGAATAAAGACATCAGTCCAACCTGAGTGAGTGTCTACAATTGTCCCTATCCCTGTACATATCACACTCACATCAGTCCCTACCCTCAAGGAGCCCACAATCCAAGGTCCCCATTCATATACTAGGGCCAATTTTTCGACAGAAGCCAATTAACCTACCTGCATGTCTTTGGATTGTGGGAGGAAGCTGGAGTACCTGGAGGAAGCCCACGCAGGCACAGGGAGAACATGCATACTCCAGGCAGGTAGTGTCGTGGTTGGGATTTGAACCACCGACCCTTCTTACTGCTAGGTGAGAGTGCTAACCACTACACCACTGTGCCACCCTAAGGCTTTCACACTGGGGTGCATGGAGAAGCTTTTTTCAGGCACTATACAGGCACTATTTTTAGCGCTGTAGCGCCTGAAAAATGCTGGCAGTGTGAAAGGGGTCTTAAGTTAGGCTCAGGTTCATATCAATTTATTTCACACTTGAGGCCCCATGCATTAATATAACACAAGGTAATGTACATCACCATGTGCCATGTTGTGCCATTCTGAATGGCACCCAAACACACAATTACAGTAGGTGCTTATGAACCTGTACTGCAGCGCACAGCAACACACATAAAGGGGATTTACCGTACTAAAACTGAGTGCAAAATCTGATGCAGCTCTGCATAGAAATCAGTCAAGTTCTAGGGGTTTTACTGTAAAAGTTTAATTGAACAAGCTGAAGTAAGAAGCTGATTGACTGCCATGCACAGCTGCACCAGATTCTGAGTGCTCCAGTTTTAGTAAATCACCCCCATACTGTGGTGTTGTGGTGCATTGCCTTGTTTTCCATTGTTTTGCTGCACTGTGGTGTGTTAGCAGTACATTTTAAGTGTTAAGGCACTGATTTGCTGTAAGGGAATTCCAGTATGGCGACTGGTGCATATACTGTACATTTATATGCACATAGCATCGCTCATAGAAATGAGCATAGGCGCATCACTAACAGGCATGAGCATAGGAATGTGTATTCCCTCACCCATGTGCACATACCAGGGAGCGTGTCCACAGTTTCTGGTGCCAGACAGGCTATTTAAAGGATTCGCTTGCTCACTATCAGTGCTGGCTGGTCTTCAGCTTTTCCCCTGTCCTGAGTGTATCCTGTATATAATTGCCATTGATTCCCAGCTTGTTACTGACCTGATCCTGCATTCTGCTTGTACTTCTGCCCACCTGTTCCTGATCTCGGCTTCATTTCTAACCATGCTTCTCCCTACGCTTCTGTACCTCATTGCCCGCCTGCTACTGACCTTGGCTACCTTTGTGATCTCTTTACTACTTTCAGTTTGGCTTCACACTACTTCGAAATGTGTCTGCTTTGACTGTTCTTCATAACCACTCCAGTCATCGCAGTGTGTTCCTGCCTAAAGTCTGCTGAGAGCTTTGATAAGCCACCCTTCCAGAACCTGCAGTACATGCGGAGTGCCCCTTGGCTGGTCCAGCGTGCATCACATCTGCTCCTGGCCTGATGTCCTGCCTGACTTCTCAAGCCTGCATCTCCTGCTGCCAGTTCTGCTATCAACCCCTGCAGCACTCATGTTCCTCCTGTTCCTCTGCACCATCTTCAGTGGGACCTGGGCTGGAGATACAAGAGAGGCCAACCTTGTCAATTCAGTCTCCTACCAGGTACGTGACAATTGCTGAGGTGAATGGAGCCTCAATTAGGTCTCATTTGCTGCCACTTTGTATTGTCGTTCTGTTATATCGTTTTGTTATTCATCTTCTCTATAAAACCTAATGTGTCCTGCAAGCTGACATATGTCCATATTAGCCTGTCCTTCCCTTAATTTTTGTATTTCTCTTTTGCTCTAGCTCTGTAAACCTTAGGATGTGTTTGTGTCTCTGGATTTCGTTTTTTTTTTTTTTAATGAGCTTATTTCTACAAGAGCTTCTCTGTTTGTCTAAAACTGCAATGTTCCATGTGAAGTCCAATGACTCCCTTGGGGGTTCTGCTGCGAGCTTTAGCATTCATTGAACATTCAGCCTCAAAGTCACTCTGTTAGCCACCAGAGGATACATAATGCAGCCCTTATACTTCCATCCTTACACTTCCAGTGTTTACCAGCTGTATAGAGCTCTGCTGAAGGGATCTGTAAATGTTTTTACCATGACAACCTCTGATTTATAAAAGAAAAAATAACAAAAGTTTCCAACTTTGGCCAAAGCTGAAATCTTCATGTTGAGGTGCATGTACATGTTGTATGTAGGTGCTTTACAAAGATTTACAATTCATAATTCACAGTACGAACCCCTAAAGTGGAAGAAAAGCCTACGTCTAACTACAGGCATACCACACTTTTAAGTACACAGTGGGGTTTATTTACTAAAGCTGGAAAGTGCAAAATGAGGCTCACTTCTGCATAGAAACCAATGAGTTTCCAGATTTTATTACCAAAGCTTAATTGAACAAGCTGAGGTTAGAAGCTCATTGGTTTCTATGCAGAAGTGAGCCTGATTTTGCACTGTCCAGCTTTAGTAAATAAACACCATTGTGTACTTAAAAGTGGGGTATGCATGTCTTCTTAAAATGTTCCCTGCCCCCTACTCCTATCTATTCTGCCTCCACTCAAGACACAAGAAAAGTCTGTGGGGTTGATTTACTAAAGGCAAATAGACTGTGCAGTTGCACTCTGAAAGAGCTCTTGCTCCAGAGCTTAGAAATGAGCAGAAGCTCTGCTGACTTCTATCATCCAATCATGTGCAAGCAAAAATGCATTTTTTTTTTTTTTACCTTCCAATGTGATTGGGTATTCTTTGCAAAGTAAATACTTACCTAATTTACTAAGCTCTGGAGCAACTACACTCACACAGTGAATTTGCCTTTAGTTAACCTCCTTGGCGGTAACCCCGAGTCTGGCTCGGGGTCAGTTTTTTATGCTGGGAGCGGTAACCCCGAGCCAGACTCGGGCTTGCGTTGCGGGATGCAGGGGGGAAGTTACTTACCTTTTCCCCTGGATCCTGCGATGTCTCCCCGCTGTGTGAGCGAGCCGTCCGCTCGCTCGATTCACACAGTGCCGGGTGCCGCCGATCTCCGTTCCCTGTGACGTTACGACGCACGGGAGCGGAGATCGGCGCCAAATTCAAAAAAGTTTAAAAACACAACACATATACAATACTGTAATCTTACAGATTACAGTACTGTATACAAAAAATACACACCCCCTTTGTCCCTAGTGGTCTGCCCAGTGCCCTGCATGTCATTTTATATAATAAAAAGATTTTTTTTCTGCCTGGAAACTGGAGATTGTCCATAGCAACCAAAAAGTGTCCCTTTATGTCAAAAGTGGTTTTAGACCAGCTAGAAAACACCGATAAAAAAATAAAATCACAATTTATCATCAAACAATAAATTTAATGACAGCGACTATTCTGCAACTGAGCAAATTTCAGTGTTTTTGATTTGATTACATTATTGAATCATTTTTATATATATTTTTATTATATTATAATTTATTATTTTGTGTTTCAAACTTTATCATACCCGGGATGTCTACTAGACTCTGGTTCGGACAGATTTAAGTGAGTTATTCATAAGAATTGCAGGCCTACAATATAAAAACGCCAAATTTCCATGCAAAATAATTGTACC
>CM053031.1:197011960-197201690 GCA_028564925.1 Lithobates sylvaticus | reverse complement strand
AAGATACGATTCCATTAAATATACCCACTTTAGTTGTAGTCTTCTGCTTTACAAGTCATATTAGGACTGTATTTTAGGGCTAATTTTGCCTAATGGAGTTGTGCATGGAACAATAATGCCTGAGAATGCCAAAGCACTCAATAATCCATATGAAAAAACATGATGCTGGTTTTCTTTAGTAAAGCCAGTAGTTAAGAGGACACAACTATAAGTACATCCATAGATCAAACCTTACATTTTTACTTACAAACTGAAATTAATTGTATTACCTTAGAAGCCAGGGAAGTCTGGGCTTATGAACTTCTTGGGTGCAGGGATGTTTTACACATACTGTATGTCTTCCACTTGGAACCTAGTTTTACACTGGCCACAGTGAAATGAAAGAACAAAAACATTAAACTTTCCTAAGAAAAGATTCCTGACATTTACTGGCATAACCTAAGAAAATGTACATCTGCTGGCCTTCTAGCTAGATGTACACACATACGTATATATATGTGCATGCTTGTAGCACTAGACTGGTAGTGTCCAGACTGGAGTATTTTATTTTATAAAAAAAGGGAACTTGATAATAAATTCAAAAACGTGTAGCGTTGCTGAAGTGAATTATCAGAGACAATCAGTCTTTCAGTTTCTGAAATTTACCTGGATAATCGCTACATTAAACGTAATTATTTGTTCAGTCAAAAGAGAATCAACATAAAGTCTAATACGATTAATAAGACTTTGATAATTAATGAATTAGCTATGACTAAGCACCGTGCCAGTTATTCTGTACTTACCTTTGATGCCTTGATTTAACTTTTCAATAAAGGTGAATATTTGGAGTGCGGCTATCCAGCAATGAATTTTTTCTATAATTAATGAATTGCCAAAGAATGCGTTCACCACTTGACCATTTTTGAAACAATAAGACTGTTATTTGAATGTATTTTACCATTTGTTTAATGTATGTTTAACCATTTGCTTACTGGGCATTTAAACCCCCCTCCTGCCCAGACCAGTTTTCAGCTTTCGGCGCTGATGCACTTTGAATGACAATTGTGCGGTCATACAACACTGTACCCAAATTACATTTTTATAATTTTTTTCACACAAATAGAGCTTTATTTTGGTGGTATTTAATCACAGCTGGGGTTTTATTTTTTGTTAAACAAACAAAAAATATGGAAAATGTTGGAATTTTTTTTTTTTAATGTTTAATAGTTTGTTATAAAATTTTGCAAACAGGTCATTTTCATGCTTCATTGATATGCTCTGATGAGGCGGCACTGGTGGGCACTGATAGGCTGCACTGGTGGGCACTGATAGGCTGCACTGATGGGCACAGATAAGGTGGCACTGATGGGGACAGATAAGTCGGTACTGATAGGCACAGATAAGATAGCACTGATGGGCCCTGATGGGTGGCACGGATGGGTGGCATGGATGGGTGGCACGGATGGGCACTGATAGGTACCACTGATAGATGGGCACTGATAGATGGCACTGATATATGGCACTGATGGGCACTGATAGATGGCACTGATGAGCACTGATAGTTGGCAGTGATGGGCACAGGTAGGTGACACTGATGGGCACTGGTAGGTGACACTGATGTGCAGCACGATTCAGGCACTGATTGTGGGCACTGACAGGTGGCACTGTGGGCACTGACATGTGGCGCTGGTGGGCACTGACAGGTAAGGCTGGTGGGCACTGGTAGGCGGCACTTGTAGGGGCCACAGGTGGGTACTGAGGAGCCGGGGCACATCACAGTGATTGGGACTAATGTCCCTCTCACTGCCGCCGGTGATTGGCTTTTTTTTTTCTCCTTGCGCTGTCAGCGCGAGGAGGAAAAATAGCCGATTGCGGGCTGTGTTGTCATCACATGATCAGCTGTCATTGGCTGACAGCTGATCACGTGGTAAGGGGTCGGGATCGACCCCTTACTCGGATCTGTGATCCAGCGAGTCTCACAGGCTGGGGCGCACAGGCCGCTCGTGCACGGGACGACGTCATAGGATGTAGTCCCGGCAATGTAGATCTGCGCTGTAGCCGTCATTCGGCTATAGGGCGGATCTCTACAGGTTAATACATGATCAAATACTAGCAAAACTGCCAGTGTTGGATAATCGTTTTACAAATACGCAAATTAGATTTTGAAAAGGAACTTTTGTTCAGTTTTATACTGCTGAATTACAGTCATATTAAATAGACACAAAAATGCTGGCATGATTGTGAGAAGCTCAGAGTGATTTAATGTTTTACTTTTTCCATCAACTCATCCCCCACAGCTATTACCTCTTGTATCAATTGACCCTTTCTTTTTAGATTGTAAGCTCTAGCGAGCAGGCCCCTCTGATTCCTCTTGTACCAAATTGTTATGTAATTGTAATGTCTGCCTTTATTTTGTTAAGCGCTGCGCAAACTGTTGGCGCTATATAAATCCTGTATAATAATAATAATAATAATAATAATAATAATGTGCAAATAGTGACAGGGGAAGCTGCAGGTATACTTGGGTTTACCCCTTTCACCTCCTGTCCCTTACTACTTGTCCACCACAATTATGGACAGCCTTACTCACTAATAATGAGGCAGATGAAGCAAGAATGAATGAATGAATGAATGATTTGTATAGCGCTACAACTGCAAACTGAATCGCCTCGAGGCGCAAGCAAGAGGAGGGATATCATGTGCAACTTCAGTTCCCAAAATGTTAATTTTAATTTAGAGCATTCTTAGCTTTGGGATTCTCAGGATGCTCTTTCTGAGCATAGCAAGATTTTGAGCATATGTGCAAGCAGCATTAAGTATCTGCTGTAAATGACTACTTGTAATTTAAAAGGTTTCAATAAAACATAGTCATGATAAAATAAGGCAGAACAAAATGCACAGTACTTTATAAGTCATGTCCTCAGGAAGCAGGACGCAGTGGAATAATGAAGGTCTGTAGCAAATATGTTTAAGATGGGGAAATTTTCACCAGACCAAAAAACACACTTGATCAGGTAGCTTCAACTAGATGGGTCCACGAAATAAAACAAAGTAGTGTAAGAGAAAAAAAGAATGCACAGACGTCACGCAACACAAAGGATAGCATTTATAGAATAAAAGCAAAGTAGCAACTCACATATTCCCAACATGAACAGTGCACATCAGGCTAGGGGAGGATATTCCAGTAGTAATCTGCATGCCATGGCTAGTGGCAGGGCTTAGAACATTTTCTTGCAGCTCTTAAGCTGGCCATACACCTATAGATTATCTGCAGATTTTCTATGGTTAGATGGAAAAAGTGCAACAGATTTCTCCATGTTCACTAAACTGTGTGGATGGAGGCATCTCCCACTTTTTCCATCTAACCATAGAAAATCTGCAGATAATCTATAGGTGTATGGCCAGCTTTAGTCCTGCAGAGGGGACCTGTTAAATTTCAACACAACCAAGGAAATTCCCAGCTCAACTTACTGACCATCCTGCAACTAACCAAATTATCCTGTTATCCAAATTAACAGTATGCGTAAACAACAGGGGTTAAGTTTGCACACATTTGCAAATACATGCAAAAGCTACAGAGCCCAGTCAAGGCACCCCAATATTTTCTGTAATCCTAACTCTACATTTTGAGAGCCTCCACAGTAGAAGCACATGCATTATAATGGATAGGCAGAGGGCAGGTTAAAAAGGAAAATTTGGTTGGTAACCTGGTCGGTAGAGGTACTAGATGGACTTCTGTCTTTTTTCAACCTGACTAACTATGTATGTAACTACATTTAAAAACATGATCCCTTTCTTTCCATAGATGGATGCATTATGACCAATTATAAACACAAATCTGGACTTATTCAATAAGACTTAGAGCAATGGTCATGTACAGAGCCATTTGATTCCCTGTGTTACGAGCAGAGTCAAGCAATTGCCTGCAATTCACATGATCATGATTACTAACAGGATGAAAATGTGCATTATTATTAGTGTATCTTCTAGAAGGAGATCTTTCAATAGTGAAATATGTCCAGCCACTGTCTAAATCCTGTGACCAAATTTTGTAAGAACCAAATAACTTAAAGTGGTACTTCAGTCATTTTTTCAGCTTTCCATCTATTAAATCTTCTGCCCTTGTTGTTTTAATCTTGGATAGTAAAATATTTTTTTTCTGCCAGTAAATACCTTATACAGCCCACTTCCTGTTTCTCTGTCTGGAAAAAAAAGCATATGCTTTTGACATCATGCACAGCTCTCTCTCTCACTCTCGTGAGAGTTTGCCAGGAATGAGGGGAGATGAGTCATAAGAGGGCCAATGAGAGCTGCAGGGCTGGGGGTGTGTGTCTGTGTAAATCCAGGAAATGAACAGGCAGCAGCTTCAGGTGCCCATAGTTAAAATGATTGCAGCCAGACTCAGTGGAGGGAGACTCAGTGGAGGAAGATTTCTGCAGCATATTTGCAACAGAATCACAGTATATATAAAATAATATGCAAAGTGGTTGGAGGGAAGCTTCAGAATGACAAAGATGTTTTTATTACAAATTATGTGAGCAGACCACAGTTTCTCTTTATATGGAGTCTCCTAAAAATCGTATTGAAATAATTTACCAAACAATAAATCAACCCATTTAAGTTCACAAAAAGCTGTTTTCTGTTAAATAAAACTTGAGGTTGCCTAAAACCATAAGTCATGTTTATTCATTTGTTTAATTACTCAAGCTGTGTTTTATTTAGCAATTTAAAACAACCTGAACAATACTCGCACGTTAATTATCTAAACAAAGAATAAAGTGAAGTATGTTGGTGAGCTCATTATTTTGTTGCAAGCTATGATTTGCTTATGGATATATTTTGATCATATTAAAAAGGTCACTGTTATCTCTTTTGAAAACATGAATGTCTTTGTATTTGAATGGTTTGCAGAATTAGTCCTGCATAGTAATTAGCATGTATTTACATATAAAAATACAGTTAGGACTTCCTGTGATAAAAAATACAAACTGTTAATAGAACATTGGATCCGGTTATAAAAAAAAAAGAATATATGTATTTTTCCAATAGAATTCAGATTCTATCAGTTCATTTTCTTGCCCATGTTTGAAAAACTGAAATGGTTCAGGCTAAAGTGTAGCATCTTTTAGTTTTTATGCAATAGGTTGCCTGTATTTAGAGTCCATAAAGAAATGTTGAGATTAGGTTGAAAAAGGGTTGGCCCACATCCCAATTACAAAGAACAAGTGGAAAGTTTCCCCCTTAATGGGACTTTAATGGCCCAACTGTTTTTTTTTAGAACAGTCACAGTATGAAAAAGCAGAAAAGCAAAACATATATTTAAAAAATATATAAATTGTATTTAAACAATGCATAAAATGTATGCATATTCACAACAATTGTGGCTGGTGAACATCTAGGTCAACATTGCATAGCAATTGAGATGTAAAACTCATAGATCCAGGACTACCGTGATGTTGCCAGACAGATATCCAAAGACCACATCCGACGCATTTCAGAATCCCTTCTTTCTTAAAGAGATGGTCCACCGAAAAAAAAAAAATATTAAAAGCCAGCAGCTACAAATACTGCAGCTGCTGACTTTTAATAAATGGACACTTACCTGTCCTAGGGCCCAGCGATGTCGGCAGCCGAAGCCGATCAATCGCTCGGCTCTCAGCAGCTGCCGCCGCGATCCTCAGTGAGGGAATCAGAAAGTGAAGCGCTGCGGCTTCACTTCCCGGTTCGCTACTGAGCATGAGCGAGTCGCGCTGCATGTCCTAACTGGTCCCGCTATATCCTGGGACCCGTGTGTGAATCCCAACAGACAGCGCCAGGGGACAGGAAGAGGCGTAGACTCCCGTGGGAGTCTATGCCTGGAAGTGGATGCAAATACCTGTCTTAGACAGGTATCTGCACCCCCTCCCCCCTGAAAGGTGCCAAATGTGACACCTGAGGGGGGGAGGGTTCCGAAAAGTGGAGTTTCAATTTTTGTGTGAACTTCCGCTTTAAGGTATGTATATATTGAAATAATAGAAAATGGAACATAAATGAACACACACAAAAAATATGTCCACTCATTACTTATATAAGTAAAAAGATTAATCTCGCGCTTAACAGGAAATAAAACTAAGCTAGTGCAGCGCACACTGGGGGTAATATCTGAACCCAGAAGTAAAATGAAAAGAGGAAAGGTAGTGGCGCGCAAGGGGTAAAATTAAACTAAAAGCAGGTAGGAGGAGTATGGTAAAATTGTATCCAAATGAGTGGTAAGAGTGAATTCACAAGGTAATAGACCAGTGATTGTGAGGGTAGATCACATATGAGTAAAATACATCAAAACATAATAAACGCCTAAACAGCTTGATAAAAAAATATATAGTGAATAGTGACTGTGATTTAAAACAACGTAAATCTTCATAAAATTCAAAAATAGTTAAAATGTAAAAATAAGGTGAAAAAACGCAGTGAAGGCGATAAAATGCAGTAAATAGCTAAAAACTGCTAAGAGAGTAAATCATAGACTGAAGTGTCTATATAGTGACTGAAGTGAATAAATAAAAGTAAATAAAATGACTGGAGTGAAAAAATTGCAAATGAGTCGCAAGCTAAAAACGCATCACAGCAAATAAAAGATAATAAATAGTCCATATGAACATGGGTGCAGGTAACAGTTCGTTCCCAAAGTGAAGTGCAAAAAATAATAATTCCTGTTGAATGTGCAATGGTTTTCGACTGTGAATATCTTGTGCGATTTATAGCAGCGCTCTGTGATCCTGGTGGGGGTGGTATAGTTGGCCCCTTACCTTACAGCTGTAAGGTTACAGCATGGGTTAAATGGGTCTTTGGGGTCCCTGGTGACCTTCCTCCTTTGAGAGCTCCAATCTGTGTCCCAGTTCTTTTTGGTACTTAAGTCGCATCCAATAAGGGGGGAGGGGGGGGCGCTCGCATCAGTATAAAAGAGAGGAAGGAAGTAGCCTCATGGTGTAGTATGTCAACATCAATAATGGTTTATTTAATACAAGTAAAACAGTTCACATTAAAAGCAGGGGGGTACTCACATTTTTAAATGAGTCAAAAAGTAATGTACAAACGAGCGGCGAGCTCGGTGTTGCGTCACTTCCGGTTGGTCAAACTAAGCTGAGGTCCCGACGCTTGTTCGTCACCGATCACGTGACTTCTTCAGGGGTGAAGAAGTCACGTGATCGGTGACGAACACGCGTCGGGACCTCAGCTTAGTTTGACCAACCGGAAGTGACGCAACACTGAGCTCGCCGCTCGTTTGTACATTACTTTTTGACTCATTTAAAAATGTGAGTACCCCCCTGCTTTTAATGTGAACTGTTTTACTTGTATTAAATAAACCATTATTGATGTTGACATACTACACCATGAGGCTACTTCCTTCCTCTCTTTTATACTGATGCGAGCGCCCCCCCCTCCCCCCTTATTGGATGCGACTTAAGTACCAAAAAGAACTGGGACACAGATTGGAGCTCTCAAAGGAGGAAGGTCACCAGGGACCCCAAAGACCCATTTAACCCATGCTGTAACCTTACAGCTGTAAGGTAAGGGGCCAACTATACCACCCCCACCAGGATCACAGAGCGCTGCTATAAATCGCACAAGATATTCACAGTCGAAAACCATTGCACATTCAACAGGAATTATTATTTTTTGCACTTCACTTTGGGAATGAACTGTTACCTGCACCCATGTTTATATGGACTATTTATTATCTTTTATTTGCTGTGATGCGTTTTTAGCTTGCGACTCATTTGCAATTTTTTCACTCCAGTCATTTTATTTACTTTTATCATTCACTTCAGTCACTATATAGACACTTCAGTCTATGATTTACTCTCTTAGCAGTTTTTAGCTATTTACTGCATTTTATCGCCTTCACTGCGTTTTTTCACCTTATTTCTACATTTTAACTATTTTTGAATTTTATGAAGATTTACGTTGTTTTAAATCACAGTCACTATTCACTATATATTTTTTTATCAAGCTGTTTAGGCGTTTATTATGTTTTGATGTATTTTACTCATATGTGATCTACCCTCACAATCACTGGTCTATTACCTTGTGAATTCACTCTTACCACTCATTTGGATACAATTTTACCATACTCCTCCTACCTGCTTTTAGTTTAATTTTACCCCTTGCGCGCCACTACCTTTCCTCTTTTCATTACTTATATAGTTTGTGCAGGATTGAACTTATATGTTGACAGAGGTTCATAAAAAAACAAAAAAACAAATGCATCAGCCACAGAATATTACTATGTATTTAGAGTCCAGCCAAGTTCAGCTCTAAGTTTTGAATAGAGTTTTTTTTTTTTTTTTTGCTGTCTGTGTTTCCCATTTGGGAGATTTGACTAGTGTTAATCAATAAAAAGTGAGCAAACATCTCCCCACTTCCTGTCTATTACAATACTACTATCTGTGCTGGGAAAATCTAAAAAAAGTAGAATGAGTAAATTTGGAACCTCCATCAGGCAGATTTATATTTAGAATTGTATCCTCAACAGGAACGTATAGGGTTAGAAAATCTGTCAAGGGCGCATGCGCGGATGCCTGAGCGGGCGGTTGTCTCGTCTTAGCGCTCCGCTCCGAGGGTGAACAGGACCGGAGGACTACGGGTCCCAGCGGTGCCGCGAACGGCACAAAATAACAGCAAAAGCCGCACTAGGACCCCAGGTGATATAACAATGGTCCTGAGGGGCCCTAAAGCTAAAATAAAAGTTTCTATGGCAAAAACAGCGCCGGCCAGGCAGGCGGGGAAAATGGCGGCGGCAGCCTCCTCACAGGCTCCCACACAGCCCAGCGGACAAGCGCCCCCTCAGGCTGCACTTGAATTAACTGATTCAGATTCAGATGCTGAGCCAGCTCAGCATGAATATGCAGAAGTCATGTTTAAAAAATTTGAAAAAATGCTACATAAAGCCTTAAAGAAAACTTCTGATAGTATAACTGAGAAACTGACAAAAGAAATCAGAGAATTGGGCCATAGAACAGCTGAACTAGAAACAAGAGTAGATGACCTAGATAGCTATACGCAGCAAAATACCTCAGAGCTTGAGCATCTTAAGGAAGAAAATCTTTTATTACAGTCGCGTTTAGAAGACCAGGAAAACAGGGATAGAAGATCGAACTTAAGAATTAGAGGAATCCCCGAAACAGTCCTAGATCTCCAAGCCACCATCACGGCGCTATTTCAGGAATTACAGCCCGGCATACCGGTTGAAAGATTGGAACTAGATAGAGTACACAGGGCTTTAGCCCCCCGCAAAACAAATGGCCCCCCTAGAGACATAATTGCTAAATTCCATTATTATAGAACCAAAGAACAGCTATTGGCGGCTACTAGGGATAAGGAATCCCTGCAATTCCAGGGCCATACATATCAGCTTTTTGCTGACATATCTCCTCTCACGGTAGCCAAACGGCGGGCACTCAAACCCCAATTGCAAATACTGCAACAACACCATATTGCCTATCATTGGGGATTCCCATTCTCTCTACGCTTTACATTCCTGGAAACAAAATATGTTTGTAGAACACCTGATGACCTGCAATCTGCATTGATCGAAATGGGCATTGCTGACAGATCCACATCCAATGATCATACCCGCAGACGCTCAGCATCCAGATTTCCTCAGAATAAAACCACAATGACCTCTGCAGGAACCCCTTCATCTTCGCGTCAACATATACATAAACGGGGTCGGTTTGAAAACCCAACCCCCTCCAACGAAGACTCTATGGACTGATACTCTAAATTAGTCCGCCCTGATTCTACCTACTCCCAGCAATATTAGCTGGTTGAAAATTGGAATTTCATTTCCACCTACCTTCCTAGTTCCACAAGGAAACTCCTTGTTTAGACTGGTTCTCTTTTCTTCAGCACGTTTCTTACAAAACTCTGAATCCTAATAATAACCCCTAACCATTTTCTTCCTCCCTTTATCACCAAACCTCTACTAATAATTGACCGATATACAGGCATCTTTCTTTTATGGTCTCCCTTTTGGAACATAAAAATTTATTTATTTATTTTTCTCCTCATTTTTCTTCAGCAAACTCTCATTAACAATTGTACTAATATACATACAGAATTGTTTATATGCTATTTTTTACATGCGGGTCCTTAATTATAGGGATCCCTTTATTAGAATGTTCTCCTATCCCCCGTGGTCCTCCGGTGCTGTTCTCCCCTCTGGAACTTCTTGTGCCCCCTGTACCATCTTCAGATACCCGTCCAGATCATGCGGGTCCCTGGTGATGGCCTTGGAACCTCCCGGAGCATTACATATATGCTCCGTAGACGCTCCCATACCCTGCTCTATTATCTACCTCTAGTGCCAATATATTACCATAACAGGGTCGATTGTTTTTTATTTTTTTCTTACTTTCTATCTTTATGCTTTATCTTTCCTTTTGTCGTTTCCTTTACTCTTTCCTCTCTCCAGGTGGTGAACATGAACCTAGAAGTAAGTCTTATTTCTATTATCATAATATCTAATGTTATGCAGTTATGGCCCCTATAAATGTGTTATCTTTGAATGTACAAGGGTTTAATATCCCCCATAAACGCTCAAAAGCTTTACGAACTTTCCATGCTCGAAGAGCCAATATTATTTGCTTGCAAGAAACTCACTTTATAGATAAGGCCTACCCCAAATTCCTATCATCAACTTATCCACAATTCTATGTTTCCTCAGCTTCTGTCAAACAGCGGGGCACTCTCATAGGTTTCCACCGCAACACTCCATTTACACTCGTGTCACAACTTAACGACCCCGAAGGCAGATATGTATTGGTCACTGGCTACCTCTCTGACGCCCCTATTACGATTGTTTCTTACTATGCCCCCAATAAAAGACCATTAGCTTTTTTGTCTCACCTCCTCCAAATTATTGACAAGCATAAATTCGGTATGTTAATTCTTTGCGGAGACTCTAATGCTACGGTATTCCCCTTTTTAGACAAGTCTCCACCTACCCCTAACTCAAGCACAAACAAACACTCTCTACAGACATTGCTTACAGCACATAAATTAGTGGATACCTGGAGAGAACTAAACCCTACCAGTAGACGCTATACACATTATTCATATCCACACAAGTCTTTCTCCCGTATCGATCATATCCTTGTCCCATCTAGTATGTTACCAGAAATAGTTTCCTCTAAAATAATCCCAATGCCGTGGACTGACCATTGTGCAGTTTTATCCACTATTGCATCGACAATCCCCAGATCTCATGATAATACCTGGAACATTAATGATTCGCTACTAACTCACCCATCTCATAAATTATTGATTGAACAAGCGCTCTCTGAATACCTCTCCTCCAATGATACGGATGATGTTTCATCCGTAACATTATGGGAGGCTCATAAACCTGTTATTCGGGGACACTTTATGCGCTTAACATCAACACTTAAAAAGGAGCGTAAACTTATGTTTGCGAAATTGGATAATGCTTTCAACACATGCCATTCAAATTTTCAATCTTCACCGACGGTCGCCAATCACACAAAACTAGATAAAGCACGACTTGACCTAGACCTTTTTTTAACGGATTCTGCAGATAAAATATTACGTAAACGCCAACATACTCACTATCTCAAGGCCAATAAACCTGATACTCCATTAGCGCGCTGCTTAAAGACGACGCAAAATGTACAGTCCTCCTATAGATTGAAAATTTCTCGTGACGGATTTACCAGTAACCCGGTAAAAATACTGGAAGTATTTCACTCCAACTTATCTAAAATATATTCCCCTAACAATGACTTTGATCCATCAAAAGCAGATTCCATGTTTTCTAATATTACTCTTCCCAATTTAGACCAGACCCAGAGAGATACCCTTGAGTGCCCCATAACTACCCCAGAAGTTCAGTCTGCTATAAAATATTTAAAACTCAATAAGAGACCAGGTCCTGACGGGTTTTCGGCACTTTATTACAAACAATATTCACATATTTTAGCACCTATATTGTCCAAGGCCTTTAATTCTATCCTTGAAAATCATTCCTTTCGTACAGAAACGCTCAGCTCCATCATAGTAATGATTCCCAAACCTCATTCTGATACAACCTCCTGGTCTAACTATCGTCCAATATCCTTACTCAACATCGACATTAAATTATTAGCCAAAATCTTGGCTACTCGCCTCAATAACGTCATAGGACAACTAATACATCGTGACCAAACGGGTTTCATGCCAAAAAGACAAGCAGGTGACAACATCAGACGCGCTCTCCTTCTCATGCACGCAGCTAAAACTAGACGTATTCCTTCATGCCTTTTATCTCTTGATATTAGAAAGGCGTTTGACTCAGTTTCCTGGCCATATATGAGTTACATGCTTCAAAAATGGGGATTTGGGAATCATTTTCTAAAATGGATCTCCTCATTATATGATAACCCAAAAGCATATATTAAATATGCTGGATATAAATCAGCAATGATGAACATCTGCAGGGGTACTAGGCAGGGCTGTCCCCTATCTCCCTTACTTTTTGCCCTTCTCATCGAACCATTGGCACAATTAATTAGGACAAATTCGGACATTAAAGGTATTGAACTGGGAGGTTATCAACATAAATTATGTCTCTTCGCTGACGACATCCTCATTTTTTTATCTCATCCACATATTTCTGCTCCTAACTTGCTGAAAGTTTTGGATAAATTCGCTACAATTTCTGGACTTAGAGTTAACCCCACAAAATCAAATGTGCTTAATATCTCACTGGAACAAACTGACCTCTCACACCTTCAATCTATTTTACCATTCCATTGGGTCCCCTCTCAACTACCCTATTTGGGCGTTCAACTCACATCTTCACTCAAGGATTTATTTAAGGTTAACTATCTACCCTTATTGAAACTAGTTACTAACCAAATGAAACAATGGTCTTCCTTGCCGCTATCTTGGTTGGGACGAATTAATGCAATAAAAATGACGATTCTACCAAAGTTTTTATATTTGTTTAGAGTTTTACCTGTCCCAATACCTGCATATTTTTTTAGGATATTACAACGCAGAGTCTTGGCCTTCATCTGGGGAAAAATCAAACCAAGGATTCCAATAACTACACTATATCTTAGTAGATTGAGGGGTGGACTTGGCTTACCAAATTTTGCTACCTATTATTCGGCTGCACAACTCTCACTTCTTACGAAATATCACTCAGCTGATGAACCACCTCTTTGGGTGGCAATTGAATCGGTAGAATGTGACCCCATTTCTGTTGCCAATATACTGTGGATTCAACCCACAGATAGATCACATATCTCCAATCCTATAACAAAGCATTCATTATCTGTCTGGGATAAATTTGGTGGGCCATCCAACCTTCAGTCTCCACATAATCCTCTTCTTTCTTTCCTTGGGAATCCGGCTTTTTACCCAGCTTGGAAATTTCCAAAGTCATTTTCCGCCTGGTCTAATTGTAATTTAACCAGGTTTCATCAGTTATGCAATAGCTCCAATATACTAGATTTCTCAGAACTCTGTGATGCCCACGGGCTCCCAAGATCAGAAATCTTCAGATATCTACAAATCAAAAATTTCTTTACTCCTCTTCTTAAAGCTGGTACGCCGCTTAATCAAATCTCACAATTTGAACGCATATGCAAATGCGATCCGCATATTAGAGGTGTAATTTCCGTGTTATATCATCAACTTACTTGTCTGCCTAACGATATATTGCCCTCCTATACGGAGAAATGGGCTTCAGATATGAATCAGGTCCTAGACACTAATGACTGGTCCAGTATATGGTTAGCTACTAAAAGCTCTTCTCCAAACAGCCTAGCTGTGGAAACCAACTTCAAAGTCTTGGCAAGATGGTACATAGTACCTGCCAGAATCGCTAAATTTATTCCGACATATCCTATCAACTGTTTCAGAGGCTGCTCATCCCCTGGTACTCAATTTCACATATGGTGGCAATGTCCAGTGGTTCAAGAGTTCTGGGAAAACATTTTCGCCATGGCTTCCAAGGCGTTGGAATGTTTTATCCCTCCTGACCCAGCTATGGCCCTTCTCAACTTGAAACCTCCTTCGCTAACCCATACTCAATTCAAACTATTCCTCCAATTGAGTACTGCTGCTAAACAAACTATAGCTAAGGCCTGGAAGTCCAAAACCCTAATAGCAGCAGAAGCCAAACACAGAATGAATAGAGCTCTGACCTTTGCAAAAATGTCGGCTATAGAAGATAACAATATTATTAAATTCAAACAGATTTGGCAACCATGGGTTAAATATTTCCTGCCCCCTGACTTTGACCAGTCACTACTGTTACCTCAATAACACACCGGTTTACTTAATGTTTAGCTTCATTAGCATTTTTATTAAGTTATTCACCACCTGGAGAGACTCCCCTCTTTCTCCTCTTCCCTTCTCTTCTTTCCTCCTCTGCTCCTTTCTCTACTCTCTTTCTCTATTCTCCTGAACCTCTTTCAAGGTTATATAGATCATATATGGGTTCCTCCTACCCTATCCTCATAATTGTAATCTACTACATCTAGCATGATAAGTCTTTCAGGTTTTATAACCAATGGTAATAGAACGCTGTGACTATTAGGTTGTGATCCTACCTCGAATAGTTACATTTTTCTCCTATTCTCGATATCGGCTCTATATATATCCCTCTTAGTAAATAATCTTAGCTTATAATCTCTCACCACTACTTTGGTACTTGAAAACCTACATTTTCCATTGCCCCTACCTTGCCACAGCTAGCACCCAACTGGGGTGGTAAGGTAGTCTGGAGGCATGCTGATACTGCCCCAAGTAGTGAGCCAGGGATTAGCCACGTAGTCCCATGTGACGATCGCATAGGCTTTTTCTTTTTTTTTTTGTTTTTCCACAGTGTTCTCCTGTTATAGAATATACGTTACATTTTAGAGTGTATGGTACTCATGCTTCGTATAAGTATTACTGTATTCAAGATATCCCATGTATGAATATTAATATGTGTCATGTATCTTACTGTTTCTTTCTTTTTCTGTTTATGTAATGTTTCTGTTTCTGTTTTTGAAAAATAAAATGAAATGAATTTCCCAATGAAACAGATGACAAAACATTGACAGGGGTTTTTACTATTTCATACTTTATTTACAACTAACAAAAATATTTTGGATATACTTACACTTTTAAGCTTAATGTACACGGGACGTTTTTACAACCTCTCCTGAATTATTTAACTTGACAGATAGTAACCCACGTATAAAATGTCTATTGCCACGTTTACATGCCGTGTTTAGCTGCGTTTGCGTTTAGAAGCATGTGAAAAAAATATTTTTTTCAAAATAGCCAATAATGAAAAACACCTGTAAATAAAATGTGGCTAAACGCAAGTTACCACGCTTAGCCGCATTTGGTGTCTGAAACGTTGGAAACTTTGGCGTCTGAATTCATTTTTTTGCCTTCAAAGTAAAGCCTATAAACGCAACTGTCCAAAAATGACATTAAACAAACCTGTGTACATGTACACATAAGATAACATTGGATGAGTTCTGAAAAACGCATCCAACTGCCCCTGAACGTCTGTTTACCAGCAGCAGTGTACGTGAGGCCTAAACCTACAGTATATGCTATTACATACTACTATGTATAAGCATCATGCATATGCATAAACTAAAAAGTAAGGGTTAAAATGTATAACCAGACTAATGCTTTATTATAATTTATGTATGACCTAAGCTCTTAATACCACCATTATGATCTGTGTATCGAAGTGTAGGAGCACTGAAGTACAACTAAAAAGCACTTCAAATTAAAGTACCGGTATGTCTTGTGATTTTTTTTTTTAGTTCTAGGTTTGTGAAAATAGATTATAAATGTGGAAGGGAATTAGTGGAAATGTATTAGAACCTATGATGAGTATGTACTGCTTTATGGGGGCCTATTAACCAATAATTAACCACTAATAATGGACTTTTACCCCCTTCCCGCCCATGGCAATTTTCAGCTTTCAGCCCTGTCTCACTTTGAATAACAATTGTGTGGCCATGCAACACTGTACCCATATTAATTTTTTTTATCACTTTTTTTCACGCAAATAGAAATTTTGATGATATTTAATTACCACTGGGTTTTTTATTTTTTGCTAAATAAATGAAAAAGGTCAGAAAAAAAAGTTTCTTTGTTTCTGTTATAGCATTTTGCAAATAAATAATATTTTTTCATAAATGTAGGCCAAAATGTATTCTGCTATACTTTTTGGTCCAAGGTATTTAGTAAGAGGCATGGAGAGTGCAGTAGAGCATTATCATATAATGGGTGTGGAAGTGATTAGGAACACTGACTGATGGCAGTATGAAAAATAACATGTAATAATTTTTGGAATTTACTTTTCTTTTTTATATATTTTTTTTTTTACACACTGTGACCAGAGTAATACAGTATTACCATAGTACACATGATTATTTATACTAGTGAATTTCACCAAACACAAAACTGATTTATTCAGTGTTTTGTTGTGATTAGCTGTGATTGGCCACAGCTAATCACATGGTACAGATGGGCTGTAATTGGCCCTGTCTGTACCATGTGATCACTGTGACCAATCACAGCTAGCAACACAATTGTGTACAATGTATGACATGAAAGGAAGACATCCATCATTTACAATTATCATGTGATTTGCTGTAATTGGTCACAGTGGTCACATGGTACCACCAGCGGGCCGATACACTGATCAACCATCAGCTGTGTAAGATCTAAGATGGTGAACATATTACAGCGCACACATTCAAGAATAACATTTCTTGCAGTGCTAGTTAAAAATACCTGAACATATTAAAAAAATACGGGGGTTTGGTCACACTATATGGTTATATAGTGCTAAGCCCACTTACTGCGACAAAGTACCCCAAGTTAGTGGGTCCTACCCTAGTAATAGAATGAAAAATCCTGTGTCTCAACCATTGGAGCCAAACTCCTCTATGTGAGAGAACTGAAGGGATTCCTCCTATGCACTGGTGGCCACTAAATAAGAGGTAATGAAGAGGGGGAGGGATGAAATATCAGGAGTCCTTTTCTTTGCAGCCTTAGCGGTACAGTAAGTAAAAATATGTAACAAATATACAATTATAAAAATGATAAAAGTAGTTTTATTAAGACAGAAATAATAATCAATTACAAATAAAAACAAGACAATAATTCATTTATGTCACCAAAACAGTTAACCCCGGATTGGGGGGAATCACAGTAGGACAATTCATCACAGAAAACAACTCGACTAGTTTTGTGGGCAATAGCCGCTTCATCAGGAGAGTATCTGTGGATTAATTAACAGATGATCAAGGAACAGTATAAAAGCGCTGAGGCATAAACAGTAAAAAGTATGACATGACATTTAAACTAAGTAATTGGTGCATAGGGGGGAGAAAAAGAGCAGAACTGCTTACCCTTGCCCCGACAGGACCTGATCGCAGGGCATAATCACCAAAGAGTGGGTCTCCCACGGCGACTCGGGGGAGCTACAAAATATGATGGACCCGAATCTGGAAGGATAAGTTGAGACAGGAGGTAGGTGTAGTATGGACCTTCAGAGCCACACAATAGTGGACCAGTGAAAGGTGATGAATTTGTGAATGGTCTAGTGGAACAGAGTGAAACGAGCAGTGAGAATGGGATAATTGGTGAGATCAGTAGAGAGTGTTCAACTGGAAAGCAAGCAGTGAGTGAATTAAAAAATGTGCTAGGATGAAGAAAATGAGGAAGGGTGTAAAGGAAATTCAAATAGTGAAGGTGGAGGATTGGAAAGATGAGGGAGGACAGAGAAAAGGGGGGGCGGTAAAGGAGAGGGGGGGTTAGGTATTGGATGTGGGGTGACAATTAATGAAGGTGAAGGTTAGCGAACAGTACAGGTGAAGCTTGGGAACAGAGAAATGTAAAGGTGGATTGAGTGGGTAAGAGGAAAGGGACAGGAAGGAATTAACGAGGAAAAATGGGAAGGAAAAAGAGAAAGAAAAATGAAGGGGAGGAGCAAGGGAAGGGAAAAAAAGAACAAGAAGGAGGGAAAGAAAGGGGGAAGGAAGGGAGATGAGTGACAAGGAGTGAGGGGGAAGTGAAATTAAATGTAAGCGAAGGACACAATGATACCTGATGGTTTAGATACAGAGTTTAAGGATCCCGGGAGGAGTGGTGAAGGAGAAACTATCAGCCTGCACCCACAATGTGTAAAGCTGTAGCCAGATGGCATGTGGTGGAGGCATAGATGAGCCTTTCCACCCATGCCATAGTCACCTATAGGAGAAAAAAGGAACAATGCCAAAAATTAAGAAGGCCTATGGTCAGTAACCTGCAACAAGGCTCAGGTAAAAAAGAAATTTGTTCCACAGGTGACTTATTCAGTACTGGCTGTAGCATACAATCTTGGGCATCCAAGGTCCAGAGCATGGATAAACAGGCAGACTGCCTATTATTTGTAGCTCCCAACCCAGCAATGTGGTGACACGCGGGCAATTGCCTGCGTGTGACGTCACAGGGTCAGGGCTCCTGAATTGCGTGCGCGCGACAATGCGCACAAAGGCACCCACACACGCATGCGCGAATGAATCACGCGCACACATACGCACTAGCCCTATGGCCAAGAGATGTAAATCCCGGCCAGAATCAGTGCAGGAGGAGAAGGTGGCCCCAAGGTCGGGACCAGCCTCTCTGCCAGGGAGCCCACCGGGCCGCCGCAGAAAGGCACACAATTGGGGCGCCATGCACCAGCGCCTGCCATAGGGGGCCAAAAAAGGGGGGCACGCAGTGGGGCCCAGTACAAAGGATAAAACAAAAAATATTTTTATCTATGAAAAAAATAAAATTAAAATTAATGTGTAAAAAAATAATGTAACATGAGATATATAATGTTGGTATACAGGGATAGCACACTATAGCACAGATGAACAGAGCCTTGTCCTATCTATTTCCACTCCAACATAGGGTTTCTTCAGGCCAAACCTGAACCCTTTTGCAGCACATGGCATTTTTTTCTTTTTTTTTTTTGCCATAAACACTATAGGATTATAAAAGACCTGGGACACATTTGGGTGCCCCAAGGAGAGTAGTAATGTAGTGCACAGAGCGCGCCTTGGCAAACAGTGGGTGTGGCCAAATTGCTCTTGCGGACATCACCCAAACCTGGCCCCAAACAGCTGCCTGCAGCTCACGGGTGGCAACAGATGTGTTTGACTATCTCGGTTACTTGGGAAGCCACAGCCTGGTCTGAATAATGTGTTGTGGTGGTGGACTGAACCCCAGACACATGATCCAAAATCCAAACTGTCCGGGTGAATCCTGGACAGGTGGAAACCCTATTCCAATATCACACTGCAAATGGCTCCTCTGGGAAGGAACCTTTTATAGTGTGGGTTAGGTCTATGAGCAATGAGCCATGATTGGGCTAAGTGATTGGGCTAAGTTATCATAGATTTCTCCAATTATGGCTCTGACAGTGCTCTGTGCTGTGATTGGGCAAAGACTTCATTGTTACAGTCAATCAGGGGTTTAGAATGCACTACGCACTGTGGGCCGAACAAATGGTCGAACGCCCTTCCAATTCGGGTGTTCACTAAACAGGCAAATTGCCAATGTGTGGGGCTGAACTTATGCTCGGCCCAAATTGTTCGCCCAACACTATTTGTTAATTAAAGCATCTTCATCCGCATACCCATCTAATGCATAAAAAATGTTTTATGAAAAAAATTCCTTTCATTAAAGGAGGATTTGAAATGTTCCGTACCTGAGCTGCAGGGATTTTGTCACGTGTAGCCTAGAACATTCAAAGTCTATAAAAAAAAACAATCAGTTTATTAACTGAATTACAGTACATGTTCTCTGCTCCTTGATAATTCAAAGGTTGAAGCTGTGTGATCATTTGTATTCTAGTCCAGAATACTGTGATCAGACTTTCTCCTGAAGGACTGGTCTAAGTCATTTGGACAAGATGCAAATTCTTAGCCTAGAGCAAGCATGTGTAATAGAAATTACATATATTAACCAGCATAAGATGTTAATGCTGTCACAGTGTGTGAGGGAAGGTATTTTCTGTTTTATAAATGAGGCTCTACAGATGTAGGAGGAAGATGTCATATATAGGATGAAACAAATACGTTTCCAACACAACCTAAGCAAGAGTATTCTGAATTATTATTATTTTTCTTTTAATTTTTATTACAGTGATTGTGACTGATAATTTGTGCAAAATGGTAATGGTAGTTTTGTTTACTAAAGTAACTGTTTATACAAACTTTAAAAATATAGATATAACTAACAGACTAAAAAAGCACTGAAAATCTAAAAGGAAAATAAACAAGGCTTCATTGCATAACTTACAGAATGTGCAAACATTGGAATTATAAAAAAAAAAAAAGAAGAGTTATGATGGTCACACAGATAACAATCCGGCTAAACAGACTTCTGATTGGCTAACAACCTGCATTATGAGCATTTAAAGTGCAATTCCAATCAAGATGTATTTATTTAGTTTTAAATAAGGGAGGCATAAGAACTGTTGTCAAGTTTTTACTGCTCTTTAGAGATGGGCTGAATGACCCGCTGTTGGGTTCACGGCATGACTTTAGAACATCACAAAAGTTCAGAACCAAATTACGAACCCGATTGAAGTCTATGGTACCAGAACTGGAAAAATCAAAAGTGACTATTTTGAAGGCTTATATGCAAGTAATTGGGCATACAATGGTTATGGGGATCAGGGTAGTGCCCTATGGGACAGGTATCAATGAAATGTTTGTAAAAAACATAATTTTAAAATGAGCAGTGATTTACTGATGCATAAATTGAAACCATCAAAATGAGAAATAACAACCAAAAAGAAAATACCTTTAGATATAGTGCCTGGGGGGTCCACTTAGTCTGCTTGTAATGTGGCACATCTGTACCGTGTATAGAGCCTGCTGTAGCAATAATAACATTTATAAACCCCCAAAAAATGACTTTTCCATTCAAGCTTTCTTTATTTTTTATAAACAACGGCTTGGGGAGCCAGTCTGTAAAGCTGGATTCACACCTATGCATTTTTTGTGCTTTTTGCATTTTGCAGATTTGCACTACAGATCCATAGGAAACAATGTTAAATGGACTGTAGTGCAAATCTGAAAAAAGCACTAAAACTGCATAGGTGTGAATGCAGCCTAAGATGAGGCCACAATTTAGTGCACTCGGAATAAGATTCGAGATTTTTTTGGATAAATTCTAGTATCTCTTTTGCAGTCTTTGGATAGAAGTAACAGGTGAAAAATTGGGCTTTGGGTGTTGGCAGTGCATTTACACCGTAACCCTATAAAGGTACTCTTGATGAAAGCAAGAATTGGCCTTGCTGTCAAATAAAAATTTGATGCCCCTGCTCAAACAGTTGCAGAAAAATTGGTCTTTGGGTATTCGAATGGTCTATACCCTATCAAGGTACTCTGGATGAAAGCTAGAAATTGCCCTGTTGTCAACAATTTTAATGATATGCACCTGTCAAACAGGTGAAGGAAAAAAACTTACACCAAAAAATTTCTTCCAGATGAAATCAACACCCACAAAGCTAGGCAGCCTAGACAGTCTTTAGAGATTTAAGATCCAGAAAGCACTTAATCTAACAACATTAGCATCAGGGGCGTGATAGCTGCTACTAATCCAGCATTGATTCATTTTGATATCATTCACAAAACCTCCGGCAGCACTAAATGCTCGTTTGGAAAGCACGCTGGATGCAGGGCAGCCCAGCAGCTCTATTGCATACTGGGCAAGTTCTGGCTAGTGGTCTATTCGTATGACCCAGTAACCCAGTGCATCGTCAACTGGAAAGCTCTCCATTTTGCCCCTAGATAATCTCCCATCATATGATGAAGATGCTGCCGATGGAATGTGAAGCTGACATCCCCGGGCAGGAGGTTTGTGCCATTATCGCACACCACCATTCCTGGCTCCAGCTGGCGTGGTGTAAACCACCTCTAGAACTGCCCCTGCAGAGCTGCTAGAATCTCTATTCTGGTGTGGTTCCTGTGCCCTAGACAGACCAGCTGAACCACTGCATGGCACCTTTTAGCCTGACTCATTAAATAGCCCCTTGAAAGCCTAGGGGGTACTCGTAGTTCAAGGGACAATTCAGCAGAGGAGGGCATGAAGGAGGAGGAGGAGAAGGGGTGGAGCTGACAAATCTTGCATCTTAACCACTAGCTGTATGGAGACGTGGCGGCACAACAAGCTGTAGCACTGAGCCCTGTCCTGCATCCTTCCAAGTTGCAAGCAGAGTTACCCAGTGTGCTGTGAATGAAATATATTCCTGACCATGTTTGCTGGACAACATGTCAACAGTAATGTGGACCTTGCTTAATGATGCCACAACATTGCCGTCCATGTGATGGTACAGAGCTGGAATATCCTTACATGAAAAGAAATAGCGACTGGGAACCTGCCATTGTGGTACAGCACATTCTGCAAATTCACGGAAGGGGGCAGAATCCACCAGACAGAAAGGCAGAAGTTGTAAAGCTAGCAGCTTTGACAAGCTTGAATTTAGACACTGGGCATGTGGGTGGCAGTGCCTGTATTTTTTTTGCTGCAGCAGATGGAGCAGAGAAATTTGCCTGCAGTCTACAGCTGGTGGTGTGCTACAAGGACCTTGGACACCCTGTGCTATACCATCATCCCTATCAGTGGAGGCTGCTGAGAGGTCATGAGGTATAGCAGTGGTAGACTGAAAAGGTGAGGAGGAGCAGCATTGTATCTTTTGTGTATGGCTTCCAGGTGCTCTTGCAAATGGGCTGAGTAGTGGAAGGTTAAATGCCTTGTCAAGCATGGGGTACCCAAATGGCTGGTACCCAAATAGCTGGTGTTTTTGGTGTGCTTGAGGCAAAGTTTGCAAACTGCAACAGTGCGATCAGCTGCACATGTGCTAAAAAAGGCCCAAACAGCTGAGCTGTGGGAAGTGGGCCAGGAGATAACAGCTCCACAATCTGGTGTAAAAGGGTGGCTGCTCTTCCATGATGGCTGCCTCTTTGGAGTTGTGCCTCCCCCTCACTTTCCTCCTCTGTTCTATCCAGCATCTAAGTCACGTCAGTTGCTGCAGCTGGGGGAACATGACTGCCAATGTGTTGTTTACTAGTGTTCTCCCCTTTCTGTGAGCACATGTTCCTACCTTCCTCAACCTCAGAACAAAGATATGAATCAAGTAATGGCTGTCCATTGTCAAGGGGCAAGTGGCTGACGCTGTGTTCAAAATAATTCAGCCGACTCCTCCATGCCTGATGCTGGGGCTATGGAAGGAGTAGCTGTGAACAAAGAGGCAGAAAAAGCCACTCTGGCAGCTGCAGTGGACTGCGCACTAGTCTCTGCTTGGGTGACGAAAAATGAGGCATAGGATGATAGTTTAGTAAGCCAGTCCCCCACCTCCTCTGCATGCTGAGGCTGGATGGTACGGGCAACACAATTCAAGAGAGGAAATGATGCCCAGTCTGAGGGCGGACCACGTCCACCTTTGCCTGTGGACTCATACACCTTTTCCTGTGGACTCATATGATGCTTGCCCCCTCACAGTGCCATGGGAACGTCTGTCACTTCTTGTTGGCCTCTCAGACATGATGGGGGGGATGCTTATTAACAAAATGTTATAAAGATGTGGAAATGTGTACATAGATGCACTTTAATCAGTGGACTGTGTTTTTTGGTACACTTTAACTTGAGTACTCACTACACAAACACACTCCACTGACACAAGAAAATTGTCGAAAATTGTTACAAAACCACCAGCCCCCGTCAGGTTTTGCCACTAACACAATAGGACTGGACCAGTCACTCTGGGACTCCTCTATCACACTCAATTCCAGCATTCTTTGAACCTCCTCACGTATTGACTCCCGTCAGGCCTCCAGTATTCTGTAGGGTTTTAGTTTTCCCCTTTCTCAGTCCAACAAACTCCTGTTGACAAGTTTGCAGAGGCATGAGAAGCAGACTCCTCACACAGACATACTCCACTGACACACTACAATATATACTGCAGTAAAACTGCACTGACGCACTGCAATATACTGTGGTAAACGTGTACTAACGCACTGAAATATTCTGCATTAAATGTTCAGTAACTCACTCAAATATACTTTGGTAAACGTACAGAAATGCATTGAAATATACTGCATTAAACGTGCAGTAACACAATGATATATACTGCGTTAAGCGTACAGAAACACACTGATATATACTGTTAAATGTGCAGTAACGCACAGATATATACTGCGCTAAAAGTGCAGTAATGCACAAATATAAACTGCAGGAAACCTGCCCTGACAAATTAAACTGACACTAAAGTAAAAATGAATGGTCGCACTACACTCACAAAACTGACACTAAATTAAAAATAAATAGTCACACTACACGCACAAAAATGGACACTAATTTCACACTACACTGAACTATCGCTAGATTCACACTAAACTGATATTCTACACTGACAATAGAAGAACAATAGCACACTTTAGCACACTAACTTGCTAGCAGCACTGAACAGAGCCCTGTTCTATCTCTCTCCACGGAAATATCACACTGCAAATGCCAGCTATGGGGATTTTTTATTTTTTATAGTGTGGAGCCAGACTAAGAGCAATGAGCCATGATTGCATAGAGTCATTACTTTCTCCAATCATGACTCCAACAGTGCTCTGTGCCCTGATTGGGCAAAACTTTCATTGCTTCAGCCAATCAGGGCTTCCAATGCACTGTGCAGTGGCACAGTGCATTTTGGTCATTTGGTGGGCTAAACAAATGGTCAAACGCCTCGATAATTCGGGTGTTTGTCGAACCGGCGAACCGGCACTTTTTCGGCCTAAACTTATGCTCAGGCCAAGCCATTCGCCCAACTCTACTGTTCTTGTTTTAAATATCATGTCAAAGATAATGATTATGATAAATGATGATGCTGATCATGATGATGAATATTATTAATGGATGATGATGAAGGAAATGGCAGAGCCCTGAAACGTGTTGCCATTCAGTTCTAGAACACTCAGGAAGCCGTCTCATGTGAAGGGATACTGCATGTTAGCGGGTCCTGTGTACCAGTGCTGACATTACTGCTCATAGCCTTAAGGCTGCAGGGAAACCCACAGGTGCCGTGTTAACATTACACTGTGGAAATCCTGTACCTACTCACAGTTGCTTATTTAACTGTAAACAAGAATTTCTATTTTAGTCACTAGTTTTAACATACCTGCACCCTCCACGTACTTTTCTTCACTTAATAGTTAGGATCACCCCTGATCTGCCCCTATCTTCTGGATGATAAATATGGATGTTATAGACTATGGCACTGACTAGGCTATAACTGACATATGTACATGTTTTATTTCTTTTTCTGAAAGTGGACCTTTATGAGTAATAAAGACATAGTTATTTTAGTATTCAGCCTGCAATAGTAATTCTGCATCCCACCGTCCCAAGTTATTTGTTATGTGGTCCTTATTAGTAGATCTTGGTGACTGACATTCAGGCAGAGCTGGCCAATCATTAGCTCTGCATTTAGAGTCTCCTGTCATCATATTCTAAGATCAAGCAAAGGTTATATGAGCAGTCACTAGAGGAATGCAGAATTCACATTAGTTCAGGTGATTTTTTTCTGCTATTTTCTTTTATTATTCTTTTATTTTAAACAAGACTTACTTTTAGGTTTTGCTGCTTTCATATTTCAGCATAGGCTTTGTATGCTTTAATAATTATTATCATCATTATCCATGAATTTTCAATATAATTAGCAAATAATCTATACAACACAAAGATCCATCGCTCATAGCAATATTGACAATGTATGCAAAAAGATGGAGCCGGCAACACTGTAATCCGTATGTGTATGTATTGACTACATAAGAGTGAATATAAAACAAAGATGCTTCTTTGTTTTATTTTTACTCTTATGTAGTCAATAAATACGCATACCGATTATAGTGTTGCCGGATCCATCTTTTTGCATATCCTGTTTTGGTGTGAATGGACACACTAATGCCACGAACACACAATCGGAATTCTCGTCGGAAAAGCCTTGGATGGTTTTTCTGACGGAATTCCGCTCAAGCTTGTGTTGCCTACACACGGTCACACCAAGTTCCAACCATCAAGAACACAGTAACGTACAACACTACAATCGAGCAGCAAAAATTAAGTTCAATGCTTCCGAACATGCGTCAAATTGTTTTAGAACATGCGTCGGAATTTTGCGCGTCAGAATTGCCACAGACAATCGGAATTTCTGATAGAAACTTTTTCCGTTGGAAAAATTGGGAACATGCTCTCAATCTTTTGCTGGCCGAAATTCCGCCAGCAAAAGTCTGATGGAGCCTACACACGGTCACATTTTCCAAGCAAAAGCTCACATCGGTCTTTTGCTGGTGGAATTTCCGATCGTGTGTACACGGCATTAGCCTTCACTTGAATTGGGCTCTCCCTGTAGAGTGCACTGCTTTCCCTAGACTCACTTTGACAAACATTGACAATGTACAGTATGTGGTAAAGGCACTTATTCAAATACCATGACAGTTTTCTCTCCCTTTTCCAATAACACATTTGCATTTTCAGCTTATTTGTGAAGAAGTCATAGGCTTGAAACTTAGTTTTAACTCCTTTTAACGTGCCAGATGTTTTTCTGTATTTCTTCCTGAATTTCACAGGCCAGGGTTTTCTTACTTCTCTGTTAACACAATTTATTTTTGGGGAATAATTGCAGGAAAAATATTAAATGCATTCAGTCTTTGCCAAGGTCGTTATATTCTGTAAAGCAATTAATTAAATAGGAAACTTGTTTTCTTACATTTTTTTTGCAACTATTAAATGAAAAACCCTAAAGTAATATTACACTGAACCTGTCAGAAACAATCTTCACAAAAATCATGTTCAAAGTGTTTGAAATGACACAGGTGTCTTCTTTTATGATATATAATTGAGTACTACAACAGAAGTATGAATTCCCAAAGAGTTGTTATGATGAGAATGTCATTCAAAGGGATTCTTGAAGTGGAGAGCTGAATGGATTAACCTACATAAGTGTTCTTATGAATATTCTGTATCTCATTATTTTTAGGTGTAATTAAAAATTATATTACAAAAATTTTGGAATATTTTCCAGCAGTGTATTTGCTCATTAGCTTATTTTTTGCCTCTGTGAGCATTTGATGCTTGAGGTGCACATCTGCAACATGTTTCTTTATCTTTCTTTATGTACAATGCCAAGATATTTGGAGAATTTTTTTTTTTTTTTTTATACATGCCGGTTTAGTTTATGTAGAGCTATGGTAGCATGTGTGAAATGTAAATCTTATGTTAATAATGGTATTTTGAATGCTTCACTTCTAAGTAGGCTAAAGATAGCCATAGACATGGCAACTGCATTTCCTGAACCATCATACTATATGCATGAGAGGAGGTGAACATATACAAGTGTATGTAAGGGGAATGAGCTTGTACAGGTGCTTGTGAGGGGGATGTCCATGTACAGGTGTATATAATGTAATGGTGCTTCTACTCCACCACATTGATATTTCACAAATGCAGAGCAAGGTGATAGTGTGTCCAGAAAGCATCCCTCCTGACATCCATGTACTCACCTTACCCACACTACTTTGCAGTTCTTTGCTCCTCCACAGTCAGAATACCATAAGCATAGTGTTTACTTTCCATTTTACAGTGTGCTTCTATGAAGAAATCTGTAGAAGCTGATCATTTGATCTCCCAGGCTTAGTGTGGGATGTTGTTTTGACAGTCAACTGGTGGTTCCAGCCTGCATCTGCATGTGGGCCTGCTAGAGTTGCTGGTTAAGCTGAGACCTTAAGCTGAAAACTAAACAGGGGGGCGTGGCTTGACGGGCAGTGGAGATAGCAGCTTGCTAGAGGAGCTCCGGAGGAACCACAGCCAAAAGCCCGCTCTTCTGTACAATTTAGTGGAATCATGAGTATAGTCTCAAGTAATATAATTTAATCAGACTATTTAACGCGTACAATCATCCATAAGAATCATTTATAGACACAAGGTTTTTTTTTGAAGTGTAGGCGCAGATGCTGATACTGCGTACTCACATTCGTTACCCACAAGATTTTTTCAAGGAAAAAAAGGGGGGGCAATTGGACTATCTCGGTACTTGTAATGGGTCAATAATGGTATAACAAGAATTATAACAAAAATTATATTTAATAGAAAAACACATACATGAATAAAAAATGTACACTTGTACAAGTCAATTCAATTTAAAATCAGCTAATAACCTCTCCTAAACGCATAGAAATAATTGCCCACAGAATTTGCATTAGTCTAAACGTGAGTGAGTAGGTTCCTCGACCGGTTTCGCGGTATAACCGCTTCTTCAGGAGTAGTATCTGAAATGGAGCATAATTTCATATAAACAGCAGAAATAATTTAGGAGTAACAAGCAATAAACACAGGTACAAAATAAGATGGAGCAGCTCACCAATGCGGGTGGAGACGTAGTCCCACGAACCCAAACAGTTCCCCCCGCGGCGGATGTGGGTTTTTTTTTTTGTGGAAGCAAGTTCTGGTGTTAGAGATATAATGTTTTTAGTTTTTAGTTGTTTGAACAATAGGTGGCTAAAGGATAGAAAAGCCGACAACACCTCTGGGTGTATAGGATAGAGGGTGGTGGATAGAGGAGTAGCTGGTGATTCGGCCATCCAGGGAAAGAGAAAGAGGAAGGAAATAAGGGGAGGGTGAAGAGATAGGGGAACGGGGGGGGGGGAGGGGGGGAGGCGGGAGGGGGAGGAGGGGGAGATAGGAGAAAGGGAAAGGGGAAGAGGGGAGGGAAGGGACTGGGAGGGGGTGGGGAAAGGAAAGAGGAAAAAGAAGAGGGGGGAAGAAGGGGAGGGGGAAGAAAGGGGAAAGGAGGGGGGGTTTAAGGGTGGGGGGGAGAGGAGGGAAAAAGGGGAGAAACAGGAGGGTGGGAGGGGATTAAAAAGAAGGGATGGGGGAAGTGAGCAGGGAAGGAAATGGGAGAGATAAAGGGAAGGAGGGGAAGGGAGTGAGTCTGGGATGATAGACACAAGGGACCATAAAGACCGAACTAGATATCAGGTAAATACCCCTATCCATTAAACACCAGAAAAAGTGTAACACACCCCCGCAAAATCCAATATAAGGAAAATATTAGGGATAACTTACATAGTTTATTTTTCCAGAATCAAAAAGACGGTGCAGGCTCAGAGGAAGCTAGCTATAATACAGGGCGCTGGGTTTTATAGCATGTTAGTTGGTTCAAAGGGGACAGTGATTGAGAAAGAAGACTGGTAAGAAGTGGCCCTCAGGCCTATACTTCAACTGTGCTGGAACCTAAAATACAGGAACAGCAAGCTCAAGGAGTTAAATTTAGTAAGATCTCCCCAATGGAGGAGGAGAGGGTAAGCTAGCAAAGATAGTACATGTAATAATAAACACCCACCTTGCACCTTAGCTATCCACGAGCGTACTGCAACACGTCCTTCCACAAGCTCATCAGCGGTGCAATAAGCACCACTATTTAAGCACCCCAACCTCCGACATCCGGCGTCGCCACAGGTGCGGCATTATTCCGGTGTCGGAGGTCAGCCCATCCATCACTGTCACACATGGGTGGGTGTCTCCACCATGTGTGTGCGTCACCGTGCCGCCATAGGGATGTCGCTGCGTGGACCGTCAATGATGACGTTGACGCATGCGACTGTTCGCAAATCTGCGCATGCGCACTCGAGGCATAGTGCGCGCGCAGCCGGCAACAAGGGCGGAACGGCGCGCTACCACATGATGAATCCCATCCAATGACAGTGCACCGATTCCCAGCCATAGGAAAGGATCCAGGCTGTACATCAGTAAAAAGGGACAGCAACTTGTCCCTCCAGGACGGGCTCACACCCACCAAATTGGGACCCCGAAATTATCGGGGCAGGTTAACGTGGGGTAGTCACACTAGTCCCGCCATAGGGGACAAACTCCATCTTTTACAGCAAGAAAATAAAATACAATACAATAAACAATAAATAAAGCAAAAAAGAAATAATGTATAAACATGGGAACGATGTCTAATCTCCCATTGAGGCTTTTTTCTACACCTGGGCAACAATTTTAGGATTGTTAAATTAGCCGGGGGACAAGGTATGACTATTGGGTGGTCGATGTCGCATACAGAGAAAGGAGACAACATAGGGAACAATGGGAAAGGGAGCAAAAGGAAGGAAAAAGAGGGGAAAACGATAGGGAAGTAAGGGAGGGAGGAAGGGGGGGAGGAAGGGGGAAAGGGAGGGAAGGGGGGGAGGAAAAGTAGGAAGGGGGACGAGGGAAGGAGAGGGGGAAAAAGAAAAGGGGAAAAGAAAAACACACAGGGAAAGGGAAGGCGACAAGGGTGGTTGGTTGAAATCTGGCTATAAGAAAGACTTGTATGAAATCATCTCATTTAACCCTGGATACTGGGTGGCATTAAGCCTCTCGATCCAAAGGGTTTCCCTCTGTAAGATTGTACGATCCCAGTCACCCCCTCTAGGGTTTGGGGTTATCACCTCTAGCACTTGGAAGTTCACCACGGACGTATCATAGCGGTGGTATAACCCGATATGACATCCAATTGTGGTCAGTTTGCCACTTCCTGAGTAGTAGAGGTGGTCCCCTATCCTCTGTCTCAGTTCCCTAATTGTTTTCCCCACATAGAATGATTTGCATATGCAGGACATGAGGTAAATAACACCTCTAGTTCCACAATCTGCATGGCAATGAGGAATAAACGTCTCACCATTGGGTAGGGTGAAGCGCTTACTCTCCTTAATTCAGGGGCAACGTGGACATTGGCCACATTTGAAGGTCCCATATGGTCTGGTTTTTGGGGGTTTAGCAGCTATATAATGGCTGCTTGTCAGACGGTCGTGAAGTGAACAGGCTCTATGGAATACTAGTTCCGGGTTTGAGCGTACATGTTTGTTAAGAATTTGATGTTCTGTTAATATGTGCCAATTTTTGGTCAGAATATTTCTTAGCGTCTGGTGGTGGGCAGAATAAGTTGTGACGAATCTAACTGATTCCGTGGAGGAAGATGTTGTTTTTGGGGGTCTATAGAGTAAAGAGTTCCTCGATCTCTGGAAGGCTTTGTTGAAAGCCTTTCTGAGATTAGTAGGAGCATAGCCCCTTGCCAGTAATCTCTCTCGGAGTAAGTTGGCCTGGATCCTAAAGTCATTATCGAGTGTGCAGTTTCTGCCCAACCGTAAGTATTGAGCAAATGGTATGCTCCGTACCAGAGGTTGTGGATGTGCGCTGGTGGCGAAAAGCAATGTATTACCCTCAGTGGGTTTTCGGTAAAGGTTTGTACTTGATGATGGACAGATCCAGGAATGGGATCTGACCATCATCAGCATCGAAGGTGAATCTAAGATTGAAGGTGTTGTCACCTAATTTGTCGATAAATTCAATGAGTTTGTCTCTAGATCCTGTCCATACCAGAAACAGGTCATCTATATATCGGTACCATACCAGTACCTCCATCAAGTACTCTGCAAACTTCTCATCTGATTGTACAGATCGTTCCCAGCCACCCAAATATAAATTGGCATATGCCGGGGCACAGGACGTCCCCATAGCAAGTCCCTGAGTCTGCAAAAACAGCTGGTCATTAAATGTAAAAGTAATTTTTAGTTAAAATGAATTTCAAAAGTATGAGTATAAATTCATTTAGGGGCCAAGTTGTTGTGTCTTGCTCAAATAAAAAGGATCCAGCCATCAGGACCCCCTGCTCGTGGGGAATGCTCGAATATAAAGCTTTGATGTCAATCGCCACGAGCAGGGAGTCCGGAGGGATCTGGATCCCCTCCAAGTGTTGTAATAAATCAGTAGTATCTCGGATATATGAGGGGAGGCTTCGCACATGAGGCATAAGGAATACGTCAACGAATTTACTTGCATTATCAGTAAGGGAGCCTATCCCTGAGACAATTGGCCTCCCGGGTGGAGTATGTAGGTTCTTGTGGGTTTTTGGAAGGGAATAGAAAGTAGGGATACGGGGAAATTTTGGAACCAGGAACTCGAAGGTGTCCTTGTCGATGAGGCCCGAATGGAAGGCCTCACCACAAAGAACACCCAGTTCCTGGGCAAAGGAAGAAACCAGGGGTAAAGAGATGGGGGGGTACCAGCTACGATTGCCAAGGATCTTAAGGCACATTGTCTGGTATTGTTCGTGTGTCATTAACACGATATTGCTGCCCTTGTTAGACTGTTTGATGACGATATCCGATCGTCCTTGAAGATTTTTGAGAGCTTGCATCTGTTTCTGGTTTAAATTAGGGGGCATTTTATGCCATTGTTGTTTCTTCAGATCTCTTATTGTAGTCTGTAGGAAAGACCAGATAGTAGGACATGTCATAAGATCCGGGAAGCGGCATGAGCGCAGCCGGAAAGATTTGGGTTTAGACTCCCGAATACCCAAAGGGGTATTGGGCATTTTGGTAGATACATTAGTTTCTGTAGTCTGAGGTGTATCTACTGCACCTTCATCATACAGGAGCATCAAGTCCCGAAGTGCTCAAAACTCCTCCATGGTAAAGTGCTTAGTGCGTTCTACTAGTTCCCGTTCCAAATTTAGATTAGTCCTCTCCTTATTGAACATAAACTTGAAGGTTAAATTGCGTGCAAAAAGGTAAAGGTCCTTAAGTTTCATTAACTTTAAGGGTGTCAAGAGGGCAAAAGCCCAATCCCAATTGTAACACTGAGATTTCTTCATTAGTGAAATGAAAAGGGGTGAGGTTAATAATATTCAAATCGGGATTGTGACTGGGGTGTTGGGTGGGGGTAATGTGTTCAGTGCTGTTTGTATTGGTTTGACCACAAATGTGTCTAGGTTTCCCTGCTGTTTCTTCAGATCTAAAAAAAAGTTATCCCTAATATTTCCCTTATATTGGATTTTGCGGGTGTGTGTTACACTTTTTCTGGTGTTTAATGGATAGGGGTATTTACCTGGTATCTAGTTCGGTCTTTATTATCCCTTGTGTCTATCATCCCAAACTCACTCCCTTCCCCTCCTTCCCTTTATCTCTCCCATTTCCTTCCCTGCTTACTTCCCCCATCCCTTCTTTTTTCTCCCCTCCCCCCCTCCCGTTTCTCCCCTTTTTCCCTCTTCTCCCCCCCACCCTTAAACCTCTTCCCCTTTCTCCTATCTCCCCCTCCTCCCCCTCCCCCCGTTCCCCTATCTCTTCATCCTCCCCTCATTTCCTTCCTCTTTGTCTTTCCCTGGATGGTTGAATCACCAGCTACTCCTCTATCCACCACCCTCTATCCTATACACCCAGTGGTGTTGTCGGCTTTTCTATCCTTTAGCCACCTATTGTTCAAACAACTAAAAACATTATATCTCTAACACCAGAACTTGCTTCCACAAAAAAAAAACCCACATCCGCCGCGGGGGGAACTGTTTGGGTTTGTGGGACTACGTCTCCACCCGCATTGGTGAGCTGCTCCATCTTATTTTGTACCTGTGTTTATTGCTTGTTACTCTTAAATTATTTCTGCTGTTTATATGAAATTATGCTCCATTTCAGATACTACTCCTGAAGAAGCGTTTATACCGTGAAACCGGTCGAGGAACCTACTCACTCACGTTTAGACTAATGCGAATTCTGTGGGCAAGCCCAGCATGTATTTGTAATTATTTCTATGCGTTTAGGAGAGGTTATTAGCTGATTTTAAATTGAATTGACTTGTACAAGTGTACATTTTTTATTCATGTATGTGTTTTTCTATTAAATATAATTTTTGTTATAATTCTTGTTATACCATTATTGACCCATTACAAGTACAGAGATAGTCCAATTGCCCCCCCCCCCTTTTTTCCTTGAAAAAAATCTTGTGGGTAACGAATGTGAGTACGCAGTATCAGCATCTGCGCCTACACTTAAAAAAAAACCCTTGTGTCTATAAATCTTCTGTACAATTCACCCCTGATAAAGAGCAAGCTGGGCTACCGAACACCATAATAGCCATAGCCATAATAGCAGCAGACATTTAATCCTCCTTTTCAGCGACCATCACAGACCTTAAATCTAGACTGCTGGTTCTGAATGACCGCATGATAGCTGCTGAATCATCCGGAAAATATAGGGAGATAGCTATCCATAGACTGGACAAAGTGACTGCCTCCCATTCCAATCATTTCATAGAAATGAATAGGCACTTAGAAGACCTAGACAATAGAGGGAGAAAGAGCAACATAAGGGTCAGGGGGATACCCGAGACAGTTGAGACTGATCAAATCATTCCTGCCTTAAGGAGAGTGTTTAACAGCCTGCTGGAGAGACCAGAGGATACAGACATAGAGTTTGTCAGGGCTCATAGGGCCCTGAGAGCCCAAGGCCCAGACACCATGCTGCCACGTGATGTCATCTGCTGCCTGCAAAGTGTCACACTGAAAGAAGAAATCATGCAGAGAGCACGCAGAAATGAGCAGATCGTATTCAATGGGTAAACCATTATGCTCTTTCATGATTTACCTCAAATAACTTTGAAAAATCGCAGGGCTTTACACCCCCCTTCTTGATAAGCTCAGTGAAAAAGACTTGCGCTACACATGTCGCTTTTCATTCGCCTTGCTTGTAACCCATGACAGACAGCATGCACTACGATCACCTGAGGGCCTGCCTGAGTTCTGCAATGCTTTACACCTAGGCCGGGTTGAACTTCTGGAATGGTACCAAGAATTCCGACTACCTCGTCTGGAACGGAGCCCACCAAGCTCACCCTTCACTTCTCCAGAGAAACGACAACTGAAAAAAAATGAAACAAAGCCATCATGGAGGCTCACTGGCAGGCACATCAAAGAGCATCAGAGCGCATGCCTTCAAGGCTCCAGAAGATGTTTATTGATCCCCCTTCTGCAAGAAATTGCTAACAGCGACCTTGAATGTCACATTCAGTGAAACAAGTTATTATGTCTACAAAGTTAATTTTTTTCCTTTATCTCGCTCATTTTTTAATTTTTACGTTTGTTTGAGTCTGCCGTCTCCCTCTGTCTGCTGACTCTCACAGACCTTGACATCGTTTCACCACACAACAACTGGTTGTTGCACAATGAAACATTGTTGACCATAGCGATCACAATCCGGCAGTGTACACTACAGCTACTTTTCCTCTCTGATATTGACTCCTGTGGTCAATTCTAACCCAACATGAAAGACTCCACCTGATACAAAAGCCACTAATACCACAACAACCACACAGTGTGACCCCGAACTGCTTTAGTAGATGCTTGGCAATCATCACCGCACAGACAAGATTTTTACATATATAATGAAGTCTCTAAAGAATGCCCTCATCGCCCACTATACACTGTTGATTGGTGAAATTTAATAAATGGCAGTGGCCATCAGTGTTGGTCATCTTACTTTAAAAAAGTAATTAGTTAAGTTACAAACGACTTCTCCCAAAAAGTAATTGCGTTAGTAACTCAGTTACTACATTGGAAAAGTAATTAGTTACGCAGCAAAGTAACTGACTTTTTTTTTAATATTCTATACGTGTAACTAAGGGGCGGGTCTAGTATTACTGTAAGCAAGGGGCGCATTTATTATTATTGCTATATATCGTGTAACCAAGGGGCTGCTCTATTATTACTCTTACCAAGGGGCAGATCTGTTATAGCATGTAAGCAAGTGGCGGGTCTATTATTATTATATCGTGTAAGGGGCGGATGGCTACAGAAGAGGGCGAATGTTAAATTAATGGGCAGAGCTCGATATATAACAATAATAATAAATGCGCCCCTTGGTTACAGTTATACTAGACCCGCCCCTTAGTTACACGATAGACGCCCCTTGCAGAGTAGCACGAGCATCCGGAGCGTATGGCATTGCCTCATACAATTACATGTTAACTGCACCTGAGTTCACTCAGAGCTGTTTTTGTAAGCTCCGTAGTCCTTCGTACTGCACAAGCGCTGCACCTGCGCAGAACAGGGGGTCCTTATCCGACGGGGGAACTTTTTTTGGCAGGACACCGGAATTACACTACTGCCATCTAGTGCCAGTAGATGTAATTGAGGTAACTCCGCCCAAGTAATGGGAACTGCGTTACCATGAGGGGAAAAGTAATCAGTTAGATTACTCGTTACCCTCTAAAGTAACTGCGTTATGTAACTCCGTTTATTTTAACTCAGTTACTTACATCACTGGTGGCCATTAACTTTTGAGGGAACTGAGTTACAGAGAAATTAGATCAAAATCTGCTATAGCACTTAATCTTCTTACCTCCTTATAGTGTCAGGTGTATACCCCCGCACTAAAGGTTAAGGAAACACCCTCTATAGATCCCTAGATCTAGAACTATTCTAACTCCAATATTGTTCACACTACTGCTGATGTGCTAAGAAGGCCACTATTTAGCCAAAAGAACATTCTTGATGTCTTTTGCTAGGCACAATACTAGTTTTTCCTGTGGCATAGTTTGACATTTACTGTCAGTTACTTTCCTGCTCAATTCTACAAGTTACCAAGTTTACAAGTTATAAAACATGCTCCAGCACCACGTATATTTGATATGTAAAATATTATGAGATAGATTGTCTACCTTTCACTACTACCCTTTGATGTTCAGTAGTTCAATTTATGCAGGCACTAAAGTACAGAAGTGCCAATTTTGAACCATTCCATAAACCATTACATATGGCTGCAGTTCACCACCCTCTATACCCATTATCTACCACTTTCTAGATAGATAAGCGACTGGCTCGAGGTGCCACCGCTGTTTGTCATCTCCCTCAGTCCCTCAAAGTGTGTCTTGTGAAGGTAATTAGTCACCCGGTAATTAGGGCCCGGACTTGGCTACATGAGAGGCCACTTGAAGCGGCTGTATTACATGCCGCAATGCCGATAAAAAACACTGCTAGCGGTTCGGCGCAGCTCCCCGACCGGCCCCTCCTTCTCTCCTGTCTGTCCCAGGTGCTTGTACTGTATGCGTCGTGACGTCACCTGAGACAGACGAGAAGAGTGGAGGAGCCTGCAGGGAGCAGCGGGCGCAGCGCCGAGCCATTAGCAGTATTATTACCGGCAACCCCGCATGTAATTCATCGGCGACTGTGAGTAAAGTTAGGTTACACTAGTTAGGTAGACACCAGGACCGCCACAAGTGATGGGGGGGTACAGATGCATGGGCCCCGGGTCCCCCCCACCCCACTGTGTCCCCCTGTGTGTGCGCTCTCCCTCCAGTGTCCCCCTCTGTGAGTGTCCCACTTTGTGTGTGTCCCCCTGTGTGTGTGTCCCCCCCTGTGTGTGTGTCCCCCTTTTTTAATGTCCCCCTTTGTGAGTGTCCTCCTGTGTGTGTGTGCTCTCCCTCCAGTGTCCCCCTGTGTGTGTCCCCCTTTGTGAGTGTCCCCCTTTGTGAGTTGCCCCCCTTTGTGAGTGTCCTCCTGTGTGTGCGCTCTCCCTTCAGTGTCCCCCTGTGTGTGCGCTCTCCCTCCAGTGTCCCCCTTTGTGAGTGTCCCCCTGTGTGTGCGCTCTCCCTCCAGTGTTCCCCTTTGTGAGTGTCCCCCTTTGTGTGCGCTCCCCCTGTGTGTGTGTCCCCCTTTGTGAGTGTCCTCCTGTGTGTGTGCTCTCCCTACAGTGTCCCCCTGTGTGTGTCCCCCTTTGTGAGTGTCTCCCTTTTGTGAGTGTCCTCCTGTGTGTGCGCTCTCCCTCCAGTGTCCCCCTGTGTGTGCGCTCTCCCTCCAGTGTCCCCCGTGTGTGCGCTCTCCCTCCAGTGTCCCCGTTTGTGTGTCCCCCTTTGTGAGTGTCCCCCTTTGTGAGTGTCCTCCTGTGTGTGTGCTCTCCCTCCAGTGTCCCCCTGTGTGTGTGTGCTCTCCCTCCAGTGTCCCCCTGTGTGTGCGCTCTCCCTCCAGTGTCCCCCTGTGTGTGTGTCCCCCTTTGTGAGTGTCCCCCTGTGTGTGCGCTCTCCCTCCCGTGTCCCCCTGTGTGTGCGCTCTTCCTCCAGTGTCCCCCTGTGTGTGCGCTCTCCCTCCAGTGTCCCTGTGTGTGCGCTCTCCCTCCAGTGTCCCCGTTTGTGTGTCCCCCTTTGTGAGTGCCCCCCTTTGTGAGTGTCCTCCTGTGTGTGTGCTCTCCCTCCAGTGTCCCCCTGTGTGTGTGTGCTCTCCCTCCAGTGTCCCCCTGTGTGTGCGCTCTCCCTCCAGTGTCCCCCTGTGTGTGTGTGCCCCTTTGTGAGTGTCCCCCTGTGTGTGCGCTCTCCCTCCAGTGTCCCCCTGTGTGTGCGCTCTCCCTCCAGTGTCCCCCTGTGTGTGTGCTCTCCCTCCAGTGTCCCCCTGTGTGTGCGCTCTCCCTCCAGTGTCCCCCTTTGTGAGTGTTCCCCTGTGTGTGCGCTCTCCCTCCAGTGTCCCCCTGTGTGTGTCCCCCTTTGTGAGTGTCCCCCTGTGTGTGCACTCTCCCTCCAGTGTCCCCCTGTGTGTTTCCCCCTTAGTGAGTGTCCCCATGTGTGTGCACTCTCCCTCCAGTGTCCCCCTCTGTGAGTGTCCCCCTTTGTGTGTGTCCCCCTGTGTGTGTGTCCCCCTGTGTGTGTGTGTCCCCCTTTGTGAGTGTCCTCCTGTGTGTGTGCTCTCCCTCCAGTGTCCCCCTGTGTGTGTGTCTCCCTTTGTGAGTGTCCTCCTGTGTGTGCGCTCTCCCTCCAGTGTCCCCCTGTGTGTGCACTCTCCCTCCAGTGTTTCCCTGTGTGTGCGCTCTACCTCCAGTGTCCCCCTTTTGTGAGTGTCCCCCTGTGTGCGCTCTCCCTCCAGGGTCCCCCTTTGTGAGTGTCCCCCTTTGTGAGTGTCCCCCTGTGTATGCGCTCTCCCTCCAGTGTCCCCCTGTGTGTGTGCTCTCCCTCCAGTGCCCCCCCTTGTGTGCGCTCTCCCTCCAGTGCCCCCCTGTGTGTGCGCTCTTCCTCCAGTGTCCCCCTGTGTGTGCGCTCTCCCTCCAGTGTATCCCTTTTGTGAGTGTCCTCCTGTGTGTGTGCTCTCCCTCCAGTGTCCCCCTGTGTGTGTGCTCTCCCTCCAGTGTCCCCCTTTGTGTGTGTCCCCCTGTGTGTGTCCCCTTTTGTGAGTGTCCCCCTGTGTGTGCGCTCTCCCTCCAGTGTCCCCCTGTGTGTGCGCTCTCCCTCCAATGTCCCCCTTTGTGAGTGTCCCCCTTTGTGAGTGTCCTCCTGTGTGTGTGCTCTCCCTCCAGTGTCCCCCTGTGTGTGTGTGCATTCTCCCTCCAGTGTCCCCCCTGTGTGTGTGTGCGTGCATTCGCTCTCCAGTGTCCCCCTGTGTGTGTGTGTGTGTGCATTCTCACTCCAGTGACCCCGTGTGTGTGCGCATTCTCACTCCAGTGACCCCCTGTGTGTGTGCGCATTCTCACTCCAGTGACCACCTGTGTGTGTGCGCTCTCCCTCCAGTGTCCCCCTCTGTGTGTGTGTGCTCTCCCTCCAGTGTCCCCCTCTGTGTGTGTGCTCTCCCTCCAGTGTCCCCCTCTGTGTGTGTGTGCTCTCCCTCCAGTGTCCCCCTCTGTGTGTGCTCTCCCTCCAGTGTCCCCCTCTGTGTGTGCTCTCCCTCCAGTGTCCTCCTGTGAGTGAGTGTGTGTGTGTGTGTGTGTGTGTGTGTGTATGTTCTCCCTCCAGTGTCCCTGTGTGTGTGTGTTCTCCCTCCAGTGTCCCCCTCTGTGTGTGTGCGTTCTCCCGCCAGTGTCCCCCTGTGTGTGTGCGTTCTCCCGCCAGTGTCCCCCTGTGTGTGTGCGTTCTCCCTCCTGTGTCCCCATGTGTGTGTGCGTTCTCCCTCCAATGTCCCCCTGTGTGCTCCACCCCGGTGTCCACTTGTGTGCTCCCCCCAGTGTCCACCTGTGTGCTCTCCCTCCCCCGTGTCTCCCTGTGCAGGTGTGGCTTGAGTGTGGGGACCAAGGGGGCCCCATTATCTTCTATTGCCCGGGGGCCCCATGAGTTGTCAGTCCGCCCCTGCCTGGAGAAGAGGTCATCTCTTCTAAAGGAACTCCAAAAATGTAGGCCTCATTTTGCCTTCCTTCAAGAAACGCATTTTAAATCCCATAAGGTCCCCAGGCTGATTCATTCTTTACTGAAGCTCACCATGCAATGAATGATCAGGCGAAAACGAAAGGGGTGTCAATCATAATTAGTAGAGAAGCCCCCTTTGAACTGACTGACAAACTGATAGACTCAGACAGTAGGTTTCTCATTCTCAAAAGACAATACAATGGTAACCCCATTACGTTAGCAAATGTATACTTCCCCAACAAATCCCACCTAGCTTTTGGCAGAAAACTGATACGAGAACTAGAAGGATTTTGCTCGGGATGCATAATCCTGGGAGGTGATTTCAATCTACCCCTGAACCCCTTAACATATATGTCTACCGCCAAATTACATATAACATACAGGATCCTGAAAATGTTTAAAAAGCTACTACACTTACTACACCTAATGGATTCATGGCACTTCCTCCACTCTGATGACAGAGATTTTACATTTTACTCAGCTCCTCACGCCAAGTACTCTAGGATTGATTACCTTGTCTTGCGTAGAGATCTACAACTTGTTCAATCTCTATCTGATCATTCACCCATCTCACTCACACTAACCCACAAATTCCCCACAAAAAACTCTTCTACGTGGAGACTGAATTCATCCCTACTAACAGACCATACATTGCTACCAAAAATCACTTCTCAACTGAAGGAATTTTTCAAACACAATACAACTCAGGATGTGGATCCTTTGATGGTGTGGGAGGCTCATAAATGTTCCATTAGAGGTGAACTAATTAAAATGGGAGCACAACGTAAAAGGGACAGGGAAAAAGAAATAGCCAAACTGACTGATAAAATATAGAAACTTGAGACCCTACATAAACACTCTATAACGACACAAGTAGCAACCGAACTATTAGAAACTAGGAACATTTTACAACAAACATCAGATGCCACAACGAAAAGTCTCTTTAAGAAAAAAATATTTTATGAATATGGTGATAAAACAGGCAAATTTCTAGCAAGAGCCCTGAAAGGGCCACGTCACAAGAACAACATCTTAGGAATAACTAATAAAGACGGCAAAATAGACGTAACAGACGATCTAATTGCTTACCACTTCCATGACTACTATACAAAACTTAATAACCTACCCCCCGCTCATCTTCCCATTCGGCTCGCACCAGAAAGTACCCCGCGAACGGACCTAAAGTACACCGTGCGAGCTTTAGAACCCTATTAGTTATAATGGATGCGAACGTTCGAAATTAAAAGTGCTAATTTTACAAGGCTAATATGCATGTTAATGTCATAAAAAGTGTTTGGGGACCTGGGTCCTGCCCCAGGGGACATGTATCAATGCAAATTTTTTTTTTTTTTAAAAACGGACGTTTTTTTTTCAGGAGCAGTGATTTTAATAATGCTTAAATTGAAACAATAAAAGTGTAATATTCCTTTAAATTTCGTACCTGGGGGGTGTCTATAGTATGCATGTAAAGGGGCGCATGTTTCCCGTGTTTAGAACTGTCTCTGCGCAAAGTGTCATTTTTGAAAGTAAAAAAGCTATTTAAAATCACTCGCGGCTAATGTTAATTGACGGCTCCCGTAATACAGAGAACAGTCATTCATTGAAACTCATTCATAAAAAAAAAGTCATTGATAAAAAATAAAAAAAATGAAAAAAAAAAAGCGTAGGGGTCCCCCCAAATTCAATAACCAGGCCCTTCAGGTCTGGGATGGATATTAAGGGGAACCCCAGCCAAAAAAAAAAAAAAAAATGGCGTAGGGTCCCCCTCAAAATCCATACCAGACCCTTGAGGTCTGGTATGGATTTTAAGGGGAACCCTAGCCAAAAAAAATGGCGTGGGGTCCCCCTCAAAATCCATACCAGACCCTTATCCGAGCACGCAACCTGGCAGGCCGCAGGAAAAGAGGGGGGGACGAGAGCGGCCCCCCCTCCCGCCTGAACCGTACCAGGCCACATGCCCTAACATTGGGAGGATGCTTTGGGGGTCTAAGACCCCTAAAGCACCTTGTCCCCATGTTGATGAGGACAAGGGCCTCTTCCCCACAACCCTGGCCATTGGTTGTGGGGGTCTGCGGGCGGGGGGCTTATCGGAATCTGGAAGCCCCCTTTAACAAGGGGTCCCCAGATCCTGTCTCCTGTCATTTTTACCATTTTTGCCACTTTTGTGGTGAAATGGTAGGGGGTACCCCCTTACCATTTCAACAGGGGGGGGGGCGGGATCCTACCATTTCACCAAAAAAGTGGCAAAAATTGTAAAAATGACAGGAGACAGTCTTTGACAATTCCTTTATTAAAATCTTCTTTCTTCTTCTTTCTTCATCCTTCGGTTTCTTCATCTTCTCCTTCCGTCATCTTCTTCCATCTTCTTCTTCCATTTTCTTCTTCCTCCGATCCGCTTCTTCTTGCGCTGGTCTTCTCGTCCGGCATCTTCTTCCGTCGGCGTCGGTGTCGGTGTCGGTGTCTTCTTGGGCCGCTCCGCGCAATGGGAGGCTCCCGCTGTGTGAGGCTCCGCTCCGTCTGACAGGTCTTTTAAAACGGAGGGCACCTGGTGACCCCGCCCCCCTCTGACGTCATGGGGAAAGCCATCATGGAATTCCCCATGACGTCCCCGTGCGTCAGAGGGGGCGGGGTCACCAGGTGCCCTCCATTATAAAAGACCTGTCAGACGGAGCGGAGCCTCACACAGCGGGAGCCTCCCATTGCGCGGAGCGGCCCAAGAAGAGACAGAGACACCGACGCTGACGCCGACGGAAGAAGATGCCGGACGAGAAGGACGAGAAGACCAGCGCAAGAAGAAGCGGATCGGAGGAAGAAGAAAATGGAAGAAGAAGATGGAAGAAGATGACCGAAGGAGAAGATGAAGAAACCGAAGGATGAAGAAAGAAGAAAGAAGATTTTAATAAAGGAATTGTCAAAGACTGTCTCCTGTCATTTTTACCATTTTTGCCACTTTTTTGGTGAAATGGTAGGGGTACTTTTGTACCCCCTTACCATTTCACACAGGGGGGGGGGGCGGGATCTGGGGGTCCCCTTGTTAAAGGGGGCTTCCAGATTCCGATAAGCCCCCCGCCCGCAGACCCCCACAACCACCGGGCACGGTTGTGGGGAAGAGGCCCTTGTCCTCATCAACATGGGGACAAGGTGCTTTGGGGGTCTTAGACCCCCAAAGCATCCTCCCAATGTTGAGGGCATGTGGCCTGGTACGGTTCAGGCGGGAGGGGGGGCCGCTCTCGTCCCCCCCTCTTTTCCTGCGGCCTGCCAGGTTGCGTGCTCGGATAAGGGTCTGGTATGGATTTTGAGGGGGACCCCACGCCATTTTTTTTGGCTAGGGTTCCCCTTAAAATCCATACCAGACCTCAAGGGTCTGGTATGGATTTTGAGGGGGACCCTACGCCATTTTTTTTTTTTTTTTTTTTGGCTGGGGTTCCCCTTAATATCCATCCCAGACCTGAAGGGCCTGGTTATTGAATTTGGGGGGACCCCTACGCTTTTTTTTTTTAGTTTTTTATCAATGAATGACAGTTCTCTGTGTTACAGGAGCCATCAATTCATTAGCCGCGAGTGCTTTTAAATAGCTTTTTTCCTGCAAAAATGACACTTTTTTGCAGGGAAAGTTCTAAGCACAGGAAACCTGCCCCCCTTCACAGGCCACCTATAGACACCCCCCCCAGATGTGATACTGCAATGCTGTTCTAACAGCACGCACACACATATCCCCAGAAATAGAGCACATATTGTCAGCAGCACACTGACACGCTGACACTGACTGAAACAGAATATGCGAGGCCGCCGGCACGGATACCGTGGGGCGTGTACTAAAGCCCCTGAGCTATAATTGGCTACAGGCATCCTGCCTGTAGCCAATTATGGCTCTCCTCGCTGCCGGCGCTGTGATTGGCCAAGCATGCGGGGTCACAGTGCATGCTTGGCCAATCATCAGCCAGCATTGCACTGCGCGGGCCGCAATGCATTGCGGGGCCGCTCGCATCACACGAATTTGATGCGAGCGGCCCCAATAGTTCTGGGCTCGCCTACTGGAGCGAACGCTAATTTTAAAGGCTTATATGCATGGTATATAAGTGTTTGGGGACCTGGGTCCTGCCCCAGGGGCATGTATCAATGCAAAAAAAAGTTTTAAAAACTGAAGTTTTTTCGGGAGCAGTGATTTTATAATGCTTAAAGTAAAGCATTAAAAGTGTAATATTCCTTTAAAAACCTGGGGGGTGTCGTCTATAGTATGCCTGTAAAGGGGCACATGGGGCCCCAAAATTACATTTCTAAAGGAAAAAAAGTCATTTAAAACTACTCGCGGCTACAATGAATTGTCGGTCCGCAATAAACATAAAAGTTCATTGATAAAAACGGCATGTGCCCCTTTACAGGCATACTATAGACGACACCCCCCAGGTAAGAAATTTAAAGGAATATTACACTTTTATTGTTTCACTTTAAGCATTATTAAAATCACTGCTCCCAAAAAAACTGAAGTTTTTAAAACTTTTTTTTCCATTGATACATGTCCCCTGGGGCAGGACCTAGGTCCCCAAACACTTTTTATGACAATAACTTGCATATTAGCCTTTAAAATTAGCACTATTGATTTCTCCCATAGACTTTAAAAGGGTGTTCCGCGGCTTTCGAATTTTCCGCAAACACACAAAATTGTTTGCTGAACGGCAAACTGGCGAACAGCCAATGTTTGAGTCGAACATAAAGCTCATCCCTTCTTGGCACACATATGTTGTCCTGGATATCAGCACTACACAAGCACCAACAGCAAAATTATGCATTAACGACTCCCTTTCAGAAACAGTGCATATCGCCAATTGTACAAGACAGGGCTGCCCCCTATCATCCTTCTTGTTCATAATCTCACTTGAACCATTCATTAGTCAAACCCAGACATAAAAGGATTCCAAATAGCACATAAAGAATACAAGATGACCTACTGTTCTTTTTAACTAAACCAAACACATCCTTCCCGAACCTATTACAGGAGTTATCTAAATATGGTTACATTTCTAATGTGAAAATCAACCTAAGTCTGAAGCAATGAATATAAACATACCAGATCACTCCATAAAATTGGTACTAACTATTTGCCCCTTTAAATGGGAAAAAAAGGCGCTCAGATACCTAGGAATCTGGCTGACCCCTAAACTCTCCCAGATATTTGATAACAACTTCCCGCCACTTCTCAAAGCATTAGAGGCAGACCTGGCGAGCTGGCACCCAAAAAACTTTTCGTGGTTTGGCAGAGAATCTATATGTAAAATGTCAGTACTCCCTAGAATACTATACCTTTCCAGAACCCTCCCAACAAAGATCCCATGATGCAAGGTCACTTTTTCACCACATTATAATATATCTAATTTAAAATGTATATAAAATGTATATATAGTTTATATTTCTAACACGTATCACTAATCAATATTAATAAATAAATGATAAAATAAAAGATAAAAAATAGATATGAATATGTTTGGTCTAACAAACCAAAAATTAATATATTATTACATAATAGCACTCTTTGATTCAATTATCACCCAATAACAGGGCAGAAATGTAATATAAATATTATATGGATAAATAACCATTATTAATCAATTCTTCTGTTGAATAAAGCCTCCATGCTTTTTGCTATCAGTTTAGTGATCATGTAAAAAATTAATGCAAAATCTATATATATATTATCCTACTAATAAAAATAAAATTGTTACTTTTAGGTGTGCTTATCCCGTCAAGGTCACCCCTTCCTAAGGTGACAGGTGCCACAAAATTGCTGCCCCTTGTAAGCTCTAGACCGTGCCCCCATCTATTTGGGGTTCCTCCCTTCCCCATGTAGTGGGAAGTACGGGAGCTGCGGGGTTGGTGGAGATGTCGGTGGGTATCCCTGGGGACTCAGAGGGATACATATCTGGCTTTTAATACAAATAAATCTCTGGTTCAAGCAACAGATTCCAAAACGGAAGGGTAAATATGATACATATGAAACTGCCTATTTAAGCACCATAAATACATACTATAAACTATTATATTGTAAAAATTGACAAGTTTCCTTTGATATTTCACAGATGCAACAAAGTCATCCACCTTTTCTCATATATCTTCCTCCTGAAGAAGACCCAATATGGTCGAAATGCATCAGGGTTGAGGGGTGCACTATCAGCAAATGAACCTTTCATGAAATGTGTATGTTTTCTTACTATTTTTGCAAGTACATTACAATGTTGCATATTTCTCTGTATGTATTTGCTTGTACTCATTGGAATTATAGCTATTTGTAAACCAGAGTTCGCATTAATACTATTAATATAATACTATTAATACTTTATATAAAATTTCTAGTTGTCGCTTTTTGGATCTAGAAAAATAAAATACTAATGATTTCATACATATGGTCTTCATCTCTGCCTAAAAACCCCACGGGAAAACCACACATATTTTTTCTAAAAACTATCTGGGGTGAGCAGCTGGCTCAAATAGAATTTACAACTTATGTTATTACACCATTTCTTTATTTTTTGACTTCTAGTTCCTAGGTGGTTAAACACCTCTCCTTTTCTCTTTCTTTCCCCATTCATGGTGTATATGAGCCAAAAAATGTGAGCTCTTGGTAATTAGAAAGGGAAATTTTATGTTAAGAAGGTATATACTGGGGGGGCGCATGCGCGACTTCCACGGGACCGGCCGCATGATTGAGTAGCTCCGCTCTACTCCGACCTACTAGCCTGCTTCCCGGGGTCATAAGCACCTGATATTCCCCACAACAACTCCTATAACCCCCCGGACCAAGCTGTGCATGCCGCCGAAGCGTAACAAGGGCCACAAGTCCGCTCAAAAGGTCCTTAACCACATACTTACTGAGGAACCAGGAACGGTACAGCATGTCCCAAGATGGCGCCAACGGCCCTGTCTCTCCCTCACTGCTGGACACGCAGGACTCACAGGACGCCACTACATCGGCACAGGATGCACCACAAGACTGTGAGTACTGTCCTCCCCTGACTAAGGCAGACCTTGACAAAAGCCTGGAGTCCATATACAGTAAAATTGCCTCCAAATTCCAAACGGAATTGCATAAAAGCACTAACACCTTAACCCAGGAGATCTCTGCCCTAGGAGCCCGTACCGACCGCTTGGAAACAAAACATGATGAGCTCACTATTGCCCACAATGATCTCTCCAGGGAATTTGAATCCCTAAATGCGACTGTCACTCAGCTGCAATCCCAAGTCGAGGATCTTGACAATCGAAATCGCAGGCACAATCTTAGGATCAGAGGAGTCCCTGAAACCATGTCTGACCTCATCCCTGCCATGCATAAATTATTCCAATCGCTCCTACCAGAGCGTGCTGTAGACGCATTCACATGCGATTGCATACACAGAGCACTTCGCCCCAAACCCCCACCGGACAAACCTCCCAGGGATATTGTTCTCTGTTTAAAAGACTTTCTCATTAAAGAAGAGATCCTCCGTGCTGCACGCAATTCCCATAACATCACCCTGGACGGCTCCCCAGTCCAAATATACCCAGACATCTCCCCTGCCACCTTGGACAGACGCCGTAAGATGAAGGAGGTCACCACGGAGCTAGCAAAAGCACGCATTCGCTACAGATGGGGCTTCCCCTTCAAACTCTCCATTCCACATAATGGTACAACGTATACCGCTACCACCCTATTGGAGGGCCAAGAAATCCTGGTTAAACTGGGCCTCATGGAAGCTGAAGCCCTTCCCCGCCAACCCTCTACGCCCAGACCGATGCCCATCTGGAATACACCCTCTCCAAGACGTGACCGCAGACGACACAGGCATGAAGCTGGCCAAAACGCCTTTTTGAACTGACCACAGGCATTTTTTTTTTTTTTTTTGTCACAGTTGAATTTTTGTTCCTCCGGCTCTATTTACACTTCTGAGCGAGATTTGAATTTGCTAGTGTCTGAGCACCACCTACTGTCCCTTTTTGGTACTACCGAATTACAGAACTGCTGTTATTTCAATCCCCCTCATCCTGCCTCACCATGCATGTTATTAACCCAACACGTATGACCATGTGGTCCCTGTCTTCCCTGGTCCTCCACCAGACCAGGTGCCTACACACTTTAATGGTTATGCTGTCATACCAGGTACATTACCTATGCTATTACCATCCCCCTCAATTCTCTTTTTTTTTTTTTTTTTAAGGGGAATTTGGCTACCTTACCATTTTTTATTTTTATTTCTTTTGTACAGGATGTTGCTTTCGGGACTTATCTTGCTCTCATTAGGTGGTTTGTTCTCGGACTGTTAGATGATCAGTTATATCAAACTAGCACTCTTTGGCATGCACATACTATATATGCTTATTTTTTTGTTTTTTACAGCAGGCTAGTTCGGTGGATGTTGTTGCCGTGCTGCCCCACTCCTCTCATATCCCGACTTCCTCTAAACTCTGGATATGATTTGGGGAGCTAAGGGTGCTTTTGCCCCTTACCAAGTTTACTTCAATGTTTCAGGCTTCTGCTGTATGCAACCTGACCCTATGTTAGTCCAGCCTGCATTTGCTTTGCTGGCACTATGTTTCAATGTGTTTTTTTCTTTTCTTTTATTTATTATGCCTTTTTTTTCAGATTGCTGAAGCATCCCAGATGTAAAACTTATTACTTTGCTTTTGATGATGTCTATTGCTTAAAACTCTTCCAAATAGCTGTTCCCCTTGCGACGGAGAATTTCAACACTACACATCCCGGGTCTCGGACCCCTCAGGTGAGCCTTGGACGCTCCTACATACATAAATGGTGATTACATGCATTACACATAATGTGCAGGGTTTCAATTCTCCTCACAAGCGGAAGAAAGCGTTTACAACCTATAAAAAGCTAGGGGCCAAAATTCTATTACTACAGGAGACCCACTTTGCCACAGACAAACACCCGACGTTCTTTCACAACTCATACAAGCAAGCCTTTTATACTTTGTTTGACACTAAGTGCAGAGGGGTGGCGATCTTCTTACACAATTCACTCCCACTAGAAGTGCAGCAGGTCTATAAAGATCCTGATAGTAGGTTTCTGATAATCAAAGGTCTGATAGCTGGGCGTGAACTTACGATTGCAAATGTCTATGCTCCCAATGTCTCACAGGCAACTTTTTTCTCCACCTTTTTCAGAATACTTGAGAAATACTCCTCAACACACATGTTTGTTGGGGGAGATTTCAACCTGGTTGCTCACCCACTGTTAGACAGGAGCAATTCCTCTCAACTTAACTCAGCATTCCCCAAATCAATGTCCAAAACACTGCAGTCGTTCCAATTATCGGATGCATGGAGAGCACATAACACGGGAGCAAAAATGAATGAATGAATGAATGAATAACTTGTATAGCGCTACAATGCGAACTGAATCGCCTCAAGGCGCTGTATTGGCATTGGTTGTCGAGCTTCTAGAAGAGGTGGGTCTTGAGTTTCTTCCTGAAGGCCTGATGGTTTTCTTCCATGCGAATGTCGGTTGGTAGAGCGTTCCATAGCCGTGGACCTTGGACAGCGAATCTCCGTTCCCCCTTTGATTTGTAACGGGATTTAGGAATGAGGAGAAGATTTTGATTCGCCGATCGAAGACTGCGATTCGGTGTGTAGTATTTTATTTTCTCGCAAAGGTATTGCGGGGCGTTTCCATGTGCGCATTTGTGGGTGAGGCAGAGGGTCTTGAATGCGACCCGATTCCTTACATTTAGCCAATGTAGGTTCCTCAGGGAGGGGGTGATGGATTCCCAGGGCTTTTTTCCTGTTATCAGCCTTGCCGCTGTGTTTTGGATAAGTTGTAAGCGTGCAAGTTGATATTGGGGTAATCCTATGTAAAGGGAGTTAGCATAGTCGAGTCGAGAATTGATGATCGATCCAACTACCACTGCTTTGTCCTCTTTTGGAATGAAGGGGAGGAGTCTGCGTAGCATGCGGAGCAGATGGTGAGAACCACTGACCACTGCTCCTATTTGGGCATCCATTGACATTTCTGAGTCAAAAATGACTCCGAGACTCTTAGCCTTGGTCCTTGGGGCGATGGTCTGTCCAAAGATGGTAGGAGGTGTCCAAGGGATCTTGGTTCGGGGGTTATGATTAGCATGTAGAATAAGAAGTTCTGTTTTTGATTCATTAAGTTTGAGGGAGCTAGTAGTCATCCAGTCGTCTATCATAGTGAGGCATTTGCCTAATTGCTGATGATGGTCTTTTTGTCCGGTGATACGAAAATATAATTGAGTGTCGTCGGCGTATGAGTGGAAGCAGAGGTCTGATCTTCTGATGATGTTGAGGAGTGGGCGAATGTAGATGTTGAAGAGCACTGGCGACAAAGGTGATCCTTGAGGGACTCCACAGGAGATTGCCCGGGTTTCAGAGGTGAAACCTCCTAGTTTCACTGTCTGAGAGCGATTTCCTAGGAAGGATGCGAACCATTGCAGATCTGAGCCAGTGACTCCTGCTACTTCTGTGAGGCGGATGAGTAGAGTACTGTGGTCCACAGTATCAAACGCTGCACTGAGGTCTAATAGTACCAGGAGACATGAATCTCCGTCATCCGCTGCTTCGAGGGCATCATCCCAAATCTTCAGGAGTGCGGTTTCTGTCCCATGGCCTGGGCGGAATCCTGATTGTAATGGGTCCAGGAGTGTGTGTGTGTCCAGGTGGCGTTGTATCTGTTGTACTACCGCTTTCTCCATAATCTTGGAGATGTTGTTTAAGCTTGTTATTGGTCTGCGATGATTGGGGTCCCGTGGGTCGAGGTTGGGTTTCTTTAGCAGGGGTTTGATGATGCCTTGTTTGAGGGCGCCTGGGACAATCCCTTCTTTGAACGATTGATTTATGAGGTGCGTTATGGTGGGAGCCAGGATGTCGGAGCATTCTTTCAGGAGTTTTGTGGGGATGATGTCAATGGAGGATGTGCTGTCTCTGAGATTTTTGATGATGTTTTTAGTAGTATCCGTGGTAATTGGGATCAGAGAAAACTTTGGTGGTTGTGGGATGTTTGTGTCGATATCGACTTTTTGCTCTGGTTGACTGCCGTCGGATGTCTTTTTCTGACCAATTGTTTTCCTGATGTTGTCGATTTTATTGATGAAAAAATCAGATAATTCATTGCAGAAATCTTGGGTTTCATTAGCGGGGGGCTCTAAGCATGCCGGGTTCATCGACTGAGCGACTATTTTAAAAAGTTCCCGGGGGCGGTTTAAGGCGGCTGAGATGGTATTTGAGAAATGGTCTTTTTTTGCTTTGAAGATTGCCTTCTGATAATTCTGTGTGAGTCCTTTGTATTTTGTGTGATTTCCATTGGTGGGATTTATTCTCCATGCTCTTTCGGCTCTTCTGCGTTCTTGCTTGAGTAGCGTGAGCGAGCTATTGAACCATCCTGCGTTTTTCCTCTTGATGAGTGTTCTGCGTTTTGGAGCCACTGAGTCTGCTGATTGTAGTAATGCATTGTTTAGGGAGCTGAGAGTTTGCTCCGATGAGTGGGTTAAATTCAGAGTTGCTACTTTGTTTGATAAGGTGGTTTTGAAGGAATCTGAGTGCAGTTTTTTCTGCGATCTGGTCCAATGCGTTGTTGTTGCAGGTTTCTGGTTTTGGTGGGTGATGTTGGTGGAAATTTTGAATTTGATGGCGTGGTGATCCGTCCATGGTAGTGGTATGTTGTCTACTGTGTTTATGTCCAGATTTTGTTTGAAGATGAGGTCCAGAGTGTGTCCTGATCCGTGTGTGGGGGTCTTTATCAGTTGCTGGAGACCCAGTTCTTCCAGTTGGCTGATGCAGGCGGACGCGATAGGGTCTTGGGTAGAGTTTGCCCAGAGGTTGAAGTCTCCAAGTACCAGGAGGTTTTTGGATTTCAGTGTGTGTATTGAGATAAACTCCGTGAGGGGTGTGAGCAGATTGGTCTTTGGTCCTGGTGGTCTATAGCAAAGTAGAATGTGGGTGGTGTCATGGGGTGTTGATTGAAGATGTAGTGTCAGTGTTTCCATAAAAGGCACTGGGTTCTGTAAGATTGGTTTGGTGAGCGCCAGGTGCGATTTAAAAATCACTGCTAGGCCTCCTCCTTTTTTTCCTATCCGATGTTCGGTTAGGATCCTGTAGTTCTCCGGCACCAATTCGGTGAGGATGGTGTTGCAGTCGGGCGTTAGCCAGCTTTCCGTGATGAAGAGGCAGTCTATATTGTTTTGGGTGATGAAGTCGTGTACTTCTAGTCTGTGTTTGGCTGCAGATCTGGTGTTGATCATGGCGCATGTTAATTGTTGTGGTTGGGTTGGTATCTTCCTGTTTTTGCAGGTTGATTGTAGGTCGGTCTTTAATAGATGTTCTTTTCGTAGAATTTTTTGAATGGGAGCTGGTAATGTAGCGGTGGAGTTTCTTAATCTGTGGAGGACTTCTGCTGAATATTTAAAGTAGCACATGGCCAGAGGGTGAAGTGATCCTGGGATGACTGAGCTGATGATCCGGATCCGGGTCTGTCCTGTTATCAGTGTAAGTATCAGACTTGCCGCCGCATAGACTAAAGCCAGCAAGTTGATCGTGTGGTGCCCTATGTGTGAAGATACTGATCCTGATCCGTATCCGGGTTAGTCCTGTTATCAGTCCGGGCATCAAACTTGCCGCCGCGTAGACTAAAGCCAGCAAGTTGATTGTGTGGAGCCCTATGTGTGAGGACTTGGTTTGGTTGGGTAGTAGGTTCCTGGCTGTTCCGGCTGCCTCTGCTTGTCGCGAGGGATCCTAGACCAGACAAATGCTGCTGATGACAGCTGCGGTGTGATGCTTAGTTGGGGCGAATAGTTCCTGTAGGGGTGGTGGGGGCCTGTTGAACCTACTGCCCTCTCGTTGATCCAGAGGAAGGCGAAAAACCCCTCACTGTGCTGGCCAATTGCTCAGCGAGTGGGAAAAAAATTCCTTCCTGACCCCAAGAGGCGGTCGGACCGCAGTACCCTGGATCAACTGCTAGTGGGGGGGGGGGGGGATCCTGAAAGCTTACCTGTTAGGAGATACTCCCTGAAGCGCTTGCTGTGTTGCCTGGTGCGTCTGCGATGAAGTTGGTTGCGGGGTAGGGGTGTGCTGAAGGGGGGTGGGCACGCCGGCCTGCCAAAAGGAGGGAAGGATAAGCAGGGGGGGTGGGATAAGGTGGGATGAGTCTCCTCCGCAGCCGGTTTCTTCCTCGTCTATCAAACTAGAACCGAGGCGATGGCGGCTGTGGATGTAACCCCACCTGGGTACTGACCTGTGGTGGATGGAGTGCCCGAAGTATCTGCTGGGGGGTCCGGGAGGTCCTGGGGATGTCCTTGTAGTAGCAGGGTGTACCAAGATGGCCGCCGGACTAGGCCCAATCTGCTGACTGACCTGGTTCTGATGGCTCCCGGTTCTGCGGTGAGTGTTGCAGGGCTGGAGGGCTTGGAAGCAAGGGGGGGGGGACTCGCCGCAGCCCAGTTGGACCAGAGAAGAGGGCTGGAGAGGCGATGGGGGAGGCGGATGGCCGGGACTAGGCCGAAGCCGGGGACTCTCCTGTCAGCTGATGCCCGGAGGGGGCAGTGGTCGGTGCAGGGGAGGTGAGGGGCCGGTAGGTTGCAGGGGCCCACGGGGACCGCGGTGGGGTCCGGATGGTGGGCACGGACTGGGTCCTCTTGGATGGGCGGGTGGGGAAGCAGATGGCCGACTTCGGCCGGGACTAGGCCGGAGCCGGGGGCTTGCCTGGATGCTGCTGCCCGATGAGCGGTCGCGGCCGGCGCGAGAAGGCGCCAATGGATTGCGGGGGACTTCGGGGCCTGCGGGATCCGCAGTGGGGTCGGTGGATGGGTGGATGGGGGCACTGGTTGGGTCAGTGACACAGCGCCGGCCGGCTAGGCCAAAGCCGCGGTGTTTCCTGGAGGCCTGCCCGGCGGGTAGGCTGCCTGGCGGGCTGCGGTGCGTGCGGCGGTGATGGATGCCGCGAGAAGGTGTGTGGGGGGCCGGGGGGTCGTGTACCCGGTCCCCGTGCCTAGGGGTGGGGGCCGGATGTCGGTACAAGGCTGATGGGGGTCCAGGGAAGGCTGGAAGGCTGGAGGGCCTGAAAGGCCTGAACGGCCGGAGCCTAGGACGGCCTAGGACGGAGCAGCTGGAGCTGGAGCAGCTGGAGCAACTGACAGCGTTCAACAGCGTTCTATGGCCTTACTTGATCGCAGTGCTACAAAGACTTGGCTTCAGAGATGAATTTTTGCTGGGTATACAAGCCCTCAAAAAAGAATCAAGATTCCGGGCTGCAGCTCTGGATTCTTCGCACTGGGCAGGGGCACCCGCCAGGGATGCCCACTATCTCCCCTATTGTTCGCTCTAGCCCTAGAACCCCTGGCCGCTGCTATCAAAGGACACCCTGACATATCGGGTTATCCCTTAGCTACCTCCACATCACATCTATGCATGTATGCGGACGATGTTATGCTTTTTCTAACTCAACCCCACATCTCCCTAACCAACCTATTTGACTTACTATCCTGTTTTGCCTCTATCTCTGGGCTTTCAGTGAATATGTCCAAATCCACTGCACTACCAATCAACATTCCCCCTGCTCAGTGCGAGACCCTCCAGAGCACCTTCCCCCTGCAATGGTCTACTGACAAAATTCCCTATTTGGGCATCTATATCACTCCACATTGGTCCTCTATCTTTGCGGCTAATTACCCGGCATGTGTGGCCCGTCTCCGTAATATGCTCAAACTATGGAGCACTTACCATATCTCGTTTCTCGGGAGAGTCACGGCAATCAAAATGACCCTTTTACCCAAAGGGTTATCCCTTATAAACGCAAATGGGAAAATGATTGCAACAAAATATTTGACTCAGAGGACTGGGACACAATGCTGACCAATTTGCGCAAAGCCTCTAAATCCTTAGCGGTCAGGGAAACAGCATATAAAGTACTGACCAGATGGTATTATACCCCATCCAGACTGCATTCCATCTTCCCTGAAGCCTCTGATCTATGCTTCAGAGGATGTCAGCTTCCTGGTACCTTTATCCACACATTTTGGGACTGCAACCAACTTTCCTCCGTTTGGAACTTGGCGATGGCCATAGCATCAGCAATAGCAGGTACTCCTGTACAACTTTCACCCGCTATGGGCCTCCTCGGAGCACCTATCCCAGGTGTACTTCGATCAGAAGAATGCCTTATCCACACCGTTTGCATAGCCACTCTATGGGCTATTGCCCTACATTGGAAGGCCCCTACTGTCCCTACCTCCTCCATCCTTCACAGGATGGACACCATTATGTTAATGGAAAGAATCCTTTATACACTAAATGACAGGATGCACTTATTTGACCAAAGATGGTCACCCTGGAAATCATATAGACAAAACCTGTTGCCACACTCTTAACCGCTGTAATGATCACTAAGCTTCTTTAGTCCAAGATGCGCTGCTATACTACCTCACCCCTAAACCTGTACTGTATGACCATATTCCTACAGATATCTTGTTGTTATAACAACCTCTCCCAGATGCTTCACTGCTTTATTTTATGTTTTTTGTTTTTGTTTTTTCTGTCATTTGCATTGACATTATATACCTACTTTCAGACATAAGATGTATACAATACCTACTGTCAACGTGTTTGTACCATTTTATAATTTTTTCAATAAAAAACGTTTGTAATAAAAAAAGAAGGTATATACTTCAATATTGTTCACTTATATGACAACTGTTCTATATATATTTTTCTCATTTATTTTCTATAAGGGTGTTATTACTACTTAATTACTTTTTTGTTCTTTTCCTGATAATGATGAGTGACTTCCAAGCAGAAGAGTGGACCCACCTAATGTCCAGATATGAAACTGATTTTGAACAGGGGGATCAGGTAGAGACCAAGATTTCATCATTAACACAAAAATTTACACGTACTTTAGAAAATAAATCGTCCCTTTTTTGGCACGTCAAATAGTTTGATCGATATAGCAGAGAAAAAATAAATCCATATGGACTTAGAATCCAAATTTTTCCAAGTTCAGAACATATGAGTGAAGAAGGGAAAAAAGATTGGGAAGCAAATTTACATAATTGTTCACAGGCTATGATGGACATACTTAAAAAAGAGTATACTAAGCAAATAGCACAACTTGATGTTGAAATAAATAACTTGGAGGCACAATTGGCCCAATAAAAAAAAGCCATACTCTGTACCTTAAGTTACATACTAAGCTAAAAGAACATCTGTCCTTATACAACAAAAATATTCTACAAAATAAGGAGGTAAAATTCTGGAGGGACAAGTTGTCCTTCGCAGAAGGTAAAGCCTACAAGTGGACCACACACACGTCTACATTACGTGGACCACCTCGTGATCGCCCACAAAATACTAAACAATATGATCATATGATCAGCCCCGCTCAACTTCCCCCCCCCCCCCTCTGCCTCTCAGACTAGAGGACGAGGTCGCCAAAAAAGGAGGCGTAACAATAGAAGTTCTTTTGAACAAGATGTAAAAAAACGCACCATAGATTCAGATACCGACTTAAATGCGACGTACTAACCCAAATGAGGGCTTGTCAACTACTCTACGAGGAGGACAACCTTCTCACGCATTAATAGGAGAATCTGATTCTTCTTTATCCGATGCTGCATTTACGAGTCAACGCCCTTCCAATATCACTGAACACACAACCTCTCAAATAGGTGAAAGATATACAAATAGCGTAAAAATGGTGCGCAATTCAACCTTAATTATGTGAGCATAGATCTTTAAAAATAATTATTGCCACAATGTCAATTGTGGTCAATAGTGCACAAGTGATAAAAAAAAATATATATATATATATATATATATATATATATATATATATACACTCCGTATATATTGTGCTGGAGGTGTGTGAAATAAAATATACAATCCTTGTATATAAATTAATATGTGAGTATGTGATCCTTATTATAAAAGAAATGCCAAACGTGCATATAAAATCTTATTTAATAGGTGAAAGTATTTGTTGCGTTGGTAAAATGAAAAAAAGTTGAACGACGATTCAGTGATAGCAATCAGAATGATTGGGAATTGTGTCCTGTGTTAGAAAGAGTGAAGGAACTCTGGCGTAGCAACAGGTGCTCTGATTACAAGATTGGTACCATACACCAGACAATTAGTGTTGAATACAATCTAATTGCAACAATATGCAGATACACCAGGCGATTACTCTAATAGCAAGGTTGGTGCCATACACCATACAATCCTATTGTATGCAATCTGTTTGCTACGATAACCAGATAAACATATACACCAGGCGATTGGTGTTTTAAAAGTGCAGTGGTGCATTACTGATATAACAATTAAGACAGCTGGTTTAAACTCCCACTGTTTAGAGAAACAAAAAACAAAAAGACTGCTATTTTGGAAAATATAAATATAAAATGTTGCCACTTCGGTAATGGTATTTATAAATATATAGGAAGAAAGAAACAAAAACTTCCCTTAATGTTGCCGGTACAATTATAGGTGATTCTTTGAAATCCTCCTGATGCTCAAGCCGGTTTTAACATTAAAAAGAGAAAAACACACAAAAACCATTGCGCAATAGCGTTGCGTTGCATCACAGGTCACGTGACTTTGATGCAACGCGCCAGGAGGAGGAGCTTAGGTGACGCTGTGTGATACACGAGCTCAGCAAAGGAGGAGAAGGGCTGACAGCCCAGGAGCGACAGCCTGACCATTGACACTTTTTATCTGCACTATATCCACCTGGTACACGTGAGTGCATACAACTTGAGGCATCTCATGGGGAGTCTATAGTTAGCAATATTGCGCAATGGTTTTTGTTTGTTTTTCTCTTTTTCATGTTAAAACCGGCTTGAGCATCAGGAAGATTTCAAAGAATCACCTATAATTGTACCGGCAACATTGAGGGAAGTTTTTGTTTCTTTCTTCCTATATATTTATAAATACCAATACCGAAGTGGCAACATTTTATATTTATATTTTCCAAAATAGCAGTCTTTTTTTGCTTTTTGTTTCTCTAAACAGTGGGAGTTTAAACCAGCTGTCTTAATTGTTATATCAGTAATGCACCACTGCACTTTTAAAACACCAATCGCCTGGTGTATATGTTTATCTGGTTATCGTAGCAAACAGATTGCATACAATAGGATTGTATGGTGTATGGCACCAACCTTGCTATTAGAGTAATCGCCTGGTGTATCTGCATATTGTTGCAATTAGATTGTATTCAACACTAATTGTCTGGTGTATGGTACCAATCTTGTAATCAGAGCACCTGTTGCTACGCCAGAGTTCCTTAACTCTTTCTAACACAGGACACAATTCCCAATCATCTTGATTGCTATCACTGAATCGTCGTTCAACTTTTTTTCATTTTACCAACACAACAAATACTTTCACCTATTAAATAAGATTTTATATGCATGTTTGGCATTTCTTTTATAATAAGGATCACATACTCACATATTAATTTATATACAAGGATTGTATATTTTATTTCACACACCTCCAGCACAATATATACGGAGTGTATATATATATATATATATATATATATATATATATATATATATTATTTTTTTTATCAGTTCTGCACTATTGACCACAATTGACATTGTGGCAATAATTATTTTTAAAGATCTATGCTCACATAATTAAGGTAGAATTGTGCACCATTTTTACGCTATTTGTATATCTTTCACCTATTTTCAAGTGTGGGAACACTTTTAATGGTAGCAGCATTTCATTTAGTAATCTTATTTTATTCTATTAGATTTGGGGCTTTTAAATTATTTATCAGCGCTTTAGTATACACCAATTTTTAACAACCTCTCAAATGACTTTAAACTTTGCTCGGGGAGTGCACTCCCCAATGAACAACAAATTGGGAAGAGGGATGGAACCTCTAGCGACACGCCACAACCCCTTAACGTAATCAATCTATCCACATTGCCTATAACCAAGGCAGAAATTGAACTCCTATCCAAGGGCCTGAATTATTATCCAGAACAAAGCATTCATTTATTTGAATTAATCACAGATTTGCATTTGTTCGCCAGGTAACTGTTGCTAAAATGCCAATATGCATCTCAACCAACCAAAAATGAAATAGATTGTACAGACTGGTCTAGGTACTCAATGCGTGAATTTCGAGCCTTACGGGATTTAACCCTACTGTATAATGAAAATCATACTGAGGACTTTATCGATCAAATTGATCTGACGGCTCTGTTTGCCGAAGTTGAAAAATCCACTAAGCCTGAACCCATTACTTTTAAAAAACCTTCAACTAAATTTCCACCGCTTAGCACAAACGCAAGTGTTCATACATTTGTAAAACGATGCATCGCAAAGATTCAGTGTACCTCTCATAATGCACGGAATTTATCGCCTGAAGAAAATCAAGCTTTAAAAACACTACAGTCTAAGGCCACCCTTGTAATTAAACCTTCTGACAAGGGGGGCAACGTTGTGCTAATGGATCATTTAAGTTATAGATCTATGTGTTTAAATATACTCAACAATAAAGAATGATACAAAACTGTACATCAGCGGCAAATAGACAGTATCAGGCTTTTTATGGTCTTATTGACAAGACCTTCAGAGAAAAAATTATAAATCAACAACTTTATGATTACATCATAACCAAGCACCCTAAAGTGCCTACATTTTATAGTACTCCCAAAATTCATAAAAGCAGTAGTAACCCTACCGGATGCCCCATAGTGTCCAGAAATGGGGTCATTTCAGAAAACCTCAGTAGGGTAATAGACGCATATTTACAACCATTGGTTATAGCTTTACCATCTTTTGTTAAAGATACTATACATTTTTTAACTAGTATTAGATCATTAAGTGTACCTAAACATGCACTTTTAGTTACGATTGACGTTGAATCCCTGTATTGTTCAATTCCACATCAATCAGGCCGACAAGCAATTTACAATGTACTGGAAGGGAGAAAACTGCGCTTGGAGTAGCTAAATTATGTAGATTTTAAATAAATAAAACCCATAAGTTGAAAAAAAGGCCAAAAAGAAAGAAAAAAAGAAGAAAAAGCTGCAACTTATTGTGGTATATACACAAAATAAACAGTAGTAAAGAGAAGTTGCGCTAGTAAATGCTAAAAATAAAAATTACCAGTGATATTGACTTTCTAGTGAAAAGATAAGTTCAAAAATAATAAACAATTATGTTGAAATAAGTATAAACAGTGGGTATGGTGATCCCAAAGTGTTTGCACAGGAACTGAAAACAAGAAAAAATAGGTGAAAAAACGTATTTTTAAACAGTTCCAAATAAAAGTCCACAACTCAAATCTTTAAAAGATGCAAAAAGTCTTAATTTTTCCAAAGAAGATCTGAGATGGTGAAAATTGGATGATTCTGACTTGCATACAAAGAGGACGCCTTATCTTTCCAAATTATATGCTTACCAGAAAGAAAGCAAAGATGTGCAGTTGGCTTATACCCAGCCTGGGCCTTTTGATGAACCAGGATACATCAGCTTGTGAGTGGTCACTTATAACAAAATTATAGCTCCATGCATGTGTTATAAAAAGAAGAAAAAAACAACAACATAGCGTAATATTGTCAAAAAAGTGATTGGTTTAAAATAAAATGAAAAAAAAAGCGAAAAAAATAGAAACACCCAGTGTGCAAATTGAACAGCTATAGTGTATTCAACAAAAAAACACCTCCACCTTCCAAAATTTGCGCTTACCAGACAAGAGCAAAATGGAGCAGATTGACCTTAACCCAGCCTGGGTTTTCCAGTGCAGCTAGCTTAATTCAAACTACCAAGATGTAGTTCCATACAGGCAAAGAGAAACCAAAAGGAATTTGTGCCATAAGATAATCGCCAGTGATCCAAAACAAACAAATAAAATTGTGTCCCGTTGTAGTATCATATTTTGCTGCCTATCACAGGATGCTACGGAAGTGACGTTGCGGGCAGAAATTTCGTACTGCGCATGCGCGAAGCGTTCCAAACACTCGCGCCGTGCGGTCCAAATGATTTTCGCCAATACAGTTCAGCGAAACCATCAGCTAATGTCACAGAAGTGACATTACAGACAACACAAACACTGGGCTGTGCGTTCCAACACTAATACTTCCCTTGTTACCCAGTATCATTTTTTTTACTAACCATGCCGAGCTACCTGTTTTGATAGATCCTGCTTGTACTTGTAGTGCCTATAATCGATCCTGCAATGCTGGGACTTGTAGTGCCTATCCTGAGCTACCTGCGGTGATCGATCCTGCAATGCTGGGACTTGTAGTGCCTATAATCGATCCTGCAATGCTGGGACTTGTAGTGCCTATCATGAGCTACCTGCGGTGATCGATCCTGCAATGCTGGGACTAGAAATATTATGCTCTTGAGCGGGCGGGCGGAGAGGTGGTTAAACGTCAGGAACAGCCCCGCCCGCTGGGACTTGTAGTGCCTATCATGAGCTACCTGCGGTGATCGATCCTGCAATGCTGGGACGAGAAATATTATGCTCTTGAGCGGGCGGGCCGAGAGGTGGTTAAACGTCAGGAACAGCCCCGCCCACCACCCTAAAAAAAACGCAAATCGCGCATGCGCAAATCTTATGTATGTCCAGAGTCCAGAAAAATTATGGACTCGAGGGGGCGGACAGAGTGGAGCTTGGAGAGGGGGGCTGGACCCCGTACATAGCACTGAGTCCAAGTACAGTACATTGTTCTGCCATCAATTACGCTGCCACTGTGCCCAGCAAACGCCTCACTGTGCCCGTCAAACGCAGTCACTCCGTCCATCAAATGCCTCACTGTGCCCAGCAAACGCCTCACTGTGCCCGTCAAACGCTGCCACTCCGCCCGTCAAACGCCTCACTGTGCCCGTCAAACGCCTCACTGTGCCCATCAAACGCAGCCACTGCGCCCATCAAACACCTCACTGCACCCAGCAAACACCTCACTGCACCCAGCAAACGCAGCCACTGTGTCCATCAAATGCCTCACTGCGCCCATCAAACACCTCATTGCGCCCATCAAACACCTCACTGCACCCAGCAAACGCAGACACTGTGCCCGTCAAACGCCTCACTGCGCCCATCAAACACCTCACTGTGCCCGTCAAATGCCTCACTGCACCCAGCAAATGCCTCACTGTGCCCGGCAAACGCCTCACTGCACCCAGCAAACGCAGCCACTGTGCCCGTCAAACGCAGCCACCGTGCCCATCAAACGCCTCACTACGCCCATCAAACACCTCACTGCACCCAGCAAACGCTGCCACTGTGCCCTTCAAACGCCTCACTGCCCCCAGCAAACGCCTCACTGTGCCCATCAAACGCAGCCACTGTACCCAAAAATTGCCGCCACTGTGCCATCAAACGCAGCTACTATACCCATCAATTGCTGCCAGATTGTCAAGCCGCAGCTGTGCTCCCTGGGGGTATGCTGATCGCACATCTGTGCTGCTGGAGGGAGCCCAGACGACCATAAATGAGGGACCTGCATGTCATGGTAAGTGAGGCCATCCCATATCCAAATCCATCTCCCCGAGGACAGGGACAACCCCCCCCCCCCCCGAGGACAGGGACCCCTCCCCCCTCTGAGGACAGGGACCCCCTCCCCCCAAGACAGAGACCCCCTTCTCACTCTGGGACAGGGATCCTATCTCACCTGGGGGCAGGAACTCCATCTCCCCTGGCAACAGGTACTTCATCTCACCTAGTTACCTCATCTTCCCTGGGGATCAGGACCCCACATCCCCTAAGAACAGGAACCTGATCACCCTGTGTGTGCCAACCTCACTGCCCTGCCTGCCATGTGTCCTTTGTGAGGGCCCTCCTGTGACAGCTCTTATCAGGACTTCATCCCACTGTGTGATCCCCTACATGACTGATCCCTCTGTGTGCACCCCTTACACAGGGAACCCTTCTGTTTGCTCCCCCTACATGTCTGCATACTCTGATCACCACCTGTACCATTTCCACATACTCTGACTGCCTCCTGTATCCTGTACACATGTTCCGACCACCTCTTGTACCATGTCTGCAGCCTCTAACCACTTCCTGTATCCTGTCCGCAGCCTCTAACCATCTCTTGTATCCTGTCTGCAATCTCTGACTATCTCTTGTCTTTTAACGTGTCTGCAGTCTCTTAGGGGGAGTCTGGAGAGGAATCAAGAGTGAGAGCACCGCCTGGATTGGGATTATGGGAGGAGTCAGACGTGTATGGACTGTGGAGAAGAGACTATAGAATAAAAACCAGAACCACCAACCTGGAGCCGTCTAACTGAGCCCTGCACGCTGCACCGGAGAGGAGGTCAGTGACAGCCCTGTCAGGCCAGTCTGAGGAGGGGGGGGTTAATACAATTATGTAAGAGGGCACTGATATAAAGGTTTCCCCTCATCTCGGTAACACCCCCCCCTCTTACCTTACTGTATTCACTCTGCGGAAGGTGGTCTCTGGTCACCAGAGTCTCCCCCTCCCCACATCACATTTCCTGGCATTCCCCTTTACATCAGAGTCCGCAGGATTCTTCCCCTTTACAGTGTAAGGGAACTCAGATGTAAAGAAAAATGCTGCAGAGGATTATCTAAGTAGGAACTCTGATTGATGTAAGGGGTGCTCTGGTCACCAGAGACCACCTTATATAAGAGTCCACTGCATTCCCATTTACATCAGAGTTCCCACTTTCATCAGGGTCTGCGGCATTGCCCTTTACATCAAGGTTCCCCTTTACATCAGGGTTCGCAGAGTTCCCCCTGTAGGATTAGAAGGGATGGAGGCCCAGAGACATGTCCAGAGAACACAGAGTATACATGGGATAGATTAGAAGGGATGGAGGCCCAGAGACATGTCCAGAGAACACAGAGGATACATGGGATAGATTAGAAGGGATGGAGGCCCAGAGACATGTCCAGGGTACACAGAGGATACATGGGATAGATTAGAAGGGATGGAGGCCCAGAGACATGTCCAGAGAACACAGAGGATACATGGGATAGATTAGAAGGGATGGAGGCCCAGAGACATGTCCAGAGTACACAGAGGATACATGGGATAGATTAGAAGGGATGGAGGCCCAGAGACATGTCCAGGGTACACAGTGGATACATAGGATAGATTAGAAGGGATGGAGGCCCAGAGACATGTCCAGAGAACACAGAGGATACATGGGTTAGATTAGAAGGGATGGAGGCCAGAGACATGTCCAGAGAACACAGAGGATACATGGGATAGATTAGAAGGGATGGAGGCCCAGAGACATGTCCAGGGTACACGGAGGATACATGGGATAGATTAGAAGGGATGGGGGCCCAGAGACATGTCCAGGGTACACAGAGGATGCATGGGATAGATTAGAAGGGATGGGGGCCCAGAGACATGTCCAGAGAACACAGAGGATACATGGGATAGATTAGAAGGGATGGAGGCCAGAGACATGTCCAGAGAACACAGAGGATACATGGGATAGATTAGAAGGGATGGAGCTCAGAGACATGTCCAGAGAACACAGAGGATACATGGGATAGATTAGAAGGGATGGAGGCCCAGAGACATGTCCAGAGTACACAGAGGATACATGGGATAGATTAGAAGGGATGGAGGCCCGGAGACATGTCCAGGGTACACAGAGGATACATGGGATAGATTAGAAGGGATGGAGGCCCAGAGACATGTCCAGGGTACACAGAGGATACATGGGATAGATTAGAAGGGATGGAGGCCCAGAGGCATGTCCAGAGTACACAGAGGATACATGGGATAGATTAGATGGGATGGATGTCCAAGGAAAACAGAGGAGGCCTCCATCCCATCTAATCTATCCCATGTATCCTCTGTGTACCCTGGACATGTCTCTGGGCCCCCATCCCTTCTAATCTATCCCATGTATCCTCCGTGTACCCTGGACATGTCTCTGGGCCTCCATCCCTTCTAATCTATCCCATGTATCCCATGTATCCACTGTGTTCTCTGGACATGTCTCTGGGCCCCCATCCCTTCTAATCTATCTCATGTATCCTCCATGTACCCTGGACATGTCTCTGGGCCTCTATCCCTTCTAATCTATCCCATGTATCCTCTGTGTACTCTGGACATGTCTCTGGGCCTCCATCCCTTCTAATCTATCCCATGTATCCTCTGTATACTCTGGACATGTCTCTGGGCCTCCATCCCTTCTAATCTATCCCATGTATCCTCTGTGTACCCTGGACATGTCTCTGGGCCCCCATCCCTTCTGATCTATCCCATGTATCCTCTGTGTACTCTGGACATGTCTCTGGGCCTCCATTACTTCTAATCTATCCCATGTATCCTCTGTGTTCTCTGGACATGTCTCCGGGCCCCTATCCCTTCTAATCTATCCTCCTTAGATCATGCTCTGCAGCATTTTCCTTTCATCTGAGTTCCCTTACACTGTAAGGGGAAGGAATCCTTCGGACTCTGATGTAAAGGGGAATGCCAGGAAATGTGATGTGGGGGGGGGGAGACTCTGGTGACCAGATACCACCTTCCGCAGAGTGAATACAGTAAGGTAAGAGGGGGGGGGGTGTTACTGAGATGAGGGGAAACCTTTATATCAGTGCCCTCTTACATAATTGTATTCACCCCCTCCCCCCCCAGACTGGCCTGACGGCGCTGTCACTGACCTCCTCTCCGGTGCAGCATGCAGGGCTCAGTTAGACGGCTCCAGGTTGGTGGTTCTGGTTTTTATTCTATAGTCTCTTCTCCACAGTCCATACACGTCTGACTCCTCCCGTAATCCCAATCCAGGCGGTGCTCTCACTCTTGATTCCTCTCCAGACTCCCCCTAAGAGACTGCAGACACGTTAAAAGACAAGAGATAGTAAGAGATTGCAGACAGGATACAAGAGATGGTTAGAGGCTGCGGACAGGATACAGGAAGTGGTTAGAGGCTGCAGACACGGTACAAGAGGTGGTCGGAACATGTGCACAGGATACAGGAGGCAGTCAGAGGATTTGGAAATGGTACAGGTGGTGGTCAGAGTATGCAGACATGTAGGGGGAGCAAACAGAAGGGTTCCCTGTGTAAGGGGTGCACACAGAGGGATCAGTCATGTAGGGGATCACACAGTGGGATGAAGTCCTGATAAGAGCTGTCACAGGAGGGCCCTTACAAAGGACACATGGCAGGCAGGGCAGTGAGGTTGGCACACACAGGGTGATCAGGTTCCTGTTCTTAGGGGATGTGGGGTCCTGATCCCCAGGGAAGATGGGGTCCATAGGTGAGATAAAGTCCCTGTTGCCAGGGGAGATGGAGTTCCTGCCCCCAGGTGAGATAGGATCCCTGTCCCAGAGTGAGAAGGGGATCCCTGTCTCCAGGAGAGAAGGGGGTCCCTGTCCCCAGGAGAGAAGGGGTCCCTGTCCTCAGGGGGGAGAAGGTTTCCCTGTCCTCAGGGGGGAGAAGGGGGTCTCTGTCTTGGGGGGAGGGGGTCCCTGTCTTTAGAGGGGGGAGGGGTCCCTGTCCTCAGAGGGGGTCCCTGTCCTCAGAGGGGGGAGGGGTCCCTGTCCTCGGGGGGGTTGTCCCTGTCCTCGGGGAAGATGGAGTGGGATATGGGATGGTCCCACTTACCATGACATGCAGGTTCCTCATTTATGGTCGTCGACGGGCACAGTGAGGCGTTTGACGGGCACAGTGAGGCGTTTGACGGGCGGAGTGGCAGCGTTTGACGGGCACAGTGAGGTGTTTGATGGGCGTAGTGAGGCGTTTGATAGGCACAGTGGCTGCGTTTGACGGGCACAGTGGCTGCATTTGCTGGGTGCAGTGAGGCGTTTGCCGGGCACAGTGAGGCATTTGCTGGGTGCAGTGAGGTGTTTGATGGGTGCAGTGAGGCGTTTGACGGGCACAGTGAGGCGTTTGCTGGGCGCAGTGAGGCGTTTGATGGGCACAGAGGCTGCGTTTGAAGGGCACAGTGGCAGCGTTTGAAGGGCTCAGTGGCAGCGTTTGCTGGGTGCAGTGAGGTGTTTGATGGGCGCAGTGAGTCGTTTGACAGGCACAGTGAGGTGTTTGATGGGCTCAGTGAGGCGTTTGACGGGCACAGTGTCTGCGTTTGCTGGATGCAGTGAGGTGTTTGATGGGCACAGTGAGGTGTTTGATGGGCGCAGTGAGACATTTGATGGGCACAGTGGCTGCGTTTGCTGGGTGCAGTGAGGTGTTTGCTGGGTGCAGTGAGGTGTTTGACGGGCACAGTGAGGCGTTTGACGGGCACAGTGAGGCGTTTGATGGGCGGAGTGGCAGCGTTTGACGGGCACAGTGAGGCGTTTGATGGGCGGAGTGGCTGCGTTTGACGGGCACAGTGAGGCGTTTGCTGGGCACAGTGAGGCGTTTGATGGACGGAGTGGCTGCGTTTGACGGGCACAGTGAGGCGTTTGCTGGGCACAGTGGCAGCGTAATTGATGGCAGAACAATGTACTGTACTTGGACTCAGTACTCTGTCCGCCCGCCCCCTCGAGTCCATAATTTTTCGGGACCCTGGACATACATAAGATTTGCGCATGCGTGATTTGCGTTTTTTTTAGGGTGGTGGATCACCGCAGGTAGCTCAGGATAGGCACTACAAGTCCCAGCATTGCAGGATCGATTATAGGCACTACAAGTCCCAGCATTGCAGGATCGATCACCGCAGGTAGCTCTGCGTTTTTTTTAGGGTGGTGGATGACCGCAGGTAGCTCAGGATAGGCACTACAAGTCCCAGCATTGCAGGATCGATCATAGGCACTACAAGTCCCAGCATTGCAGGATCGATTATAGGCACTACAATTACAAGCAGGATCTATCAAAACAGGTAGCTCAGCATGGTTAGTAAAAAAAATGATACTGGTAACAAGGGAAGTATTAGTGTTTGAACGCACAGCCCAGTGTTTGTGTTGTCTGTAATGTCACTTCCGTGACATTATCTGATGGTTTCGCTGAACTGTATTGCCGAAAATCATTTGGACCGCACGGCGCGAGTGTTTGGAACGCTTCGCGCATGCGCAGTACGAAATTGCTGCCCGCAACGTCACTTCCATAGCATCCTGTGATAGGCAGCAAAATATGATACTACACCGTCACCACACAGAGGGGCTCCTTACCAGAAATGGAGCCAATAAATGCGTATTATCTCCCGGGTGAGAGTGGTTTTAAATGGATGATCCCGGTCCACAACAATGATCGGTACCCCTTCTCCTATGCACGGCAACTTATATCCACCCAAAAGGAGACAAAGCAACAGACCATAGTGGAGTACCTTTGGACAGTTTTATTAAAATAAAAAATACATTGCACTTACAAGAAAGCAGATTGCTTGTAGCGAAAATTAGAAGCCGGCCGGCAACATGAAACAGAAAACACTCCCGTTTTCGTCGATGGCGTGGTGACGTCAGCACGTACGTCCCAGACGCGTTTCGTCATAGGTTGACGTTTTCAATGGGAACGAGTAGCGTGCTGAACCACCACTGTTATATAGACATTCAAGCCTCGTTCTGAGTTCCGTGTTAGGAAACACAAACCACCATTTTGGATATGGGCAAACCATCGTTATAATGGGCGATGCATTTGGAGACTTGCTTATTTTCAAAGAAAAGGGTAAATTGAATATTTATAATTTCAGGCTTAGCACCAGCATGCATTTTACCCAGCACTAATCTCTAGTCAGTACCAAAATAGTACTTAACTTTATTAAGGGCAAACCCAAAATTAGATTAAAAAATTAGATTAAAAAATTCCAAATAATAATAACTTTATAAAATATTTTTTCAGAAACATGGGCAGATGTTATCCACATCACCTCTACCTCATCTTGAGAAGGGCTCAAATCCATGTCATTATAATTAAACATACATTATATTTAAATTAATACCCATGTGATATTAATAATATAACATCCAGAGTAATTCTGGAAATGAATAAATAGCTAGACCCTTGAATTTATGGCGGTAGCCTCCAAAGGTGATAATATTAGTCAAACATTTTTTTAATAAACTTGACTAATAAAAAATGAAATATAGAAAATAAAAATATAAAATATAAGATGATAATGAAAAAAAAATATATATATATATAGAACAAATTTTTGTTTTAGACAAATAGAACTAATATAATGTTAAAAATATAAAAATAGAAATGGTGTTAGCTCAACTAACCCTTATTCTATGGTTTCAAAAAAAATTATTAAGCAGTGTGTTATCTTTCAGTAAATAATAATTTTACATTAGTGTGTGTTTATATACGGAACTCAGAACCAGTTCACATCAACAGTACTCAAAACTCTGGAATTTCATGAATTATCAATGAATGCATTAACATCCACATCTATGTTTAACCCATAAGGTACATATGTTTTAACCCTATGGATCCAAGACATTTCAGATTTGGAGATTTCCCAAACCAGAGAGCTCCCTCTCCAATTGGCTCTGAATTTATCAATCCCCCAAAAAAACACTAAACTAACTAAACTTGATACGGAAATTAAGATTATTAAAGAAAAACTTGGTCCTAGCAAGGAAAGTGATGAATACAGAGAGAGATCTCAGAATTTATTAAGAATTTTAGAAAAAGAGGATAAAGAACAAAGGTTAAAGAAAAAGAAAAAATACAACCGAGACCTCACTGACTATCAAAACAATTTGGTATTTGAATGGCAGAAAAAAACTGTTGGAGGATTTGGCAGGGCAAACTAGCAATGAAATGGAAATTTCCACGCAAGCAATGGCCGCGACTACGGGCACTGTACCCAAGCCATCCCAAATCCCCAAACAGAATTTAAGTAAAAAGGGCCCACCTGGATTAAGACCCCAGAAGGGCCCAACATCCCATTCTAACCAGTCTCCATTTAGAAATTCAGGAATGGGCAAGTTTAAAACTGCTCAAACCAGCCAATATCAAAATTTGACTCCCCCTGGTTATAATTATAACCAACCTATGGGGAATTTTCGCTCCAATCCCCCCCCCCCCCTCCGACCTGGATAACCACACAAAATCCAAGAGGTAGAGGGAGAGGGTATCAAGCCTTTAATAGGGGTCAAGGCCAAAGTAATGACAATCCTGACTGGTGGAGATATGGACAGACCAGCGATCCTTCTTTAGGTCTACCATACCAAGATTTTCAAAACCCAGGTTGGGATTTTAATATACCCACTCAAAATAATTTCTTTCCTTTGAGTGATAGGGGTTACAGTGAGGGCCACAATCAAAGGGAAGCCTATGATCACCAAACAAGAGAAAGTTTCCCCTCCTTATTTTCATCCCAATTCCAAAATGGAAGTACGCCTAATTCCACACGCTTAGGCCCTAATGGCCAAGGGAGTTGGGGTTTTTCCAAACCCAACCAAGGCATAAAAAGGCCAGTAGAAAAAAGCGAGGAACTAGAGGGGGGAGGCGCATGCGAACTAAAAAGATCCAGGATATAAATGGTAATGGGATTTTTAATTTGAGTACCCAGGTCTTGACAGAACCTGAGAAGGCTGTCTTAGCTAAGGGTCTGAAATTCGTACCCCCCAAAAGTATGAATAAGTTTGAGACATATATGGATGTCCACAGATTCGTGAGGAAACTAAATATAAAAAGATATATGTCCAGTAAACAAACTAACATTTCTGTACCAGTTTCTAATGATATTGTACATTCAGGATTAGCGAATGCATCTCTGTTCAACCCCCCAGGTGCTTTAACACCATCTTTAAAGGTGTTTAGGGATGTTATTTTAAGGGATCTTGATGCCTTGGAAATCAAAAAGGCCAAGAACTCTAAGATAATACAGGAAGGTCTAGATTCCCTATGCGAAAATAAGGGTATTGTTATCAGGCCTGCAGATAAGGGGGGTGGGATTGTGGTTCTTGACCGCAAGGATTATATGGCAGAGATGGATGTAATCCTTGGTGATGTTGACACCTATATCCCACTTCTCTGTGACCCAAAATTAAAATACCAAAAAGAATTGGAGATCATTGTGTCAAGAGGACTAACATTGGGAATTTTAAATAAGAGGGAAAGCCTTTATTTGATCCCTAGAGCCCCTAGAACACCAACGATATATTATCTTCCAAAGGTGCATAAGAACCCCATCTGCCCCCCGGGACGCCCCATTGTTAGTGGCATAGATTCAATCACATCCCGGGTGGGCAGATATATTGATTTCTATCTGCAGCCTTTGGTTCGCAATATGCCATCTTATTTAAAGGATTCCCGACAGGTCTTAAATAGGGATGAGCCGAACACACCCCCGTTCGGCTAGCACCAGAACCCGCGAACGGACCTAAAGTCCGTGCGAGCTTTAGAACCCTATTAGTTAAAATCGATGCGAACGTTTGAAATTAAAAGTGCTAATTTTAAAGGCTAATATGCATGTTAATGTCATAAAAAGTGTTTGGGGACCTGGGTCCTGCCACAGGGGACATGTATCAATGCAAATTTTTTTTTTTTAAAACGGCCGTTTTTTCAGGAGCAGTGATTTTAATAATGCTTAAATTGAAACAATAAAAGTGTAATATTCCTTTAAATTTCGTACCTGGGGGGTGTCTATAGTATGCCTGTGAAGGGGCGCATGTTTCCCGTGTTTAGAACTGTCTCTGTGCAAAGTGTCATTTTTGAAAGTAAAAAAGCTATTTAAAATCACTCGCGGCTAATGTTAATTGAAGGCTCCTGTAATACAGAGAACAGTCATTCATTGAAACTCATTCATAAAAAAAAAGTCATTGATAAAAAATAAAAAAAAAATGAAAAAAAAAAGCGTAGGGGTCCCCCCAAATTCAATAACCAGGCCCTTCAGGTCTGGGATGGATATTAAGGGGAACCCCAGCCAAAAAAAAAAAAAAAATGGCGTAGGGTCCCCCTCAAAATCCATACCAGACCCTTGAGGTCTGGTATGGATTTTAAGGGGAACCCTAGCCAAAAAAAATGGCGTGGGGTCCCCCTCAAAATCCATACCAGACCCTTATCCGAGCACGCAACCTGGCAGGCCGCAGGAAAAGAGGGGGGACGAGAGCGCCCCCCCCCCCGCCTGAACTGTACCAGGCCACATGCCCTCAACATTGGGAGGATGCTTTGGGGGTCTAAGACCCCTAAAGCACCTTGTCCCCATGTTGATGAGGACAAGGGCCTCTTCCCACAACCCTGGCCATTGGTTGTGGGGGTCTGCGGGCGGGGGGCTTATCGGAATCTGGAAGCCCCCTTTAACAAGGGGACCCCCAGATCCCGGCCCCCCCCCCTGTGTGAAATGGTAAGGGGGTACAAAAGTACCCCTACCATTTCACCAAAAAAGTGGCAAAAATTGTAAAAATGACAGGAGACAGTCTTTGACAATTCCTTTATTAAAATCTTCTTTCTTCGTTCTTCATCCTTCGGTTTCTTCATCTTCTCCTTCCATCATCTTCTTCCATCTTCTTCCATCTTCTTCTTCCTCCGATCCGCTTCTTCTTGCGCTGGTCTTCTCGTCCTTCTCGTCCGGCATCTTCTTCCGTCGGCGTCGGTGTCGGTGTCTTCTTGGGCCGCTCCGCGCAATGGGAGGCTCCCGCTGTGTGAGGCTCCGCTCCGTCTGACAGGTCTTTTAAAACGGAGGGCACCTGGTGACCCCGCCCCCCTCTGACGTCATGGGGAAAGCCATCATGGAATTCCCCATGACGTCCCCGTGCGTCAGAGGGGGCGGGGTCACCAGGTGCCCTCCATTATAAAAGACCTGTCAGACGGAGCAGAGCCTCACACAGCGGGAGCCTCCCATTGCGCGGAGCGGCCCAAGAAGAGACAGAGACACGGACACCGATGCCGATGCCGACGGAAGAAGATGCCGGACGAGAAGGACGAGAAGACCAGTGCAAGAAGAAGCGGATCGGAGGAAGAAGAAAATGGAAGAAGAAGATGGAAGAAGATGACGGAAGGAGAAGATGAAGAAACCGAAGGATGAAGAAAGAAGAAAGAAGATTTTAATAAAGGAATTGTCAAAGACTGTCTCCTGTCATTTTTACCATTTTTGACACTTTTTTGGTGAAATGGTAGGGGTACTTTTGTACCCCCTTACCATTTCACACAGGGGGGGGGCGGGATCTGGGGGTCCCCTTGTTAAAGGGGGCTTCCAGATTCCGATAAGCCCCCCGCCCGCAGACCCCCACAACCACCGGGCACGGTTGTGGGGAAGAGGCCCTTGTCCTCATCAACATGGGGACAAGGAGCTTTGGGGGTCTTAGACCCCCAAAGCATCCTCCCAATGTTGAGGGCATGTGGCCTGGTACGGTTCAGGCGGGAGGGGGGGGGCCGCTCTCGTCCCCCCTCTTTTCCTGCGGCCTGCCAGGTTGCGTGCTCGGATAAGGGTATGGTATGGATTTTGAGGGGGACCCCACGCCATTTTTTTTTTTTTTTTTTTTGGCTGGGGTTTTTCTTAATTTCCATCCCAGACCTGAAGGGCCTGGTTATTGAATTTGGGGGGACCCCCACGCTTTTTTTTTTTTTTTTTATTAATGAATGACAGTTCTCTGTGTTACAGGAGCCATCAATTCATTAGCCGCGAGTGCTTTTAAATAGCTTTTTTCCTGCAAAAATGACACTTTTTTGCAGGGAAAGTTCTAAGCACAGGAAACCTGCCCCCCTTCACAGGCCACCTATAGACACCCCCCAGATGTGATACTGCAATGCTGTTCTAACAGCACGCAAACACAAATCCCCAGAAATATAGCATATCTTGTCAGCAGCACACTGACACGCTGACACTGACTGAAACAGAATATGCGAGGCCGCCGGCGCGGCGGCCTCCTATACCGTGGGGCGTGTACTAAAGCCCCTGAGCTATAATTGGCTACAGGCATCCTGCCTGTAGCCAATTATGGCTCTCCTCGCTGCCGGCGCTGTGATTGGCCAAGCATGCGGGGTCACAGTGCATGCTTGGCCAATCATCAGCCAACTGCACGGGCCGCAATGCATTGCGGGGCCGCTCGCATCACACGAATTTGATGCAAGCGGCCCCAATAGTTCTGGGCTCGCCTAGCGAGCGAACGCCCGGTGCTCGATTCGAACATGGGTTCGAATCGAACACTGGGCCCATCCTTAGTCTTAAATCTCCTGTCAGAGTTAAACACGAAACCAGGTATGTGGATGGTGACCGCAGACGTCACCTCCCTCTATACTATAATACCACATGACAAAGGCCTAGAGGCCGTAAAGACTTTTTTGGATAGGGATTCGGGACTTTCGGAAGGCCAAATAACCTTTATTATGGAGTTACTTGTCTATGCCGCCTCCCATAACTATTTTTGGTTCTCTGACAAATTTTTTCGCCAGAGCCGTGGAGTGGCTATGGGGGCGAAGTATGCCCCCAGTTTGGCCAATCTATTCATGGCCAAATGGGAGGAGGATGTCATCTATGCCCACAGGGCCCCCCAGTTGGTTTTGTGGGCAAGATATATTGATGACATCCTCCTCCTATGGGATGGGGATGGCCAGGATCTGCAGGATTTTATAACATCATTGAACCTCAATGACCGGGGTATCCACCTCAGCTTTGAAATGAGTCAGACCCAAATTAATTTTTTGGACCTGACCCTATCTAAAAAGAATGGGTCTTTCTCTACATCGACCTTTTTCAAACCTACTGACCGTAATTCTTATATTTCATTAGACAGCTGTCATCACCGCCCTTGGCTTAATGGAGTCCCAAAAAGCCAATATATGAGATTACGGAGAAATTGCTCCAATCAGCAAGAATTTTTGAGTCAGGCTGATTTACTCACAAAAAGGTTCCTTGAGAAGGGCTACACTCTGGACTCGCTTCTGCCGGTTTTAAATGAGGTAGAGGTGATGGATAGGGGGTCCCTTCTTAAAGAAAAAGCCCCCCAAAATAAATTTTGTAACTCAATAGTACCCTTTGTAACTACTTACTCACTTCAACACAAAAACATAAAACAAATAATTTCAAAACACTGGCATATTGTCAACAACGATAGAATGCTAAGTAAAATCTTGCCTGAAAGGCCACAAGTGGTCTTTAGAGGGGCCCCTTCACTCAGAAACTGAGTGGCTCCTAATATTTTTGATCCCCCTACCAAAAAGTTAACTTTTTTTGACCAACTAACTGGCTTTTACCAATGCAGAAAGTGCAGAGTGTGCTCTTTCAATAGTTGCAAAAATAAAAGGACACAAACATTTTTGTCCACAAGCACACAAGTCGAGCATACTATATCCCCCTTTATCACCTGCTCTACAGTAGGGGTAGTGTATTTACTGCAGTGCCCTTGTGGCCTTCAGTATATTGGGCGGACCAAACGCCCATTGCAAGTAAGATTGAATGAGCACATCAAACATAAAGTCGGGGTTTAGGAACCATTCGGTTTCTAAGCATTACCTTTTTAAACACAATAGGGACCCCTCAAACACACTTTTTTGGGGGATTGATAAATTCAGAGCCAATTGGAGAGGGAGCTCTCTGGTTCGGGAAATCTCCAAATCTGAAATGTCTTGGATCCATAGGGTTAAAACATATGTACCTTATGGGTTAAACATAGATGTGGATGTTAATGCATTCATTGATAATTCATGAAATTCCAGAGTTTTGAGTACTGTTGATGTGAACTGGTTCTGAGTTCCGTATATAAACACACACTAATGTAAAACTATTATTTACTGAAAGATAACACACTGCTTAATAATTTTTTTTGAAACCATAGAATAAGGGTTAGTTGAGCTAACACCATTTCTATTTTTATATTTTTAACATTATATTATCTAGTTCTATTTGTCTAAAACAAAAATTTGTTCTATATATATATATATATTTTATATTTTTTTTTCTATATTTCATTTTTTATTAGTCAAGTTTATTAAAAAAAATTTTGACTAATATTATCACCTTTGGAGGCTACCGCCATAAATTCAAGGGTCTAGCTATTTATTCATTTCCAGAATTACTCTGGATGTTATATTATTAATATCACATGGGTATTAATTTAAATATAATGTATGTTTAATTATAATGACATGGATTTGAGCTCTTCTCATTTCCCCACTTCGTTATTTAAGATGAGGTAGAGGTGATGTGGATAACATCTGCCCATGTTTCTGAAAAAATATTTTATAAAGTCATTATTATTTGGAATTTTTAATCTAATTTTTTAATCTAATTTTGGGTTTGCCCTTAATAAAGTTAAGTACTATTTTGGTACTGACTAGAGATTAGTGCTGGGTAAAATGCATGCTGGTGCTAAGCATGAAATTATAAATATTCAATTTACCCTTTTCTTTGAAAATAAGCAAGTCTCCAAATGCATCGCCCATTATAACGATGGTTTTCCCATATCCCATATCCAAAATGGTGGTTTGTGTTTCCTAACACAGAACTCAGAACAAGGCTTAAATGTCTATATAACAGTGGTGGTTCAGCACACTACTCGTTCCCATTGAAAACGTCAACCTATGACGAAACGCGTCTGGGACGTACGTGCTGACGTCACCACGCCATCGACGAGAACGGGAGTGTTTTCTGTTTCATGTTGCCGGCCGGCTTCTAATTTTCGCTACAAGCAATCTTCTTTCTTGTAAGTGCAATGTATTTATTATTTTAATAAAACTGTCCAAAGGTACTCCACTATGGTCTGTTGCTTTGTCTCCTTTTGGGTGGATATAAGTTGCCGTGCATAGGAGAAGGGGTACCGATCGTTGTTGTGGACGGGGATCATCCATTTAAAACCACTCTCACCCGGGAGATAATACGCATTTATTGGCTCCATTTCTGGTAAGGAGCCCCTCTGTGTGGTGACGGGACACGATTTTATTTGTTTGTTTTGGATCACTGGCGATTATCTTATGGCACAAATTCCTTTTGGTTTCTCTTTGCCTGTATGGAACTACATCTTGGTAGTTTGAATTAAGCTAGCTGCACTGGAAAACCCAGGCTGGGTTAAGGTCAATCTGCTCAATTTTGCTCTTGTCTGGTAAGCGCAAATTTTGGAAGGTGGAGGTGTTTTTTTGTTGAATACACTATAGCTGTTCAATTTGCACACTGGGTGTTTCTATTTTTTTCGCTTTTTTTCATTTTATTTTAAACCAATCACTTTTTTGACAATATTACGCTATGTTGTTGTTTTTTTTTTCTTTTTATAACACATGCATGGAGCTATAATTTTGTTATAAGTGACCACTCACAAGCTGATGTATCCTGGTTCATCAAAAGGCCCAGGCTGGGTATAAGCCAACTGCACATCTTTGCTTTCTTTTTGGTAAGCATATAATTTGGAAAGATAAGGCGTCCTCTTTGTATGCAAGTCAGAATCATCCAATTTTCACCATCTCAGATCTTCTTTGGAAAAATTAAGACTTTTTGCATCTTTTAAAGATTTGAGTTGTGGACTTTTATTTGGAACTGTTTAAAAATAATTTTTTTCAACTATTTTTTCTTGTTTTCAGTTCCTGTGCAAACACTTTGGGATCACCATACCCACTGTTTATACTTATTTCAACATAATTGTTTATTATTTTTGAACTTATCTTTTCACTAGAAAGTCAATATCACTGGTAATTTTTATTTTTAGCATTTACTAACTTCTCTTTACTACAATTTAAAATGTACTAACTTGTAATCCCAAATATGACAAATCTTTCAATGCATTCATTTTGGATGCATTGGATTATATTTAAAAAAAAAATATAATGTTTGACAGCTCCCACTACCTCCAGGTACAGGGCGTAGCGATGGGGACATGCTGTGCCCCATCCTACGCCAATCTGTATCTGGGGGAGTGGGATAAATCACTCCCCAGGGACGAGGGCCTCATCGGGTACCTGGACCAGATTATTTTCTGACTCAGGTACATCGTCAACGCCTTCATCGTCTGGAGAGGCTCCAAAGCGGCTCTTTTGGAGTTCTTCGATTTGCTCAATGTCAATACATTTAATTTAAAGTTCACTATGAACTATTACACCCACATGGTGACATTTTTGGATGTTAAGGTGGAGACAGACCCCTTGGGTAATCTGACCACCACTCTTTATCAAAAAGAGACTGCAGGGAATACGGTGTTACACGCTAATAGTTTAAACCCCTCTCCCCTACTAAAATCGATACCCTACGGACAGTATCTTAGACTTAGGATAAATTGTTCCAATGATCATTTTTTTTAAATTGAAGCAGGCCATTTACAAAATCGACTGTTAGATCGAGGTTACAGCCATAACTGTTTACGAAGGGCCTATAATCGTACATTCAGACAAGAAAGGGAAGCCCTGTTAGATAAAAAACAGCTATATTCACAGGGCCAAGGAAGAGAAAACTCGGATGATAATGCGATTTTCTACACAACATTTAGCAATCACCAATATATTCAACAGACATTGGCCCATTTTGAGTGACGATGAGGTGATAAAACACTTTGTATCACCATTTCCATCGATCACTTATAAACGAGCAGTGTCTTTTAGAGATAAATTGGTGAAAACCTTATAAAAAACATTGGACAATACTGGGCACTTTCCCATGCGGGAACTGCGCCCACTGTCCACTTATATGTAGAGAGACAACGTTTACTTTACCCAATGGGGAAATCTTTTGACCACAGCACTATGTAAACTGTCAAACGATTGGCGTTGTATATTTGATGGTATGCGAATGTGGCGCTTTTTACATAGGTAAAACGAAACAACGTTTCTGGTCTAGGACCTCCAAACACACTTACAGCATGGAAATAGGGAATATCCATTTCTAAAAGGATATACTTCAGGGAAAACTAGCTAGAGATGGTATGAAGTGATGAAAACGGTTGAAGTTTGACTCAAACACCTCAAGTCACCAAGGAGTAACCATTATGCCCACGCTATGAACAATATATATTATGATCTAATTACACGGGTTAGTTATATGTGTCACATTCCCTAGTGGATTGAATATGGATCTAGTGGTCTACTGTTTGACACGGAAATCGCCATGAATAAGATTGGTAAAAAAGTTCTAAATTGCCATATAGATATATACCATTATCCAAACCCTTTACCGTAACAGTCATTTTCCCTTTATCCATTTCTTAACTGTTACCCTGTATTTATGATGATAATATACGCATAGTTTGTTAAATCACTATATTATTAGACAAAATTCAAAATGAATACACTTATTATTGGTATAAATTTGGCCCTTCGTAATGTTTCTCCCTCAAATGCCAAGTCAAAGCTCGTTATTGTTTATAAATAAAATTAAATATTAAATACTATTCCAGTATTTTGATGAAGACTTGTGAACAAACAATCTATCTAGTAACATATATTATTTGTTTTTAATTATAATACATTAATCAATAACCACAAAATGTTTAATTATATGTATTTGAAGTTTCTTTGAGGCTCTAAACATCTTCCCTTTTGTTTGTTTTTTCCCTGGGTTCCACACACTCTGCCACCTAGCTGCCCCCTTGGAATTAGCACGGTTCAGCGCTTCCCGGCAAGGTAAGAAGGCGAGGGGGAGGTTCCTCCAACTCCCTGTCTTATGCGCATGCGACAGCTCTCAGCTGCGCAGCGCAGTTACACTTGCCGGCGGCGTCCCGTGATCGCAGCCAGGCTATGCAGGATGCGCGGTGCGCATGTGCGGCGCGCTCTATGGCATCTTGGAGCGCGCGTTGTGCGCATGCGCATGAGCGCACCGGCGTGACGTCAGGCGTAGGTTCCTTTGGAGGCAACGGAAGTTCCGGAGCACATTGTGCTTTCCGGGACGCCGAGGGGGCAACGATAGGGCCGCTTTAGACGGCCTGTCGCTTGGACCAATGGAGGGGATGTACCTGGGGATCAACGAGCACACTTGGGTTGAATAACAACCCTTCAATTAAAGTAATTAAACTCCCTATATATATCAAGCGCTGAACATGACTAGTTGTCATTCCGAACTCCGGGAAGCACATCGATTACATGGCACACTAATAGGTATGTACTTATTACACTGTTACTATGAAACCCTGTCACCTTTTAACTCAAATGGGGGGTCAACTATGTTATCATAGAGGACCCCTATGGATTTCCCATAGTAATTAAATATTTATGGCTGTATTTTATTACAGCCTCTGCTATAACGGCTGCGATCTAGGTGTCTAATTATAGACAAATCTTGGAGATCCCAAACTACTCAAAGCACCAACATTGTTACAGGTAACATTTAATACTATACACGTTGAACTAATTTTCATGCTATTTTATTGATTTCTGTCTTAATAGCACATTTAAACACTACCCACCTCACACAGATTGCTACACATGTTTTAATAATATTTTTGTTTTGTTTTGTTTTTAATACACATATTTACACTCCATGCATCAATGTTGATGCAAGGTCACTTTTTCACCACATTATAATATATCTAATTTAACATTTATATAAAATTTATATATAGTTTGTATTTCTAACACGTATCACTAATCAATATTAATGAATAAATGATAAAATAAAAGATAAAAAATAGATATGAATATGTTTGGTCTAACAAACCAAAAATTAATATATTATTACATAATAGCACTCTTTGATTCAATTATCACCCAATAACAGGGCAGAAATTTAATGACTATTTAATATTATTGGATAAATAACCATTATTAATCAATTCTTCTGTTGAATAAAGCCTCCATGCTTTTTGCTATCAGTTTAGTGATCAAATTTATGCGAAATCTATATATATATATTATCCTACTAATAAAAATTAAATTGTTACTTTTAGGTGTGCTTATCCCGTCAAGGTCACCCCTTCCTAAGGTGACAGGTGCCACAAAATTGCTGCCCCTTGTAAGCTCTAGACCGTGCCCCCATCTATTTGGGGTTCCTCCCTTCCCCATGTAGTGGGAAGTACGGGAGCTGTGGGGTTGGTGGAGATGTCGGTGGGTATCCCCGGGATACATATCTGGCTTTTAATACAAATAAATCTATGGTACAAGCAACAGATTCCAAAACGGAAGGGTAAATATGATACATATGACACTGCCTATTTAAGCACCATAAATACATACTATACACTATTATATTGTAAAAATTTACAAGTTTCCTTTGATATTTCACAGAGATGAAACAAAGTCATCCACCCTTTTCTCATATATCTTCCCACTGAAGAAGACCCAATATGGTCGAAATGCATCGGGGTTGAGGGGTGCACTATCAGCAAATGAACCTTTCATGAAATGTGTATTTTTTCTTACTATTTTTGCAAGTACATTACAATGTTGCATATTTCTCTGTATGTATTTGCTTGTACTCATTGGAATTATAGCTATTTGTAAACCAGAGTTCGCATTTTATTACTTTATATACAATTTCTAGTTGTCGCTTTTTGGATCTAGAAAAATAAAATACTAATGATTTCATACATATGGTCTTCATCTCTGCCTATAAACCCCACGGGGAAAACCACACATTTTTTCTAAAAACTATCTGGGGTGAGCAGCTGGCTCAAATAGAATTTACAACTTATGTTATTACACCATTTCTTCATTTTTTGACAAAGATCCCATCAACCTTCTTCAAAAGACTACAGTCGATCCAACTCAAATTTGTCTGGGCACATAAACGCTCACGCATTCAGTACTCCCTATTGACTAGACCCAAATACAGGTGAGGGATGGGATTACCCAACTACAAGAAGTACTTCTATGCAGCCCATGTAACCAGAATCATCGACTGGCATTGCCATGATGATATCAAAGACTGGGTTTCCCTGGAAGGAGACTTGAGTCCCATTCCCTTGAAATTTTCCCCTTGGATACCAGAACTAAAATACCCTCTATCGATTTTTCACAAGCTAACCAAGAACCCTAATTTTTCGACTTCATTGAGTCCGCTATTACTCCATTACACCACAACACAGATTTCCCACCAGAAGGGAAGCAACTTTTGAGGTCCTCGGACCCACACACGCCCCTCCTCGCCAAACATTGCTTTCAAAACACACAAATGAAAGACTTCAAACACTCAAAATGGACAATGACATGACACACATGCCACTATGGACTTACTTCCTGATTCATAGCTACGCCAACAGAATTAATCACAAAGAACATTTCACTAGACAACTAACTGAACTAGAATCAGTGTGCCTGGAGGGAGAACACATACAAAAAGCTACTTCCCTTTCATACGCATGGTTGCAGAATTCGGAAAAAGTTTCCACAGAAAGATTCAGAGAGAATTGGTCGAAGGATCCCAGTATGGAGTTAACTGATAGACAATGGCAGAAAGCCTGTATACTGGCACACAAATGCTCACTAAGTACCAGAACACAGGAAACGGCGTACAAATTTCTGACGTAATGCTACGCCACCCCTGTTAAGCTACGGAAATGGTACCCTTAATCCTCTGATCTCTGCTGGCGATGTCAAAAAGATACAGGCACTTTATTACATATATGGTGGCAATGCCCCATGATATCTCATTACTGGACTAAGGTGAAAGAAGCCATTTGCCACATAACGGAAACCTCACTGAGACACGATGTGGCTTGTTGCTTGCTCCATGTCACATCTTTTCCACTTCAGCGGTATAAGAAATCCCTATCCAAACACTTACTAAATGCTGCCAAATGCCTTGTGCCACTGCACTGGAAATCTACCAGCACCCAGTCAATCAGAGACTGGCTACTCAAAATCAAAGACATATGTGACATGGAGGAGACAATAGCACAATCCAATGATTCCATTGAAAGTTACCACGCAACATGGTCACCATGGTTCACCTTCAGATATTCACAAAAATACGAAGATTTGAGAGGAGATGCATACACACAAACCTCACCTAAATCACCACTAATAATTCTCCCACCTCAACATTTCTTCTCTAAGACAGTTACACTGAGAGCTAAGGTTCAACCAACAACTACCTTACCCTTTTGTAAGTAGATACAGTATATTTATTTTATCATAATTCTTTTAGCATAATGGGAATACTGAACGTTCAGTACTCCCTTAAAATAAGATACATGGTGTGTTATACTGGTATACAAACACTTCCCTCACCCCCACCCCTTCCCTCCCCACATTCCTACTGCCTTCTTTACTCTCTATTGATACCCTAATATAACCTCTATTATCCAAATCTATTTTTATATTATAAAATATTCAATTGTCTTTTGTTCCTAAGTATACATGAACAAATAACTAACTCTAATGCCCCGTACACACGGTCGGATATTCCGATGGAAAAAGTCTGATCAGATTATGTTGTCGAAAAATCCGATCGTGTGTGGGCTCTAGCGGGCTTTTTCCGTCTGAATTTCCGATGGAAAATATTTGAGAGCAGGATTTAAAATTTTCCGACAACAAAATCCAATTGGACTTTTTCCGATCCTGTGTAGAGAATTCCGACGCACAAAGTGCCACACATGCTCAGAAGACATTCGGCGACTAAAGCTATTGGCTACTGGCCTATACGTTTTGTCCATCACCTCGTTCAGAACGATCAGATTTTCCAACAACTTTGTCTGACCGTGTGTGTGTGCAACACCTGAGAATGCCTCTCCATATGTAAGCAATGTATACTTGTATGTTTACTGTTTAATGTTAATAAACTTAAAATGAGAAAAAAAAAATAAGCTGAGGCACAGTGCAGTGGTTAAGTGGTTAACACTTCCAGTTAACACTTCTGCCTAGCAGAACTAGGGTAGTTGCTTTAAATCCCAATTACAACACTAAGCACTGCCTGAATTGATGGTGCTATATATTTATCTGTAATAAATAATAAAATACAAGTTGTATTAACCTCTTTTCGCCCCCGCCTATTGTAAAACCATGGCTGGGCGCGAGCCCTGTTGTTTTTGGAGGACATCATATGACGTTCTCCCAGGATCACGCCACAATCTGTCACGTTCCGTGTCCACCACACAGCCAAGGACAGATCACTGTACCAGCCCACCGCCGGTACCATGTGACCGCTGTGAGCAATCACAGCAGATCACATGACAGTTGTACAGAATGAAAAGCTTTGTTTTATATGCCTTTCATTGTGTACTGTTGTGATGTGCTCTGTGGTTGGTCACAATCATCACATGGTACAGACAACACCAATCACAGCTCATCTGTACCATGTGATTAGCTATGGCCAATCACAGCTAATCACAATAGTAAACACTGAATGAGTAGTTTTCATTTAGAAAAAATAGTTGCTTTTAATTGTAAAATGCACAGTTATAAGCAATCATAGTGTATTAAAAACCGATTGGATCCATTTGACACAGGCTTTATATGCTTAGATAAAAGGTACTGAACCTCACAACTCAAGATCCTGCAAGGTTTTGCCTGTAATGTGGCTTCCGGGCGCTGGACCCTGCCAAGTAGAATCCTGAACACTACAGCACTAAGGCATTCCTGTAGGGTACTGTACATGTCCAAGGGAGTGTACCCTAAACATGAAAAGGGTACCCAGTCCTTGAAGGTCTTCAAGTGATGGGAACCCACTGTGAAGGGCGAAGATTGAGCAGTTTAGTTTCTAGTAAAGTTTGGAAAGATTTGTTTCTAAGCTGCCCTGCTTCTGGACGGGTAAGTGAAACCCCTTTATTATTATTGTGGGGTGTCCCAGTGATTGTAAAATTCAGTCAAGCAAGCTAGAGGCTGGACACCTGTGTGAGGTGACCATACAGGGGAGTTTTTGGGCTAGTTGTGGATGTTTGCAAGTGTACCTTTTTTGCTTGTGTCTGGCTGTTTTTAACCTGTATGATGGTGCACGACGGTGCGCCATTTTGCCTTGGTTCACCATGGTGCATGTGCATTCACAAAAGCACCGCTGGGCTCAGCAGTTTGTTTGGCGGCCATGTGCCGTGGCCTTTATCTGGGTGCACGAAGATTTGCATCAAACGCGAATACGGCCACGCCCGCTTGCCGCGACCATGCACGTGCGTGTGCACGCATTTGCAGAACGTTTGGCGCACAGCCAGCTTATTTAAGCTGTGCATGCCAAGCATGCAATGCTTCCAGAAGGCAGCTGTGGGATACAGAGCAGGTTCTGAACCAGGCACTTGCCGCGGTTCATTTCTCCTAATCCGGGTCACGCGAGTCACCAGGTGTTGCTTGGCAGGCTAAAGGTGCTTAGCAGGATTGTTGCATAGGGGCTTGGTGAGCCCTATTAAAGGGTCTCCCTTCTGAGGTGTGTTAAAACTACACCCAGGTACTCCCTTTTTGTTGCTAGTAAATGTCTTCAAAAAAGAGAAGCGGGACTAACACTACATGGAAGGGCACACCTATGTCATCAGTAGTTCCTGATGAACCTAGACGTATCTCTAGGGTTGTACCCCTGAAGGACCAGAGGCTTCCATGCAATCTGAGCTGCTGCGCCTATCTGGGATTGTGCCTACAGTCAACGCTGCTGCTTCACCCTTTATCACTAAGGATGAACTGTCCTCAGCCCTAGCCAGGTTAGAGCACAGGATTGCTGGTATGATCAACTCCATCCCGCAGGGTGTCAAAAAGCATGCCAGATCCCCCTCCCCGGAGCCTCCTAGTCTGAAGCAGGAATGAGTTGAGGATGGGGAAGAGCTTCAAGTTCAGGATTCTGTGGATGGCCTGGTGGATGAGTCTGCTTCCGAGAAATCTGGACGAGAAGATATCCAGCTGGTGTCTGCCTCTCAATCACAGAAGCTTTTGATCCTGACTCTTACCAAAATGGTTCATTCTAAGTTGTCTCTTGCAGAGGTTACTGAGCCTTCCTGGTCCTCTTTGGGATCCCTGAGGCCTCTTCAGACCACATAGGCTTTCCCCTTACACCCTCTGTTGGAACAGGCGGTGTATGCTGATTGTGTTCCTCCTAAGAGGTTTTCCCTTTTATATCCCATGGATGAAAAGTTTGTTAAGAACTGGAGCATGCCAGCCGTAGATGCAGCAGTCTCTTCCTAAAACAAGAAATTGACTTGTCCGGTAGATAACGCACAGGGCTTGAAAGACCATGTTGACAAGAAATTGGAGTCATTATTAAAGGCTTCTTTTTCTTTGGCCAGTTCAGCTATTCAGCCAGCTGTTGCAGAAATTGGTATCTGCCAGTCCGTAAAGGATTATACAGCCTAACAGGCCTAACCAGGCGGATGACCTGCCTGAAAATAAGGCAGATATACCTCAAGAGCTGTGTTTTGCTGTTGACGCCTTAAAGGATTCAATACAGCAGGTTTCTCATTTGGCTCTCTTGTCTGTACATATGTGCAGACTTTTGTGGCTTAAGAACTAGTCAGCCAAGCTTCCTTGTAAGAAGTTATTGGCAGGTTTCCCCTTTCAGGGAGAACGTTTATTTGGCGATCATTTGGACAAATATATCCAAAAGATTTCTGGAGTGAAGAGTTCTCTACTTCCTGTGAAGTAAATTACTAATTTAAAACCTCAGGGACTGCTTCCTCAAATGGCTCAGTGCCAAGGCAGTTCCTTCTAAACCCAGTACCAAGCCCTACTTTTGAGGGGACACCCCCACTCTATCAGGTGGGGGGAAGGCTGCTGCACTTTGCGGACATTTGGAAAACAATAGTTCAGGATGAGTGGGTCACCTCAACTATATCCCGCGGTTACAAGTTGGAGTTGCAGGGGGTTCCCCCTCAGAGATTTTTAAGATCCAGCCTTTCCTCAGATCCTCCAAAAAGAGACTCATTGCTTCAGGCACCACATCATTTATGGCCGCGGGGTTTTAATTGAACCTATTTACGGTTCAAAAACCAGACGGGGACAAAAGGCCCATTTTGGACCTAAGATCCCTGAACCAGTATCTACTGATCCAGTCCTTTCGGATGGAGTCTGTCCGCTCAGTTGTAGCCTCACTCCAGATGGGAGACTTTCTAGCCTCCATCGATATAAAGGACCTATCATTCAGCCTCATCAGAGGTTCCTGTGATTTGCAATAGAGGAACGCAATTTTCAGTTTGTGGCTCTACCTTTCGGGCTTGCTACAGCTCCCAGCTGTTTACAAAGGTCCTAGCACCAGTACTGGGTCTTTTAAAGGCCCAAGGGATCCTGGTGCTCGGGTATCTGGACAACCTCCTGCTCAGAGATCACTCACAACAGGCTTTATAACAGAGCATAACATGCACAGTGCGGTATTTAGAAAGCTTTGGCTGGATCATAAATACTGAAAAGTCAACCTTGAGACCAGCTCAAAGTCTAAAGTATCCTAGATACGGTCCAATCAAGAGTATTCTTGCAACCCGCAAGGATCTGTGCCCTGAAGGATCAGGTGCGTCAGATAAGGGGCACCAGACAACACTCCATTCGGCTCTGTATGAGTCTTCTAGGGAGGATGGTATCCTATTTCGAGGAGGTGCCCTATGCCCAGTTCCATTCTAGGCCTCTAAAACAAGACATCTTGTTGGTTTGGAACAGGAGAGGACAAGAGCTGGATTATCCATTGTCCCTATCTCCTTGGGCATGCTTAAGCCTAAACTGGTGGTTGCAGGATCAGAACCTACGAAAGGGAAGATCCTTCCTCCCGGTAACTTGGAGAGTACTGACTACAAATGCCAGTCTCTCAGGCATGGGAGTGACCCTAGAAGGGCTAACAGCTTAGGGGAAATGGTCAATGTGACGGGAGTCACTTTTGGGCGCAGGGTGATCAAGAAAATTATGAACCCTGAGAATATGATTGGATTACTTCAAATGGAACAGTAATAGTCATTAACAATATCTCTCAAGAAATAGGAAGATATTCTGATATGTAATGCCGCGTACACACGATCGGAATACTCGTCAGAAAAAACTCTGACGTTTTTTTCCGACGGAATTCCGCTCAAGCTGTGTTGCCTACACACGATCACACCAAATTCCGACCGCCAAGAACGCAGTGACGTCCACCACGTACGACGAGACTATAAAAGGAAAGTTCAGCACCACGTCCGGCACCCTTTGGGCTCCTTCTGCTGATCTCGTGTTTATCGCGTGTTAGTAGAAGTTTTGTTTTTTAAGTTTTGTGCTTTTCAGACTTGTGCTTTAGATCGTTCCTGCTCTACAGTTTGTGCTTGTCGGTGCGTATCTGCTTATCAGTGCGTGTAGTCAGTTTGCATTTGTTTGTCTTTGCGGCCTATATATTTATATATAGTACGCTTTGATTTTCAGTGCTTATTGTCCGCTCGTTGCTTGATTTGCATTTCGTTCTTTCAGGCCTTGCTGTTTATCAGTGCTTTCTTTAGTCCGTTCTGACCAGCCGACCGTTTAGAAGCGATGTTGCGTGTACGTACTCGTCGTAGAGTTCGTGCTGTGCGGGGGCTTGGTGTTGGGGTTCTTACTTTGACACAAGCCCAGTCCATGAACAGGGCGAGGAAGAGTTCATGGACCAAGAATTGGTTGCTCCAGCATGACCAATTCTCGCACATGCCTCTGCTTCGTGAGATCCATGAGTATAACCCTGATGATTTCAGGAATTATCTCAGGATGACAGACCCCGTTTTTCACCGTCTGTTGGCTTTGCTGTCCCCTTATATTACAAGGCAGGATACCTGCATGTGGCAAGCCATCACTGCGGAGCAGAGGTTAGTTGCCACGTTGAGGTACTTGGCGACAGGGAGAAGCCTTCAGGACCTCAAGTTCTCGACAGGCATCTCCCCCCCAGGCTCTGGGGATCATTATTCCAGAGACCTGTTCTGCCATCATCCAGGTCCTTTAACATCACATTCTATGTATTTACTGTTTGCTAATGTATTGTATTTCTTTCATCGTTCCCTAATTACCAGGACTTCAATATGCTGTAATATGCTGTAATATGCGGCGCCCTTTTGTCCTCATGCATGTTGGATTTTTGTATGTTCCTTTTTTGTCCTTCATGCATATTTGCCTTCACTACCCCCCCCCCCCCAGCATGCTATCTGGGGCCCATATATACCTATAGTCTAGTCACTTAACAATGTATTTTGTCAGCTCCATTGTAATGCTTTACCCTAAACACCTAAAATGTGTACAAATGTTATAGTTGTCCTTAAATTCATGCAGAGTGCCTGAGGCTTTGTTTTGTGGTGCCCAAAATCTTTGGGAACCCCCCCTCCCCCCAACTGCTCAGTCAGCTGATACCAATCCTCTATCTGCTGACTTTGCCAAACCCAATACACACTATACCTACCTCTTTAGTGGTCATATTTATGGATGAATTTTTCAAAGCATGTAGTGCAAGGGCCTGCCTCAATACTTTCAAATGCTACTGTTTTAATTTTTCTTCTCCTATTATTATTGTGATAGGTAATTGAGGAATCAAAAAATGTGCTTCCATTTTTTTTTTTTTTTTTTGGAGGCCACTTCTTCTTAGTTGTCCAGTGGGCTGACAATAGTGTAATTAAGGAGAGGCTGGCCAAACTATCACACATTACTTTGTTACTTCATTACGTAGTGGAGAGGGTGGTTACCTGTCCAAAGAAATCTGATAAGTGGACCTTATATTTTAGCCTTTAAATACTACAAGAAATGTTATACTGATGTTTGCCAACAATGTTTCTGTATAATCTGCTTGTAATGTTTATTATAAAATGTACTAATTATATTTTTCTTGTTTGACTCCACAGTTTCCTTCTACGCCACAGGAATGGCAGACTGTGGCCTCCCAGTTTGCCCAGCAGTGGGATTTTCCTAACTGCGGAGGGGCAATCGATGGGAAGCACGTCCACATTGTCCCACCACCCCATTCGGGGGTCATACTATTTTAACTATAAGGGGTTTCATAGTATCGTGTTGATGGCGGTGGTGTCGGCGACATATGAGTTTATATATGTGGACGTGGGGAAGAATGGCGGGATGGAGGAGTCTTTTGCCGGACCGAGTTCTACCAACGTCTCGAGAGTGGTGGCTTGGGATTGCCACCCCCGGAGGAGAATGTCGAGGGACTCCCATTTATGTTCATCGCAGATGAGGCTTTTGGTTTGGGAAACCATTTGATGAGACCATTCCCCCAGAGGACACTCACCCCGGAGAAGAGGGTATTTGATTACCGGCTGGCCAGAGCCAGAAGAGTCGTGGGGAACGCGTTTGGGATTCTGGCCAGCCGGTTCCACCTGTTTCAATCAGCCATCAATATGGCGGAATACAAACTTAACACCATTGTGGTATCGTGTTGCATCTTGCACAACTTTTTAAAAAGGAACAACCCCAATTATGTGGTTACACTTGGGCCTGACGCTGGACTGCAATCCCTGACGTCTCTGGAAGCGGCCCGTCCTGGCTTGCCCCCCCAAAGCGCCCGTAAAGTGCGCCAAAATTATTCCGAATATTTTTCTGGGAGGGGGGCCATTGCTTTGCCAGCACTTTTGTAATACATTTTACATTTATTAATCTTGTAAAATCTTGCTTTGAATTTCCTGCTTGTGTTTCTTTTTTGTGTCTCCTAGTGCACTTGTAGTGCCAAGTGGTTTGTACATTATTATCTAAACACCCATTGTCACTGTAAACACCAATTTCAACACAAAAAAATGGTATTGATCATTGAAAGAAGAAGCCACACATTGTTGAGTAAAAAATACTTGTTTTACTCCATACACATTCACGTGTTTTTTTTTTTTTTTTTTTTTTTTTCACAAAAATAACGAGTTTTGCATTTTCACCAAAAAAAAATTGGGGTTACGTTACATAAACAGCCATGTTTCCAAACACAACATACACAACTCTGGAACATAACAAAGTTCAACGTAGAAAAACTTTTTAAGGCAAGATCACACATTATATTGTCCAAAATGTGTGGATCTTGCCTTCATCAGATGGGGTGAAGTCACCCCTGTAAAAGCCTAATTTTGAAGATGCACACAAATTGGGAGGCAAACTGGGGATTTACATCCTGATCCCATGCCTAATGTCAACATGTGCTATCTCCCATCATGGGGGATCGATGTATGTTTTTTCGGGGTCCAAACCCTTCCTTTCACCGACTTGACTTTTGAGGAAGGGGTAGCAGGCACAAAACGCGTACATTGATATCCCCTGATGGCAGATAGCACATGTTGACATACTGTGTGCATCTTCCAAAGTAGGATTTTTAAAATGTTGTACAATTTAAAAAAAAAACATAAACAAAATGGTGGCAATTTTTGTGAAAATTATATTCTTCCAAGGACATCAATCATGTTTTTAAGTTTAACTTCAATATCCCTAGTTTTTTTGCGAATAATCTCTAAATCCTGACTACACCACATGATGTCCTGGATTAGCCTTTGGGCACTGTCACTGGTGAAATGATCTGATTGTTCTTCCACCACCTGCACATCACTTAAAAATCAAAAAAACACACCATCTATTATAAATATGCAGGCATACATGTCTTATTACCTGAATCTGGGGTGTCAGACACTCACCTGTTGTGGTCTCAATCTCGACCACTTCTCCTTCCTCCACATCCTCATCTTGTGGTGACCTCTGTTCCCCTTGTTCAGGAGGTGGGCGGTCCCTGGTGTCGTGATATTTCCCGATTCTTTGTTCCCCTATGAGAATAAAACAAAAGGTATACTTAGCACACAGATATTTGAGCCAACAAATATGAATGATAAACATTGCTTGGAAGTGGGGGACAATTGTCTGTTTGGGCAGAATTCCAAGCTGAAGACATGATTTATTCCCTTAATTACTCAGCTGGAATACTTACCTTTTTTGGAGAAGTTTCCCACCTGGAGACACCCAAAGTATCCACTGGAGTACCTGTGTTTGACACCCTAAAAAGTTTGTTCTGGTGTCCCACACTAGTGCACCTGAGTCCAGATGTGTAAACAGCTGCTGAGTGTCCTCTACATACATTACACTGAATAAAGTTTGCTATTCCTTCTAGGTTCAAACACATCTAGACAACAATGTCCTAAAAACTCATTTGGATTAACTTAAAAATTTGAAGCAACAAATGTATTTAATCAGTTATCTGTGAAAACATTGTATTTTGGAAAACGAACGAGGTTTCCAACGACCGATTACTGTGCGTATGACCATGAAAGTAGCCATTTTGCAGTGTACAAGACCTTATTAAGGAAAAACACATAGCGCAGCATGCAATATTAATAATAATAGGTACACACAACATATACTTACTTTTTCAAAGAACTTTCTTGATCTTTCTGTACTGATCCTGCTCCCTTAATTTGAGGTCTGACCAGCGTTGTACCCCAAAATTACTGTACAGACTCTTCACAACTTTATTCATGATCTTGGCCTTTCTCATATTTGGGTTTGGGTATGGACCATAATTCCCGTCATAGTCGTTGCTCCTCAAGATGTCCACCATCTCCAACATCTCCACAAAGGACATATTTGAGGCCTTAAATCTCCTCCTCGATCGTGACGTTTCAGGCTACGGGCTTTCCTGCTCCTCGTTACTTGAATTATGCACCTGCTGTGTCTCTGCCATGTTCTGCTCCCACTGCAACGAAAGAGACGGGGCGGCGAATATTCTAAAAAGAACGTCAGGGGCAGGCGGCGCGGGTGGAGATTTATTCATGCACAGTGTATATAAAGCTTCAAACACGTGTGTCGTAACTACGTTCTGTGTGCAGAGGAAGGAGGAACGGACGCGACGAACAACGACGAACGTTATAACGAAGGTAAGATTTTAATTTTTGGAGACATGTGCGGCCTATACTGAATCTAGATTGATGCCTATATTGTGTTGAAAGATTATCCTGAGATGTTTATTTTTGTATTTTGTTTGGTCTTGCAGACATAATGCTGCCATTTAAGGACCCAGAATTCCTTGGGGAATTCAAAGATAAATATCGGGAGATGAGAAATCTATGGGAGGTGAAAAACCCCTTGTATCACAATAAACCAGCTAGGAGGGCAACGCTGGAGAAATTGCTTCAATTTGTAAAGACCCGGGCCCCCAATGCAGACATCAAGTTTGTTGAAGTAAAAATTGGTAGCTTGAGAAGCACCTATAAGAAGGAGTACCATAAGGTCCAGCAGTCCCTGAGGTCCGGAGCAGCAGCAGATAAGGTGTATGTACCCAGTCTGTGGTACTACAGCAGGATGCGGTTTATAGATGACCAGATTGAGGGCAGGGAATCCCTTTCCACTCTTCCGGCACCCCTTCCCTCCAACCTTCCAACCAGCCTTCCATCCAGCCTTCCCTCAACACAAGCTGAGGCATCTGTGGACCAACCTGGGCCTTCCATACAGGAAGAGATTGAGGAGCCCAGATGGAGCCAGGTATAGGTTTTTTATACATAATTTTTCTGTGAAAAAAAAAAATGATTGTTGGTAAGTAGATGTTCTTATTGCTAATAAATGAAGGAATTAAAAGTGTTTCACATATCAATAGACAGACGTGGCCACAAAAGATTAGGACAAGAAGGAAAAATGCTGGGCTCAGAATGATAGTCTTTTCTATTTCTTTAACATTAAATTTGCAACAGTCATGGGCTGAAAATTGTGTGTGTTTGATGAACAAAAAACTAAAACTATGTCCCTTTTTCATACACAGGATGACCTCAGCCAGGACGAGGCTCTGGCTAGTGGCACACAGGAGGAGGCAGGGGGAATTGTCAGCCAGGAGGTGGCAGGGCCCAGTAACACACAATCCCAGGTGCCTCCCCTAATCCTTCCCTACAAAAGACCCAGGAAGGGCACAAAAACAGAGGAGGCAGTACTGGTCCTCATCAAGGAGGCTAATGAGGCCCTAAAATCCCTCCTTGATGCTATAGAGGCCTATGGCATCTACATAGCCTCAAATTTACAACAAATGGAGGAGGGCCAACGCCAAAAATGTGAGAAACTAATTTTTACTACAATCCACAAGGGGTTGAGTGGGGAAATCTGTGAAGACGAACACCTGTGTTCTCTCCCCCATCCTCCTCCTCCTCCTCCTGCCACAATGCCACCTCCAGAGCCACAGCCTCCAGGGAAGGCTGCAGGGAAGGCTGCACGGAAGACCAGGAAGTGATCCCCTGCCTTCAGTCTGGTCTCAAAGAACACACAGCGTGTTGTAGTACCACAGCCTGGGTACATATATCATCTGCTGCTGCTCCTGTTCTCTGGGATTCCTGGACCAGATTGGACTTCTCAAGCTACCAATTTTTTTGATGTCTGCCTTGGGGGCCAAAGGCTGCGCAAATTCAAGCAATTTCTCCAGCGTTGCCTTTATCTTTATTTTGTTATTATGATGTAAAATACATTTTGTTTTTGGTTTCAGAAAATACTTGCCTATGTGTTTTTCTGCAAATAGCAAATAAATTAATTTTGGGTGAGTAGGCAGGTACATTTCAAAAATACAATGTCAAAATTAATAAGGGAAACCAACAACAAACAGGTTTACAAATAATACATAATAATGGTGTTGTGGAAACGTAACATAAAAAATAAAAAGGAGAGCACGAGAAAATAATACAATAATACAAATATTGTTAGTAAAGAAAAAAAAGCACTTAAAAAAAAAATATATATATTTTAGGCAGATCTGGCTTAAATTCTAAAATAAATATTATTCAGGAGAGACCTAGAAATAATAAAGAAATAAGTTTGTGAAAACTCTGTGTGAATATGAGCAGCAAAACAACTTCATTCTTCTAGCATTATAAAGAAGAGAATGCGCGGCATTGAACAATTAAAAAAATTGCAGTGTGAAGAATCTGCTATCTCCATTACGAACGCTAGTTTTACCAGACCGAGCGGTTCCGTCTCGTACTGGATTCTGAGCATGCGTGATTTTTGGCGTGTCGGAATTGCCTACAGACGATCGGAAAATCCGATAGAAAGGTTTTCCGTCGGAAAAATTAAGAACAGTTTCTCAATCCAAAGTCCGTCGGAAATTCCGACAGAATAAAGACCGATGGGCATACACACGGTCGGAATAATCCGATGAAAAGCTCCCAGTCGGACTGTTTCCATCGGAAATTCGTACCTGGAATGTTCGGTAGCTGCCTTTGTGTTCTGAAATGGAATGTCCTAAATGGCTTTAACCTCTTTCCTACACGGGTTGTCGTTACAGTAAAGGACAGAACAGATCCTGCCCATCAACATCCTGGAATTACGGGCAGTACGACTAGCCCTCCATTCCGGAGCGGCGGAGCTTCAGGTCTACCCTATCAGGGTTCAGTCCGACAATGCAGTGGCCTATATAATCCACCAAGGCAGTACCAGGAGTCATTCAGCTCTGAAGGAGGTGAACCACATACTAGCCTGGGCAGATCCTATCGGCTGTCCATATCCCGGGAGCAGAGAACTGGAAGGCAGATTATCTCAGCCGCCAGCAGATCTTCCCAGGGAAATGGTCTCTACACAAAGGGATGTTTCAGGAAATTTGCCAATGTTGGGGATGGCCAGAGGTCGACCTACTGGCATCCAGGTTGAACAACAATCTACAGCAGTTTGTTTCCCAAACAAGAGATCCTCTGGCAATCAGAGCAGATGCTCTGGTAGTTCCATGGAGCCAGTACTCCCTGGTTTATGCTTTCCCTCCGATCTCTCTCCTTCCACATTTGTTGCGCAGGATTCAGAGAGTAAGTTCCAGTCATTCTGGTGGCACCAGCCTGGCCCAGAAGGCCCTGGTTCCCAGAGATTGTGAGACTGACAATAGATAGGCCATGGACGTTTCCAAGTCGCCCTGTTCTACTGTCTCAAGGTCCTATATTCCACCCCAATTTACAGTCTCTAAATTTGACGGCATGACTATTGAAGCCAGGGTGTTAAAGGACCGTGGAATCTCGGGACCAGTGGTGTCTACCCTAGTGAATGCTAGAAAAGCTGTCACTAGGAAGATCTCTCATAAGGTCTGGAAGACTTATATTGCTTGGTGTGAAGCCAAAAAATGGCATCCTTGGAAATAAGTGATTGGGAGAATTCTCTCTTTTCTACAGTCAGCTGTGGAATTCAAATTGGCTCTGAGTACAATCAGAGGTCAAGTTTTAGCCCTATCAGAATTCTTCCAAAGGCCTTTAGCCTCCCATTTACTGATCTGAACCTTTATGGAGGGGGCAACTTGCTTGCTTCCCCCCATTAGGTCACCTATATGTCCTTGGGACTTGAACTTGGTGCTGTCTGTGTTACAGAAACAACCATTTGAGCCTATCGAGGAAATTTCATTAGACTTGCTGTCACGCAAGCTAGCCTTCCTGATGGGCATCACCTCGGCTAGAAGGGTGTCAGAGTTGGCGGCCCTTTCATGCAGGGAACCATACTTGATCCTTCACCATGACAGGGTCGTGTTATGACCTGTTCCATACTTTTTGCCCAAAATTGTGTCAGCCTTTCGTTTAAATCAGGACATTATTTTGCCTTCTTTTTTCTCTCAGCCTCGTTTGGCAGAAGAGAGACAACTGCATTCTTTGGACGTTGTCCAGACAGTCAAGGTTTCTTTGTCTAGATCTGCGGAGATCCGAGGATCAGACTCCTTTTTTGTTTTACCAAAAGGACCCAAGAAGGGGCAGGCAGCTTCCAAAGCTTCCATTGGCAATTGGGTCCGACAATTGGTCATTCAGGCCTATGGTCTGAAACGTAAAGCTCCTCCCTTTAGGGTGAGAGCTCATTCTACCAGGGGTGTAGGAACCTCCTGGGCTTTTCGCCATCAGGTATCTGTGGCTCAGATTTGCAAGGCTGTCACCTGGTCTTCAGTGCATACATTCACAAAATTTTACCAAGTGGATGTTCGAGCAGTCGAGGATTCGACTTTCGGCCGCAGTGTACTGTGGGCTGCCATATAAGGTCTGATGGCTATTGTTTGGCAGGGTGTCTCCCTCCCCTCAAGGCTATTTCTTTGGGATGTCCCAGCAGGTAATGAATATTAGCCTGGGGGCGTGTCCAAGATGTCAGCGTGAGCAGACGTGTGTCTCTGAGCTCTGCAGCTCCAGCGACCCTGACACCCATTTAACCGGGTCACCAGAAACCCTGCATCGGCCAAAAACCTCGGTGAATGCCTTCTCGACCGGCTGGTCAAGGCAAAGGGGGTAAAAAAACTCAAATTCCCCCCGAATATACCACCGGAGACCAGCCCTGCCAGACGGAGGCCTAGTAAGCAGACGCCTCTTGCCAACATGGCGTCCCAAACAGACACGCAGGAGGGCCCCGACTACTTCTCCCCCAGGCATCCCGGAGGTCATCGCTGCTGTCGCCTCATGCCAGGCAGCCCTGACATCCAAAATTGCAGAGGTGCAGATGGATGTGGGCCTCATCAGGCAGGATCTGGATAAAGTCCACTCCAGGCTGACGACGGCTGAGCATTGAGTTGGTCTGGTTGAAGACGTGGTGGGGGAGAACACCGGAGCGATCCGCTCCCTGCAATCAAGGATGAAATTGTTAGAACATCGGGCCAAGGACTCCGAAAACAGGTGCAGACGGAACAGCAACCGTATCGCGGGACTGGCAGAAGGTGTAGAGTGTAAGTACCCCACGGTATTCGTGGAGGAGCTGCTTCGCTCCCTGCTCCCGGCGGCCCACCTGTCCCCCTACTTCACAGTAGAGAGAGCTCATAGACTTCCACCACAGTCTGGCCCACAAGGCTCTCCTCCCCGCACTTTTATTATGCATCTCCTTAATTTTAGAGACCGGGACAAGCTGCTCAGAGCTGCTAGAGCAGCCGGGGAACTTAAGTACAGAAACAATCGCCTGATGCTGTTCCCGGACTTCTTCATTGAGACTCAAAAGCTCCGGCCCTCATTTGACACCGTCAAAGCAGGCCTCCGATCTAAGGGGATAAAATACAGTGTGCTTTTCCCCACCAAGCTGCGGGTGTTTGATGAGGAAACAGTCCGTATCTTTACCTCTCCGAGGGAGGCTGCAAGCTGGCTGGAAACTGTGCCCCCGCAGGGGTAAAATCCCACTGAGTTACAATTACTACACCAGTTTTTCTAAATGGCCATGTTCCTTGTATTAAACAGGCCAAGACATTATTACATGCATAACAGCGGTAAGTTGCTGAAACTGGGCGGATTTCCTTCAACAGATGAGCCTTTCCCACTATTCATCTGCTGGCAGCATGTTAATATGACTTTTGCAACCGCACGCCTTCTGCAAGACTTTCAAGCGGAGGCACCCCACTGACAGGCTGCAGCCCGACGTGGTATACACTTTGCTGAAGGAAATCTGTCCCTATCTGCTATCATAGGGATGGCTGCTCCCTTCCACACTGGCGGTCAAGTCCACTACTATGTTACAAAAAGGCAGCCTATCCACTTTACTTTTGTTTGGTTATCCCAATTTAATTGTTGGAACGGAAACAAGTAAGTTTGAACTAAATGTTCAGGAGAACTAAATGACTCGGTTATGACATTATAGCAGCATCTCTTGGATACTCTTTCTGCTCCCTCATCAACCCCAAGTTTTGAGCTTAGCCTTTTTTTTTTGTTCCATAGAACCTGCTGTTGGGGCAAAGGAGATGCTAAATTGCTGACACTTGGGGAATACACACACTCCTCCCAGACGTTGGTTACCTTCGGGCAGGTTAATTTGGAAAATATGCAGTCTTACTTTGGGTGGGATCTGCGGGTTGGGGGGAAGAGAAGGTTGGCCATTGCTGACCAAGTTTTGGTTACAAAGTTGGAATTGACCTACAGTTCTAAATTTGAAATGTTTTGTTTATTGTTTGTTCCTTTATGACATGTTCCTCTTGATATTATTGGTGCATACAGTGTGGGGAGGGCTGGGGTGACCGGTGCTGACTGGTTGACCTCTGGAGGGAGTAGAGTATTTCCACATACAGTCCACCATATCAAAGCTACACTATAGTACTACAATGGCCCAGATATCTGTGATTTTGTGGAATGTGCGGGGTCTAAATTCTGCCCAAACAAGATCCCTGGTATTTAACTAAGTAAGGAAGTATTCTCCGCACATCTGTGTTTTACAGGAGACCCATCTCCTTGGTTCTCGAATCCTGAGCCTCAAAAAGGCCTGGGTGGGATCTCACTATCATACGTACTCCACTTACTCTAGGGGAGTCAGCATCCTGATACACAAGCGGCTGCCTTTCCAGCTCTTGGGTGTCAGGATGGACCCAGGGGGCAGGTATATCATTCTCCACATGCTTATTGCCAACAATCTATGTGTGCTGGTAGGGCTATACCTCCCTCTCCCGGCTGATCCAACCTTACCTTATACAATTATGGAAGGGGATAAGCCGCGCTTGGGAAGGAAATCAGGGAGTAAAGGGAAAGGTTAGGGGACAGTGCAACCAATGAGTATAACCAGATAAAAAATAAAAAGTGTAAAAATGCAAAGGCTGCTGCTGAAAAGTGAGATACTACACACTAGACAGATATATAATAGGGTAAAGCTGCGCCAATGTAAAAAGAAATTAAACCTGTAAAAAATGTGCAAGGCATAGTAAACACTTTAAACAAATAAAAAATCTTATGCAGAACAGTCCAGATATAAATGAATCAGTCCAGAGCAATTCTTCTAAGTGTCAAACATGGGATACATTCAATCCACCAATCCTGTATGTTCAAATATAACACCACCGTGCTCGTGCTGGAAGCATCCAATGTGACATAAAAAACGGTGTTTAAACCCGACCACCTAGTAGGTAGGAGGCTTACCAGAAGGTGTAAAAAATCAAGCAATGGATCTGAGCTTGCCGTAGACCAGCGTTGGTGGGGTTAAACGACCACTCCAGGGGGGGAAACGATCCAAAGGTAAACCAGGGAAAGAGTAAAGGGATCCGTCCTGGACACCGTTCACAAACTGGATAGCCAGGTCCTAATAAAATCCAGAAAATGAAACTTCTACAGCAGAAGATGACTTCTATTTCTGTGCAGACTTCTGTCCGTTCTACCATCGATCGGTCCGGGGGAAGAGGGCACAGGGCACCCGATCTGTGCCCTCTTCCCCCGGACCGATCGATGGTAGAACGGACAGAAGTCTGCACAGAAATAGAAGTCATCTTCTGCTGTAGAAGTTTCATTTTCTGGATTTTATTAGGACCTGGCTATCCAGTTTGTGAACGGTGTCCAGGACGGATCCCTTTACTCTTTCCCTGGTTTACCTTTGGATCGTTTCCCCCCCTGGAGTGGTCGTTTAACCCCACCAACGCTGGTCTACGGCAAGCTCAGATCCATTGCTTGATTTTTTACACCTTCTGGTAAGCCTCCTACCTACTAGGTGGTCGGGTTTAAACACCGTTTTTTATGTCACATTGGATGCTTCCAGCACGAGCACGGTGGTGTTATATTTGAACATACGGGATTGGTGGATTGAATGTATCCCATGTTTGACACTTAGAAGAATTGCTCTGGACTGATTCATTTATATCTGGACTCTTATACAATTATGCAAATAGTGATTGAATATGGGGTGGAGAACATGATTTTAATAATGGGTGACTTTAACCTGGCCCCTACACCAGACATGGACAGGCTGTGCTCTGTGTCTCGTTGGGTACCAAGCTTAACAGACTGGGCTACTTCTTTCGCCCTGACAGATGTATGGCGCCACTTCAATCCTGGTACTAAGAAATTTACCTGTCACTCCACCACATTCCAGACCTTATCCCGTATCGACATGTTGTATGCTTCACATTCAATACTTAGGAGGGCCACAAATGTTGACATTTTGTCTAGGGGAATCTCAGATCATGCCCCCTGCTTATCCAGGTATCATTTGGACCCCCTGGGGAAAGGCTGTGGAGGCTCTCTAGATATTGGATCGAAGATGAGGGAGTCCAGGAATGGTGCAGGAGGATTTGTTCAACTACTGGCTAGATAACACTGAAACTGCTACTCCTCTAGTCACCTGGGATGCCTTCAAGGCATGGACCAGGGGAGAGTACATGGCACGTATATCTGCAGCCCGTAAGAAATCCATGCACTCTCTAGAGGGGTTATAGGAAGAAGCCAGGACAAAAGAGGAAGCATACGTGGTACCAGGTGCATGGCAGTTCGCTCTGTGACAATTATCTCTGTGCAGAGTTGAGGCGACGCAGAAGTCGCTTCTCACCACAGCCCACAAAATATTTGAATATGGCAATAAGAGTGGCCTCCTGATGGCGTGGATAGCCAAGAGCCAGTTTGCCACCAGCCATATTGGTGGTGTCAGGGACTCGGAAGGGGTACTATTGACATCACCTAGCAACATTAACTGTAGATTCGCCCAATACTATTGACACCTGTATTCCTCCAGGGTGGATTACTCTCTTTCGGAATTATCCGAGTACTTAGCTGAAATCCCTCTCCCGACTTTGGGTGACGAGGCATACACAAACCTAAAGGCTCATATTACCCTGGAGGAGGTCCAGACTGCTATATCTCAACTCCAGGCAGGGAAGACCCCAGGGGCTGACGGTCTACCAACTGAATTTTACTCCCAACATCAGGACCTACTGGCCCCTCTGCTAGTGGCACTGTATGCTCAGTTTTTGAGTTAGAGGCACTCCTTGATTCCATGTCTGAGGTGGTGGTGGTGTTGATTCCCAAACCGGGCAAGGATCCTGAGGACTGCTCCTCCTACAGACCAATCTCCCTCCTGAACGTTGACGCCAAGATCTTGGCGAAAATACTGGCGAATAGGTTGTCGGTGGTTCTGGAGGAAGTGGTCCACCCAGATCAAACCGGATTTATGCATGGGAAGGGAACTGACATCAACCTCCGCCGCCTCTTTCTTAATTTGTCTGTAACGCATGATAATAGTGGGAAACGAGTCATCGCCTCCTTGGACGCCGATAAGGCGTTCGACTTGGTAGTATGGTACTTCTTATGGGGGCGCTGAACAGGTTCGGATTTGGTCCTAAACTCCTCAGGTGGCTACATATGCTCTACCGGGCGCCCGTAGCTTGGATTTGAACCAATGACAGGCTGTCGGCTCCCTTTGCATTGCCGACAGGGACACACGCCAGGGCTGTCCGCTATCTCTGGCCCTGTTCGCGCTTGCACTTGGACCCATGGCAACCCTAATTCGGGAACTCAGACAGGATGAAGGGACTGATGGTGGGCTCCCTAGTGGAAAAAATCTCTCTCTATGTGGACGACACGCTACTGTATCTGCAAGACGCAGGCGAGTCACTAGAAGCAGCGCTGAAGATTTTTGACAAATTCGGTAGGTTCTCAGGAATACGAATCAATTGGTCCAAATCAAATATATTCCCTCTAGACCCTTAGGCCCGTGACACCGCCATAGAGATTCCGTTGTGCTGGGTTGATCAATTTAGGTTCTTGGGTATCCAGGTCAAAAGGGAACTGACAAGCTTTCTGGAACTGAATTTGCATCCAATCATGTCCCAACTTAGGTCTAGGTGCGACTCTTGGGCCTCCCTCCCCCTAAACCTCATGGGTCGCATAAATTTGTTAAAGATGCTATTTCTCCCCAAATTTATATATGTCTTTCGCAACAGCCCTGTTGGATACCCAACTCCTTCTTTGCAGAACTAGACAAATATGTAGGATCATTCATTTGGGGGGGAGGGACCCCTAGACTAGCCAGATCAACCTTAAATCTTCCTGTCCATTACGGGGGTTGGCTCTGCCAGATTACCGGACCTACTATAGGTCGGCTGTGCTGGTCACGGTCAGGTGGTGGTATGTACTCTCCAAGAAGAATTCAGCAGTGTGCTTAGAGGCAACTGTTCTGGGATCGCTCCAAGAGTTGGGTAATCTAGTCTATAGGGGCATAGGGCATACGACAGCCTCCCACGACCTACCAGAACAACCCTTCAAGCTTGTACAGTGGCCAGACGGGGACTTCTTCGCCCTCAAAACTGGTCTCCCTTTTTCCTGCTATGGGGGAACCCCAATCTCCTGCATCTTAGGACAATACCCGAACCACACCTTTGGGCTAGGTACGGCATCAAAAAGCTTGGGGATATTATCTCAGAGGGTAGTATACTGCCATTCACGTCCCTCCAAACTAAAAACCATCTACCAGGATGGATGTACTTTAGGTACCTCCAACTACGCCATGCCACTCGGGCACAATTCCCTAGATTGACCATGGACCCTGTGGAGGAATTGTTGGCCCAGGAGAAACTGCAGAAGCCCCTGTCCGCTCTATACCTTGACCTGCTGAAAAAGAACTCCACCAAATTAGACAAACTTTGGGATAAGTGGAAAACAGACATACCCGACCTAGACAGGGAGGACTGGGACGACTGCTTAGCTGATAGTACCTCTTTGCTAATCTCTTCAAAGGAGAAGCTAATATAGGTCAAGTTCCTTCACAGGGTCTACTACACCCCCAGAGGTTACACAAGGTCTACCCGCAGAGATCACAAGACTGTACTCTGTGCCAGACTAGCATAGGCTCATACTTCCACATGTTTTGGAGTTGCCCCAGGATTGCCAGGTACTGGGCTGCGGTGGTGGAGACTGTCAATGGTCGCCTTCAACTTGATCTTCCTGTATCCCTGGAAATGGCGTTTCTGGGAATTCAAGACGATGATCAGAGGCCACGGTACACTAAATTTCTATGCAAAGAGGGAAATCATATTGCGATGGACTGACCCCTCTCCCCCCACGGTAGACTCCTGGGAGAAATCAATAAATGCAGTGCTTCCTCTTTACAAGCTAATGTACCTAGACAGGAACTGCCCCAAGAAGTTCAACAAAGTATGGCAGCCATGGACAGCATAGGTGGCAGCTGATATTTGGTTGGGAAATCATATTTATGGGGGACATGATATTGGCCCAAGCCCTCCTGACCTTCGAGAACAGGGAGAATCTCCTACAATAATGGGGTTTCACTGTATCTTTATTATACTAATTACCCTCTATACAAATTACCTGTACTGTATGTCTTAACTTGGTCCATTTTGGACAACTGTTGTATCATGTTTGGATTATATGTCTAAATAAAGGAACATTTTGAAAGTAAAAAAATAAATGAATATTAGCCTAACTCTGTGTCCCATGATGTATGAAAAAGAAAATAGGATTTTTTCGTCATAAATACCTGTAAAATCCTTTTTTGAGTACATCATGGGACACAGAGTTAGGCTAATATTCTTTTTTTTTTTTTTTACTTTCAAAATGTTTTTTTATTTAGACATATAATCCAAACATGATACAACATATAACCTTGTAACTCTCTTACATGGATAAATATGGATAAATGGATAAATATAAGCATTTTAATCCCTCTTGCCAGTGGTAAATGATTTGTCTTATCGATTTAAACTGATACATTCTGCTGGAGAGCTTGTTCTTTTGAAAATCAACAGACTTGCTGTCTGGATCACCAGAGGAAAATAGAAGAAAGCCTAAAAAAGAAAATGAATACGGCCATCACATCTAAGAATTGCTACGCTGTAATATAGATGCTTGCTTTTGCGTTTATTACCATTTTAATGACTAATTTGGGTTAAAGGGGTTGTAAAGGTAAAAGTTTTTTCACCCTAATGCATTCTATGCATTAAGGTGAAAAAAACATCTGACAATGCCGGCCCCCACATCCCCCCCCCCCCCCCCCCCCATTTTACTTACCTGACCCCTCCAAAGTCCCGCGATCACCCCCGATATCCTCTTCGCCGCTCACCCTGGCCGTCGATTGGCTAGAGTTGACGGATTGAAAGCAGCGCAGCCATTGGCTCGCGCTGCTGTCAATCACATCCAATGACGCCTTCAGTGATCCTTTAACTAAGATTTTAACTGCAAATTTTAGGTTTAATCAGGTTAACTAAAAACATTACTAGCATTTTTCCCTTGTATTTGAATTTTTTCCACTACAAAGAATTTTGATAATACAAAAATAAATGTTTGCAAATTTAGAACGTTTACATACTTTTTACTATGTAATTATACATTATGAATGGAAGTAACAACACTAGTTTTCATTCATAAAGAAAACTTGAGCAGGACCGAGCTGTCAAACTAACAACTCGGTCCTGTTTATTACACTGGGAGTTACTGCCCTTATGTAATCATTGGAGCTTGGTGAGAACTGTTCTCTCTGCTCTTTTTATCCGGATGTAGAATAGGTGGATGTCACTGACAAAAGAACACCACTGATTACACAGGGAGAGTTACACTTTCCTTGTGTAATCCACAGGATTGAGTTTTCAGTTTTACATTTTGGCCTGTCACAGTGCAAGGACTCAGCTGCCCAGGCCTGCTTTGTTGGATCTCTTTCTATGTAAAGAGATCCAACAGGCTGGCATTTGGACATTCCTCATGTAGTGTTTCCTAAGGCAAATATGACATCTGTTATTGCTGATCTCTTTAAAATATTAGCTACCATGCTGACCCACTGACTTCAATACTTTCTAAATCACTGAACTGGAACAAGCATGCATATTAGGAAAGATTGTATCTGCATATCTTTTCTGGGTTAATGATTCAATGTACTAAATAAAGTGAACCAGTGTAACAGCTCCATGTTTATCTTAGAAAAGGTTTCCTTAAAAAAAAAAAAAATCTTGTCTGGCTAATACCATGGTGCATGAGTAGTTTTTTTTATCAGTTTTTATTTTGCGAAGGGCTGGTTAAAATAAAGAGGTCCTGCATCTATGGGCCTAATTTTTACATCATTATGGTGTTCATAATCTCTGCATTTAGCCTCATGGTGTGTATAAAATTTATTGTAAAAAAAAAAAAAAAAGTATTGATACCCCTCCACTTTTTCCAGAAGAATACCAAGTTGTCATAAAATAAGTTGAAATTCACACCAGTAAATGGCCTGCACTATTAACGCTGATTTCGCTTTATGACCTAATGTATGTTGGGGCAAAATATATAAAAAATATTCTTAGTATTATTAGCACATATCTGCAATACATGCATATTTCCCCATGTTTTATCTCTTTAACCACTTCAGCCCTGGAAGATTTGGTTGCTCAATGACCAGGCCATTTTTTGCGATACGACACTGCGTAGTTTTAACTGACAATTTGCGCAGTTGTGCGACGTTGTACCAACACAAAATCTACGTCCTATTTTTCCCACACATAGAGCTTTCTTTTGGTGGTATTTGATCATCTCTGTGGTTTTTACTTTTTGTGTTATAAACAGAAAATAGCAACAATTTTGAAAAAAACATATCTTCATATTTTTGGTAATAAAAATCACAATAATTTTACTAGTAATGGCGGTGATCAGCGATTTTCTATTGGGACTGAGACATTGACACATTTCTGGGACCATTGGCGATATAAAGCAACCATACAGCGATCAGTGCTAGGAGAATGTGACTGGCTCTCTATGGAGCCGGTTCACATATCTCCACAGCAGGCCTGGTGCATTTTGCAGGAAAAACATGTGCCTTTTTTGGTCAGTTTCAGGTCCGAATTCAGCCCAAAATTGAAATCAAACCTTAAACGGTGAACCAGCATGCACCGGACCCCTGCCATGCAACGAAAGCAGCTCATATGTGAACCTAGCCTAAATGTTGTTTCTCACTACAGCCAAAATGTTGAAAGAAAAAATAATGCAGACAAGTTCTAGAGGAAGAGAAGAAGGTTTAGGTGCAGATTTGTGGCATTCTCAAAATACACTTTAACATGTTCTTAAATAGTAAATAATATAATGTTTAAATAGCATGTATATAATTATTGGTTGCTCTTAAAAGTTAAAGGACATCATTGGGTTTACCTTTTAAGCAGACATTTGGGTTTATTTAGCAGCACATGTATATTCCGTTGCAAAATTAAGCACTCAGACTAATTGAATAGAGGAGAATAGGCTGCTCACTTAGCTTTGTAAAGGAAAGAAGAAAGGAAGTTGTGTTCATCTGAATTATCCAAATGTGCAAGCAAAAATCCTATTTAAATCGCATTGCCCATCATTGGGTAGCTTTACCAACTCCTAAAAATTCACTTTGCAATGTAAACCTGCTCTACATCTTGAGTAAATCAACCAACTGCAGCACAGTAAACATACTGTAGACATACAATAGACAATAAATATATATATATATATATATATATATATAAGAAATATAAATATATATTCTGGGCTTACCCAAACAAAAAAGAAAGAAATATGCTATAATATAAACAGTGCTGCTACTTATGTAAGCCTGAATACATGACCAATCTGTAAATATATAAATTATAAGTGCACAGCCTTATTATCATGAATTCATAAGTGACATTATGTTTCAATCAATATCAGTGAAAAAAATGTATAAAAAGAATAAATTCCCGCAAGTTTCCGCCGGGCGGAACCTTGCGGGAGCGAGCAGCAGGCGGACAAATTGCTCAGAGTGAGGAGAAGGAGGAACTGGGGCCGACACTGTAAACTATTGTCTAGGAGAACTGGATTTTGAAACACACATGTGGATTTTATTGGGCTGTAAAACTCTTGTCGGCACTGTTGAATCACAGTATTTGGAAGTCATGCTTCTATTGGTACCCATCCTGCTTTCATCCTGCTATACCTGCTCAATCGTGGCTGATTGCAGGATTCCTTTCTTATTCAATGCCTATTTGACCCCTGTAAAAAGGGTCCAAAGAGGAAGGTAAGATGATGTCCCTCTCACAGCCGCCGGTGATCGGCTTTTTTTTTCTCCTGACGCTGTCAGCGCGAGGAGAAAAAATAGCCGATTAACGACTCTGTTGACATCACATGATCAGCTGTCACTGGCTGACAGCTAATCAAGTGGTAAGGGGTCGGGATCAACCTCTTACTCCGATCTGTGATCCAGTGAGTCTTATAGACTTGCTGATCACAAAGCGCGCTGTGCACGCTCTGCAGGGGGCGTGCTGCGCACGCTCTGCAGGGGGCATGCATGCCGCTCGGGCATGGGAGGAAGTCAATAGACTTACTCCCGGCAAAGCAGGTCCGTTCTGTAGCCGTCATTTGGCTATAGCGCGGATATGAAGAAGCTAATAGAGTTGATGAGTGGAACATCTGCCGACTGAGAGCGAATTTGATCTCTATAACTTGAGATCCAATCCTTCTGGTAAGAGGCGTGTATTGGTGTGGGGAAAGCACTTTTCTTAAGCCCATTCTTTTTGTGAATCACTTTTCACTGATTGAGCACACATAATTGGACTAATATTTCACCGTGGACTGGAAATATAATTTTTGGATTGATTTCATTCATCATATATATTTTTTTTTACTGATATTGTTTGAAACATATTGTCAATTATGAATTTATGATAATGTTGCACACTTATGATTTATATATAAACATATACAAGAGAAAGGAAAAGTAATGGTTATCTAAAGAGGAAAGGAAGAAGATAACAGGCAACCATGTGAAGGGTAATGGCTAAAACAAAGTCTCCAAACTATTTTATAAATCTGTGTTTTGCTTCTTTCTTTCCTTTCCATGTTCCTTTCTAAAATCATCAAGAAGTTCAAGGTCCACAGACCCTTAACTTAACTGGATGGTGAAGACAGAACTTAAAAGCAGATTGTGTCTGACCTTCAAAATTAGGGTGAAACAACAAGTCACAACATCCAGCACTTTCTAAATGAAAGTTGCATCTACAGTAGAAAACCTAGAAGGACTCTTCTTCTGAAAGGCAAATGCAACAAAGCCAGTCAGGAGTTTTCTGAAATGGATGTTTGCAAGCCACGCCCTTTGGATAGATGAATCAAAATATAACTTTTTCAAAGACACAGCAGCTCTATGTTCACAGAAGAAAAAACAACCCATTTAAAGAAAAGAACACCATCCCTACTTTGAAGCATATGGTATGGGTTTTTCCTTGTTGCCTCTGTTATCTGATGCCTTGAGTCTGTGAATGGAACTGTGAAACCATAAGATTTTTAAGATGTTCTGGAACAAAACATACTGGCAAAAACAAAGAAAGCTCAGGCACAGACCATGGGTCCTCCCAGCAGGATTACCACCTAACACATATATCTAATGGAACCCAAGAATAGTTTAAAGAGACTAGAACAGTTTTCTTAGGAAGAGTGGGAAAAATGCAAGTTGATAAATGCAGAAGTTCTTTTCAGAACTATTGGAAAAAACTAGATTACAGTTATTGCTTTAAAAGGGTGTACTACAAAATATGTGGTTAGTGGTAACAATAAAAATGTCCATGCCATTTAATTTGCTTTATTATTTTCAAGAATGATTGCTAAAGCTAACATTTAATTTTAGATATTTTGTCCTTAAATACTCAATTTCTGGCTAATGAGGATCTAGTCTGATTCAGTAGATGGCTTAAAATTAGAACATTGCACAAGGCAAACTTTATTTTACTGTCAAGCATTGAGATTTCATCAGCTAGGGTACATAACTGGTCTGTCAAATTTTCATTGCTTCAATAGTTTTTGACAAAATGGCAAAATTGACTATTTCTTTCTATATTTGCAGTAAGGATCCAATTACCTTCTGGATTATTTAACAATGCTTGGTATTTTATATGAAACGGACTGTCACTCATCCTCGTAGATAGTAAGAGCCAAATTGTGCTTAATGCACAAAGAAACGTAGGCTGATATTTCAACCTTTAAAATATGCATAGCAAAAGAAATTAAATCCTGGAATAGGAAATTTGTTCCAAAGATCTTTTTACCACTTTAAAAAGGGAGTTTGCATGTATGTGAACACTGATTTTAAAAATAAAGTAAACCTGTCAAGACTTTAAAACTGGCAGCATATATAGGAACTGGTACCTAAAACTCCTAAGGGTCTTATGCCCCGTACACATGATCGGAAATTCGGCCAGCAAAAGACTGATGAGAGCTTTTCATCGGAAAATGTGACCATGTATATGCTCCAGCGGACTTTTGCTGTCCGAATTACCGCCAGCAAAAGATTGAGAGCAGGTTCTCTATTTTTCGGTCGGTAAAAGTTCCTATTCGAAAATGCGTTCGTCTGTAGCCATTCCGACGTGCAAAAAAAATCACACATACTCAGAATCAAGTACGAGACGGAAGCGCTCTGTATGGTAAAACTACTGTTCGTAATGGAGATGGCACATTGGTCACGCTGAAATGTTTGAAATAGTTTAATGCAGCACATTCTCTTCTTCTTTATTTTTTATTTTTTTCCAAAGTTTTTATTGAAGTTAAGCAAGTAACAAGAAAAGTACAATACAGTATTGAAAAATTACAGGAAAAACACGGTTTACATGCAACTCATACAAATACAGTATAATATAAAACGGTTCGTAATCAATAAATTGCATAACCAAGATAAAGAACCGAGTCAAAGTAAGGAGCGAATACATAAGTCGATAACCAAGGTAGGTAGAAGACTCCACTGGTGGGTTCCGGAGAAGGGAACTAGGTCTTATAAGAGTAATTTGAGGATGTGTAGGGACAGGTGTACTCCTTTGTGTTCTCCCAACCTCCAAACACCCCTAATGGGCTCTAACTGTGTTCGGATTTAGGGAGGTATGGATCTCGTCAGATACTTTCAATCAAAGGAGAAGTACACCTGTGCCCTGGTTTGTTATAAGTTGTGTCAGTGGGATAAGAGGAAAAAGTATAATATAAAGGAATGAGTGAAAAAAAGGGATAAATAAATGATATTGATATTGGAAGATGCGCTCCAGGGGGAGTTGCACTGTAGAGGTATCCGTGATACTGAAAGACCATACAGTGAAGGGCAATGAATCTCACAGAAATTCAATGTCGTCAGGACAATATAGGACCACAGTGGGTTAGGGTAGTGGGTAAAGTTAGGTAGGGAATGTAAGTTAAAGTCTCATTCAAGTGCATAATACAGGCAGTAGGTGTAATGTGAAATACCCCGGATTGGGCATCAACGTGTCATGGTAGAGAGTGTCGGTACTCAGCAGAGTCTTTAAAGTGTGACCAGCATGCCCAAGTTTTTTGAAACTGTGATGGGTTTTCTCTAGCCTGATAAATGAGGGCTTCCATTTCTGCTATGCTTTCTATACGGCGAAACCAGTGTGAAGTGAGTGGGGGGATTGGTCTGTCTCCAGAAAACGGGGATGCATTGTTTGGCAGCATTGATGAGGTGGAGGGTGAGGGATTTTTTGTAGGCTGAGTGGGGTATAGAGGTGTGGTGAAGCATGTATTGTGCGGGCGTAAAGTCCGGTGTGTATGTAGTTATTTGGGCGGTGAGACGATGTACTTCCTTCCAGAAGGGTTGAATAACCGGGCATTCCAACCAAATGTGGAGAAGGGATCCTGGAGATAAATTGCATCTCCAGCAGAGGGGTGAGATGCTGGGGTGATATTTATGTATTCTGGTCGGGGTCCTGTACCATCGGGAGTACAGCTTGTATCCATTTTCTTGTGCAGATACGTTGATGGAACCTTTATGATTGTGTTCAAAGATCTTCTCCCATTCAACGTTAGTTAAATCTAATGAGAGGTCTTTTTCCCAGTGTTGACTAATTGTGTTGTCTTTGGGGCTACAATCCATGAACAGAAGTGAGTACAGGGTCGAAATCAGATGTCTTTGGGGTTCAGTTGCAGTGCAAATAGCTTCGAAGGGAGTATGTGCTCTATGCCATTTGGCCAAAGGTTTGGAGCTGTGGATGAAATGCCTAACCTGTAAATATTTAAAGAAGGGGATGCGTTGTTCAGGAAAGCGAGAAGATAGAGTCGTGTATGTAGTGAAGACATCGTCATGAAAGAAGTGTTCCGCTCTAAGAGAGGGTAGCCGTTGTGGGGATATAGAGTTGGGTTCCACAAGGCCAGGAGGAAAGTCAGGCTTTTGATCGATGGGTATCAAGGGTCCAGGGGAGGATGCCAGATTGCGTTTAGTACATGCCGACTGAAAGTGGAGGAGGGTAGAATGAATAAGTGGATGACTCTTACATCCTTTGGGGATTGCTCTTTGTGAAATCCACGGTAAGTGTGAGATTGGGATTCCTGCAATTAACTCTTCAAGCTTAACCCAGTCCTTAGTCTGGGTGCTTTGGAGGACCAAATAAAGTTTCTGCAGAGTCGTTTGCAAGTCGTGAAGAAGGTCGAGGGGACATGTATAGGGAGGGTTTGAAAAAGGTACAGAATTCTGGGTAGGATATTCATTTTTATGATAGATGCTCTTCCAAACCAAGAAAACATACCCATTTGCCACCTGTGGAGGTCTTGTTGAATAGATCGGAGAATAGGAGGGAAGTTTCTGGAGTATAGATTCGATAGGTTTTTGGGGATCTGTATACCTAGATAGGTGATGGCGTGGGGTTCCCAGTCAAAGGGAAAGTTTACTTGACATTGTGTCACAGTGGCGGTAGGTAAAGTGATGTTTAGTGCTTTAGATTTTGAGTAGTTAATTTGGAGATTAGAAAGTGATTTGAACATATTGAGGTCTTTCAGTAGGTTGGGTAATGAGTAGGGGTGCAACGGATCGTCGCCGATCCGTGATCCGAACGGGTCACCCCGTTCGGATCGGCACACCCCGCGATCCGCGGAGCGCTCCGCGGCCTCGGCCTTAGGAAAGGCCGCGGCTTCGGCCTAGCTCCGGAGCTTCGGCGGCCATCTTGGTACACCCGGCGGCCTTAGGAAAGGCCGCGGCTTCGGCCTAGCTCCGGAGCGGCGGCCATCTTGGTACACCCGGCCACTGTTTACAATGTGATCGCTCCGTCAAATGACGGAGCGATCACTTGTAAACAAACTGCATTACCCAGCCAATGTACTCTGCATTACCCAGCCAATGTACTCTGCATTACCCAGCCAATGTACTCTGCATTACCCAGCCAATGTACTCTGCATTACCCAGCCAATGTACTCTGCGATACTCTGCATTACCCAGCCAATGTACTCTGCGATACTCTGCATTACCCAGCCAATGTACTCTGCGATACTCTGCATTACCCAGCCAATACTCTGCGATACTCTGCATTACCCAGCCAATACTCTGCGATACTCTGCATTACCCAGCCAATACTCTGCGATACTCTGCATTACCCAGCCAATACTCTGCGATACTCTGCATTACCCAGCCAATACTCTGCGATACTCTGCATTACCCAGCCGATACCCAGCCAATACTCTGCGATACCCAGCCAATACTCTGCGATACCCAGCCAATACTCTGCGATACCCAGCCAATATTACAGTGGGGGAGATGATGTGGATATTACAGTGGGGGAGATGACGTGGATATTACAGTGGGGGGAGAGGACGTGGATATTACAGTGGGGGGAGAGGACGTGGATATTACAGTGGGGGGAGAGGACGTGGATATTACAGTGGGGGGAGAGGACGTGGATATTACAGTGGGGGAGAGGACGTGGATATTACAGTGGGGGGAGAGGACGTGGATATTACAGTGGGGGGAGAGGACGTGGATATTACAGTGGGGGAGATGACGTGGATATTACAGTGGGGACTATATGGTGGCGGAATTTTCACAGGTTTTTGCAAATTCAATTATTATTTGCTGATCCGAAAAATGATCCGATCCGTGACTCCTGATCCGAGGATCGATCCGATCCGTGAGTTTTTTGATCCGTTGCACCCCTAGTAATGAGGTGATTGGGTCCGTGAGGAAGAGTAAAACGTCGTCAGCATAAGCTGCAAGTTTATAATGCTTGTGTTTAATGTCGATACCCTTGATGTCAGGGTTTTCTTTTATTTTACGGAGGAGGGGTTCCATAGTCAAAATAAAGATAATGGGTGATAAAGGGCATCCTTGGCGTGTGCCGTTCGAGACAGAGAAGGCGTCCGACAGGTGACTGTTGACTCGAATTCTAGCTGATGGTGTGGAGTATAATGCGAAAATTAGTTGAAGCAAGCGGTCTGGGAATCCCATAGCCGTTAGTGTAGCCATCATGTAGTCCCATGCCACTCTGTCGAACGCCTTCTCTGCATCGAGGGACAACAGGAATCCGGGGGCCGAAGAATGTGACAACCAGTGATGTATGTTAATGGCTTTAATGGTGTTGTCCCTGGCTTCTCGTCCAGGGACAAAACCTACCTGATCCAGTGATACTAATCTAGGGAGTAGAGGGAGAATACGATTTGCAAGAACTTTTGCGTAAAGCTTAACATCCACATTTAGGAGGGATATGGGCCTATAGTTAGATACCAAAGTGGAGTCCTTGCCAGGTTTTGGTATAAGTGTTATGTGGGCGGATAAAATATCTTTGCTAACTTGTGATGATGAGGGTAGAGAGTTGAACGCTGTAAGGAATCTAGGGATTAAAATGTCAGTAAATGATTTATAATAGCCGACGGAGAGGCCGTCAGGACCGGGGCTCTTTCCAGTTTTTAATTGTTTCAATGCTATGACAGTTTCTTCTTTGGTAAGGGGATGATCCAAGCTAGCCGAATCTTCAGGGGTAATCGGAGTGGGACTATATTGAGTTAGAAAGCTTTCGATAGCCAGCGTTCTGTCAGGGGTCTGATCGGTCGGTTTCGAAGAGGGTAGGTTATAAAGTTTTGAGAAATATTTCACAAATTGGTCTGCTATTCCATCGGACGTGACGATTGAATTTCATGAAGGGTCTTTGATAGTGTGAACGGTAGAAGCTGCTTTTTTTAATTGGAGGGCTCTAGCCAACATTTTCCCGGATTTATTCCCAAATTCGTAAAAAAGACGTTTTGTCAGAGCGAATTTGCGTTTGAGTGTTTTTCCTAGATCCGTCAAGAGCTCTTCTCTGGCCTTTAATAAGTCTTCATAGGAGTTTGTGGCTAATGTTTTCTTGTGTATTTTTTCAAGTGAATGAATGCGTTTAGATAGTTCTTCAATATGTGCTATTCTAACTTTGCGTCTTTCCGCAGCTAGAGAGATGAGTGCACCTCGGATGACGCATTTGTGTGCCGCCCAGAGTGTGGTAGGCGAAATGTCTGCAGAATCGTTCTCCTGGAAATAATGAGTAAGATGTGTGGTGATTTTCTGAGTAATGACAGGGTCTGTTAGTAACGAGTTGTCAAAGCGCCAGATGGGAGTCTTGGTCTGTAAAGTTGGGATGGTCAGGGTCATAGATATGGGATTGTGATCTGAAAGGAGCATGGGGTCAATGGTAGCTGCAGTAAGTAACGTCAGATCATTTTGTGAAATGAAGAAGTAGTCCAGTCTGGAATATTTATTATGAGGTGAGTAAAAGAAAGTGTAGTCTTTTCCTCTGGGATGGAGAGTACGCCAAGTGTCATGGAGGGTTAAGTCACTTAGTTGGGTCTTGATTGCTCTGAGAGCCCTGTATGTTAGGGAAAAGGATCCTGCAAAGGTGTCGAGGGATGGTGCTAGTGCTACATTAAAGTCACCCCCTACTATCAGGATACCATTCTGGAAGGATGTAAGCTGGTGTAAGGTTTTGCGGAAGAAGGGCACATGATGTGTATTTGGTGCATACAAATTAGCCAACGTAATGGGTTTGTTGTGCAATGTACCCTTGAGGAATAAGTATCGGCCCTCATCATCTCATTCGATATCCTGTATTTGAATGGGGCAGTGTTTAGATATTAGGATGGAGACGCCCTTGGTTTTTGAATCAATATTTGAGGCATGGTAGGCTATCGGATAGTAAGTACTATACAACTTTGGAATATTATCTGACTTAAAATGGGTCTTAAAACTTAAAAACACGTGAGCTTTAGCCCTTTAAAGGTGTAATAGTAGTTGAGATCTCTTTTCCGGGGTATTAAGTCCGCGAGTGTTTAGTGAGTAAAATTTCACATTAAGTGTAGGTGGTACTGTAGTCTGTTGCGCCATGGTAGGGTCTGGGGAGCAAACTATTATTGAGGGGAGCAAGAGCAGGAGCGGTAAAGTAAGGGAAGCAGTCTATATACAGAATTCTGTGGAGTATATGGGAAGGGGTACTCTTAATCAAGTCACCGAAGAGAGGGGGAACCAGCCCGCCTGCCTCAGAATCGGGGAGTTTCGGTGAAGTACGGTGTTCAGCCAGTGTATACTAACCTAATGGTGTTCTACACTGTACTGCAACGCCGTGTGGGGGTTGGCGAAGATCTGGCGAAGGAGAGTTACTAAAAGGTGGTGTCTACCCGCTGTTGTAGGGTATAGGAACGTATAAGTGGAGGTAACCTGTGTGAATAATGGATGTTCAACAATAGGGTAATAACCCAACCAGAGTATAAAGGAACATTTAGTCATGTAATAGAGAATGGTAACAATTGGGAACAATTATAAGTCTAGCGGTCAGCCGTCTGGAAAGAAAACCAGCTATAAAGGCCATGAATCGATTGATCGGCAATCAGTGGGCCACTTGCCATGTGGGTGGTGCAAGCATATGTCTTGTAAAGCTATTCAATATGGAGAGCAGAGACAGAGGCAAACAACAGTGAAATGAAGGGTGGGAAGTGAACAGTAAAAAAATATAATGTAAAATAAAATAAATAAAAAGGGGTAGAAAATGCATGTGAGGATCTCGAGTGTTTGGAGGAGGTAAGTTTTATGCCTCGTACACACGTAGGGACTTTTGCCGGCGGACCTAGTCCAGCGGACAATCCCGCGGGACTTTCCGGCTAGGTCCGCTGGACTTTCCGAGGGTGTGGACTTGCCCACACACGCACGGACTTCTCCAGCGGATAATCCGCCGGCCAAAAGTCCGCGGGACTTTTGAAAATGAACGGACTTGCCCACACACGGAGCAGTCCGTTCATTTCGAACGTAACTTCAGGTTACGTAGCTAGCGTAGGCAGTAAATGCCGCCGCGCTAGCTCCGCAAGCTGGCATGGATTTAAAGGGAATCCCCACGCCGAAAAAACGGCGTGGGGGTTCCCCCCAAATCCATGTCAGACCCTCATCCGAGCACGCAGCCTGGCAGGCCAGGAAAGGGGTGGGGACGAACGAGCGCCCCCCCCCCCCCTCCTGAGCCGTACCAGGCCGCGTGCCCTCAACATGGGGGGTGCCCTGGGGAAAGGGGGGCCGTGCGGCCCCCCCACCCCAAAGCACCTTGTCCCCATGTTGATGAGGACAAGGGCCTCTTCCCGACAACCCTGGCCGTTGGTTGTCGGGGTCTGCGGGCGGGGGCTTATCGGAATCTGGGAGCCCCCTTTAATAAGGGGCCCCCCAGATACCGGCCCCCCACCCTATGTGAATGAGTATGGGGTACGATGTACCCCTACCCATTCACCTAAGGTGTAAAATGTAAAGTAAAAAAAACACCCACACTTTTGAAAAAATAGTTTATTGCACTGCTCCGGGGGTCTTCTTCCGTCTTGGGGGTCTTCTCGCCGGACTCCCCCGCCATTTACCAAGCTCTTTTACCGAGCGGGGGAAGTCCGGCTACCTTCTTCGTCGTCGCCGCCGTCTGGGGGTCTCGATCCGCCTTCGGGGGTCTTCTTCCGTCTTGGGGGTCTTCTCGCCGGACTCCCCCGCCATTTACCAAGCTCTTTTACCGAGCGAGGGGAGTCCGGCTACCTTCTTCGTCGTCGCCGCCGTCGTCTGGGGGTCTCGATCCGCCTTCGGGGGTCTTCCGGGGGTCTCTTCTGTTCTTGCGGCGGTCGTCGTCTTCCGCGCCGCCGGCGCCTTGTCCTTCTTCTTGTCCTTCTTGTTCTTGTTCTTCTTCCGATGTTGACCCGTCGCTGTCTCTGCCCGGAATGCCTGTGCCGATCTGCGCTCGGACTTATATAGGGACATGGGGGACAGGGTCACATGCACATGTCACATGGTGACCCCGCCCCCTTGTGTTGTCACAGTCCCGGAGGATGCTGGGACTGTGACATCGCAAGGGGGCGGGGTCACCATGTGACATGAACATGTGACCCTGTCCCCCATGTCCCTATATAAGTCCGAGCGCAGATCGGCACAGGCATTCCGGGCAGAGACAGCGACGGGTCAACATCGGAAGAAGAAGAAGAACAAGAAGGACAAGAAGAAGGACAAGGCGCCGGCGGCGCGGAAGACGACGACCGCCGCAAGAACAGAAGAGACCCCCGGAAGACCCACGAAGGCGGATCGAGACCCCCAGACGACGGCGGCGACGACGAAGAAGGTAGCCGGACTCCCCTCGCTCGGTAAAAGAGCTTGGTAAATGGCGGGGGAGTCCGGCGAGAAGACCCCCAAGACGGAAGAAGACCCCCGGAGCAGTGCAATAAACTATTTTTTCAAAAGTGTGGGTGTTTTTTTTTACTTTACATTTTACACCTTAGGTGAATGGGTAGGGGTACATCGTACCCCATACTCATTCACATAGGGTGGGGGGCCGGTATCTGGGGGGCCCCTTATTAAAGGGGGCTCCCAGATTCCGATAAGCCCCCGCCCGCAGACCCCGACAACCAACGGCCAGGGTTGTCGGGAAGAGGCCCTTGTCCTCATCAACATGGGGACAAGGTGCTTTGGGGTGGGGGGGCCGCACGGCCCCCCTTTCCCCAGGGCACCCCCCATGTTGAGGGCACGCGGCCTGGTACGGCTCAGGAGGGGGGGGGCGCTCGTTCGTCCCCACCCCTTTCCTGGCCTGCCAGGCTGCGTGCTCGGATAAGGGTCTGACATGGATTTGGGGGGAACCCCCACGCCGTTTTTTCGGCGTGGGGAGTCCCTTTAAATCCATGCCAGGTCACGGAGCTAGCGCGGCGGCATTTACTGCCTACGCTAGCTACGTAACCTGAAGTCACGTGCTAAATGAACGGACTTGCCGATGAGCGGCAAGTCCGTTCATTTCAAAAGTCCCGCGGACTTGCCCACTAACGGCGGGATTATCCGCTGGACTGCCAAGTCCAGCGGATAATTTGAAAACAAAACTTCAAACTTTAGTCCGCCGTACTTTGGCGCCAAAAAGTCCGCCGGCGCCCACACACGAGGGGATTATCCGCTGGACTTCAGTCCAGAGGATAATCCCGCGGGATTGTCCCTTCGTGTGTACGCGGCATTACAGTGACTAGCAAGGCATGCGATGGTGAAGTACCCCCAGGCCGTGCCAGGCAGGTAGTCATACCTTCTAGTATTGGTGGCCTGTGTTCCCAAATATTACCAGGATAATAATATCTGTTAGCTCAATGAGTCAGAGGTGGGTTTATCTAACGGGCATCTATTAGCTTATTAAGGCGTGATCTAAGCCCAAGGGTGCTCTGTCTCTGTGTGAGTTCAGAATAAAGCAGTTACAAGATATAAATGAACACGTAACGTCCGGATCCAATGAATGCAATTATCCACCAACTGGTGTAGAAATAAGCCTTAAATAAGAGAACCTTCCATTCCATGTATAGATATATATATATATGCATATATCCATACATATAAATACATAAATACAGTCAGACAAGCAGACACACATACAAACACTCAGTTACAGACAGACATATGTATGCATGCACATATACACTCTCATAGGGAACCTTTAGTGCATTAGTCAGCGATCAGGTTATACGCAGATGATGGGCATACCATTATCATATAAGTGTACCTATGTAACCATTACAGGGTTAATATATACTGAGATGATATTATCTATAGAGGACGGCTTTAGTTAACCGTTTAAGGTAATAACGTGTGGTACTGACTATGCCCATATGTAGTTATGCCTACTAGGTGGTTAGGGTGTAGCATTAGTAACCCAGTGATACATTATCCGTGGTGTGGCAGGAGAATTCAGAACGTAAGCGGGACTTACGCAGTTCACGTTATGTTTGGGTGTGTTACAACATGCATAATAAAGTTTATCAGTTGTATGAGGAGGAGCCCGCTAGAGTACCCACCCTTATTAGTTCTAATCTCGTGGGGTTAGTTGGAGCACTGTGACAGCCCCTGCTATAGTACTGTAAATGTCAGCACGTTGTAATTTTGTTTGGGGTTTTCCCTCAATCTCCTGTGAAAGAAAATAGGGGTAAGGTTTAGGGCAAGATGTTGGGTTGAAGTGCATCATTAGTCCACTATATAACCTGAAGGCTCTGTCCTTGCATATGATAAATTATAACGATCTATGCATTTTGAAAACAATGAGAATGTAAAATAATAATAATAAAAAAGAAAAATTAAATAAATAAGAGGGAAAAAAGATATAAACAGTAGTACTAGTGGTAAGTAATGTACCCCTATAGTTTTTGATAGCAGGTATGATGACTAGGGTCGTTGCCGCAGTCCAGGTGAACAATGTAGCTCAAGGACCGGGAGATGGTACGGGTGGATGAAGGAGGTAAGACAATTAGTGCCGAACTGGTGATGACGAGTGTGTCGTATGTGGGCTCCACTTCACCATGTCGTCATGGTACTTTCAAAATAAGGAGGTAGGTCGATAGGTCGCGGCCGCGGTATAGCAGGGGAAACTGGAGAGTAATGATTTCTAGACGGAGAGCCAGTGAGAACAGAGTATGATCAGAAAGATCAACAGAAAGAGAACAGTATAAAACAAAAAGCCGCGCTAGTGACTCAAAATACATAGAAATGCAAAATGAAAGTGATAAAAGTCCAAACCCAAGAGAAGGGGGTTAAACCAAAAAGACAAAATAAATATCCATAGAAATCTTGTGATATAAATTGGAACAGTGTTCATAAATGTGCCAAAGTGAAATCCAAAATCTGTGACTGTAAAACTCAGGAACACCGTGATCCACCACCGTAATTTGAATGCGCTTACCAGAGGGCAAGCTCAATTGGGCCCATATGATGATAACGGGATAAATCGCTCCAAACCGGATCTCCTCATAAAGGGTCAACCAGGGACAGATAACCGAATCTTGTTCCTCCTTGGGGCTAATAGTGGTATGAATAGTCTCCAACAGTACCGGACCAGAATTCTCTTGTGTAATTGTAGGGCAGCACATGCGTGGAGGCATAGAATGGGATGCTTATGAGCTGACGTCCCAGAGCTCAACCGGTGAGCTTATCTCTTTCTCCCTTAGCAGCCAATGCTTCCCTCTTCCTTCTGATGCTCTGGATTATGAGCAGGCTCTTGGCATTTTTTGACTTGCAATTCCGGTTGGTCCTGCATTGTACTTGATGATGTCCAAGTGTGAGTGATGGGCAGAGCACTAAAGAGAAACAGCTTCAGGGAATCTGTTATATTTAACCCCCTGTTGTGAGTCACAGCCAGGGCATAAAGGTACAAAAATGCAGGGCAGCAAAAGAATCTTCAAAGTTCTTTTTATGAGATTCTGTACTGTTCCAAGTGCTTTTAAAGTCCACCGTAGGGATACATTTTCTTTGTTTATACTTCTTGGATGTGGCACTATTTGCGAAGAATTCAACCACTGATGCAATTGTCAACTTTTTTGAGATGTGTTGCTGCCATCAATTTGAAAAATGACCTAGCCTCAAACTTGTTCAGAAGTTCCTTGAGTGCTCTGTTTGTTCCTCTGCTCTCTGACACAGGTGAACTACACATCAATTGCTGCAACACTCCACAGAAAGAGAACAGTACCTGAAGGAAGAGGTAACGAACCGTGTTCCTGTAAGTGATAGAGCGCTTCAGTGATCTCTTCTAGCTCTGCGGGTGTGCAGAGGTTTCGTCGGGCTGTAGATGGAGGCTGGGTGATGCGATCTATCCTCTGAAGGGGATTGGTGTCTGCGGTAGCGAATCTCTTGTGTCTCTATTGGTTCCGCACCAGAGAGAGGCATGGTAGGCATAGGAGAACGGAACTCTGCATACCAATCCGGTACCTCAGTGTGGGGGATCTCCAGTGTCTTGCAGAAATGATGTAGGTCTTCCGGGACCCTTAGGAGGGCAGAGCGGCCACGTACTGCAGCTGCAAGACCGAAGGGGAACTTCCAGCGATAGGTGATCCCCTTCGTATGGAGAACTTCCAGCAGGGGTCGCAATTCCCTTCTGCGCTGCAGCGTTATTGCAGAGAGATCTTGAAATAGGCGGATCTCCTCACCGTTGTGCATTAATGGCGCCAAAACACGGGCTTTCCTCAGCAGCTCCTCTTTGAGGCGATAGTCCACCATGCAGAGTATCACATCTCGTGGCAGATCGTTCTCTCCTCCTTTCGGTCGCAAAGCACGGTGTATCCGTTCTATGTTGATTGGAGTGTCCTTGGGTCTTTCTAACATAACATTAAACATACTGACGACTTCTTCTTGTAGATGTTCCGCATCTATGGTCTCTGATAGTCCTTTCAGACGAAGATTGTGGCGTCTGCCCCTATTGTCTAAATCTTCTAAATGTCGGTTCATATCTCTCAGTTGCCTGGTGTGGGTGTCCAAAATCAGATGGTGTCTTCTAATGGCTGTGGAGTGTATAGCCGACGCTTTTTCCACTGACTGAACTCTGCCCGTGATAGCCTGTATGTCAATCCTCAGCTCTGAGATGGCTGCCGTTAAGGTGTCCTTTATGTCAGCTGCCACAGAACGAAGATCGTTCAAGCTGGGTTGTTGATGAGGGGTGAGGACGATTTCTTCATGAAAATCTGCCGGCTGTGCAGAAGAAGCGGTCCCATTTGTGTCACTCCCTTGTCTCTGTGTTTCTTGTGCGGAGCGGGCCGGAGCCATATTGCCCGTCTGGGCTCTGAACATTTTGGGTATATTCTGGGTTTGCCTGCCCGTCAATTCACGAGGTGAACGGGACCGAGAGGCAGAAGAGCTTCTAGAAGCTGTTCCCATAGTTTGTGATAGATTTGTGCTGAAAAATCCTCCGTTGTGAGAAGAACAAAATCCCTGTCAGCGGGAGCTCTGGAATTAAGCTGCCATCTTCTCCAAGGTCAGGCCACGCCCTCCCTCTTCTTCTTTATAATGCTAGAAGAATGAAGTTGTTTTGCTGCTCATATTCACACAGAGTTCTCACAAACGTATTTCTTTATTATTTCTCATGATCTCCTGAATAATCTTTTTTGTTTTTAAAGCCAGATCTCCATAATGTTTATAATTTTGTTTTATAGTCATATTTTTTATTTTTTAATCAAGATCTCCTGTTGGTTTTTTTTTTGTAATTATTTTATAGTGATCTCCATATTTTTTTTTTTGTCACGTTTCCACAACACCATTATTATCTTGTATTTGTAAACCTCAAGGAGGTTGCTTGGTGTCCCTTGTTAATTTGACCTTGTATTTTTGAAATGTACCTGCCTACTCACAAAAAAAACTGTCCTATTTGAAGAAAAACACATTTTCTTAAATAAAAAAATCCATTTATTCTGGCTCACAATAACAAAATAAAGAGGAAGGCAATGCTGGAGAACCTGCTGGAATTTGGCCCCCAGGGCAGACATCAACTCTGTGGCTAAAAAAATTGGTAGCTTGAGAAGTCCATATAGAAGGGAGCATAATCTGGTCCAGGACTCCAAGATATCAGGAACAGCAGCAGTGGAATCAAGAGTATGGTCTCAAGTAATATGATTTAATAGATTATTTAACGCGTACCATCATCCATAAGAATAATTTATAGACACAAGGTTTTTTTTTGAAGTGTAAGCGCAGATGCTGATACTGCGTATTCACATTCGTAACCCACAAGATTTTTTCAAAAAGAAAAAGAAAGGGGGGAGTTGGACTATCTCTGTACTTGTAGTGGGTCAATAATAGTATAACAAAGATTATAACATAAATTGTATTTAATAGAAAAACATACATGAATAAAAAATGTACAATGTACACATCAATTCAATCTAAAATCAGCTAATAACCTCTCCTAGACGCATAGCAAAAATTACAAATACATGTTGGGCTTGCCCACAGGATTCGCATTAGTCTAAACGTGAGGGAGTGGTTCCTCGACCGGTTTCGCGGTATAACCGCTTCTTCAGGAGTGTCTGAAATGGAGCATAATTTCACATAAACAGCGAAAATAATTTGAAATAACAAGCAGTATATACAGGTACAAATTAAGATGGAGTAGCTCACCAGTGCGGGTGGAGACGTAATCCTCCGAACCCAAATAATACCCCCCACGGCGGATGTGCGGGTTTGTTTGTGGAAGCAAATTCTAGTATTGGAAATATAATATTTTAGGTTTTTAATTAAATGTTTGCACAGTGAGTGGCTGAAGAGTAGAAAAGCCAACCACACCACTGGGTGTATAGGATAGAGGGAGTAACTGGTGATTCAGCCTCAAGCGGGGGAGGGGGGGAAGGGGAGGGGGAAGGGGGGAGGGGAGAGAGGGGAGAGTGGGGGTAGTGAGGAAGGTGGGGAAGGTACCAGATGGGAGAGGGAGGGGGGAGAGAGAGGGGGGGGTAAGGTGGGAATGAAAGAGAGGGAAGGGAAAGGGGGAGATGGGGAACTGGAAAAGGGGAGGGGGGGAGGAAGGGGGAAGGGAGGGGAGAGGGAAAGTGGGAATAGTGTAGGGGGGAAAAGCGAGAGGGGGAGGGGGGAGAGGGTATAGAGGAAGGAAAAGAGGGAAAGAAGAGAAAGGGAAGAAAAAAAGGGGGAAGGGGAAGGCAAAAAAAGGGGGGGAAGGGAAAAATGAGGGGGAGGGAGGAAGAGGGGGGGAGGGAAAAAGGGGGGGAGAACAGGGGAGGAAGATTGAAGAGAATTGAAGGAGGGAGGGATGGGGAGGGTAATGGGAAAGATGAAGGCAAGAGGGACAAGAGGACCAGAGTAAACACCCGGCAAAGAACCACCATCCATTAGACACCAAAAACCGTGCAATACACCCACACAAAAATATGATATCAAGAAGATTTAAGGATAACTTACATAATGTTGTTTATAGCATCAAAAAGACGGTGCAGGCTCAGAGAAAGCTAATTAGTCCAAGGCGCTGGGTTTATGGCATATTAGTTAGATAGAAAGCAATCATTGAAAAGGAAGCCTGATGGGAGGTGGCCCTCAGGCCTATACTTCAACTGTGCTGGAACCTATATTACAGGAACATCAAGCCCAGGAGTGGAATTGAGTAAAATCTCCTCAATAAACGGGGGGAGAATCAGCTAGCAGAGGATAACATATAGAAACACCCACCTTGCACCTTAGCTGTCCAAGCGTGCTGCATCACGTCCTTCCACAAGCTCAATAGTGGTGTACAGAGCACGGCTATTTGAGCACCCCAACCTCCGACATCCGGTATTGCCACAGGTGCGGCATCAATCCGGTGTCAGAGGTCAGCCCATCCTGCACCGCCACACATGGGTGGGTGTCTCCACCGTGTGTGTGCGCCGCAAGGCCGCCATAGCAGTGTCGCTGCGTGGACCGTCATAGATGGCGATTGTTCGCATGTCCGCGCATGCGCACTCAAGGCATAGTGCGCGCGCAGTCAGCAACAAGGGTGGAACGGCGCGCTACCACCTGATGGATCCCATCCAATGACAGTGCACTGATACTGGCCATAGGAAAAAATCCAGGCTCTATATCAAAAAGAGGGGACAACAACTTGTCCCTCCAGGGTGGGCACACATCCGCCGATTGTGGACCCCAAAATAATCGGGGCAGGTTAACGAGGGATAGTCGCACTAATCCCACCATAGGGGACCAACTCCATCTTATTACAGCAAATATAAAATACAATACAAATCACACTTAATTAAAGCAACATGTAAATAGAATATACACATGGGAAAAATATCTAATCTCCCATAAGGGCTTATTTCTACACCTGGGCAACACATATAGGATTGTTGGTTAGCCAGGGGGAAAGATATGACTATTGGAAGGTCAGTGTCGCATATAGAGATAAGGGAAACAGTGTAGAAAACAGTAAAGAAAGAAGGGACAAAACAACAAAGGGGGAGGAGGAGGGGGGGGGGGGGAGGAGGAAGGAGGAGGAAAAAACGGGGGGGGACAGGGGGAAGGGAAAGGGGAGGGGGAAGGAAAGGATAGGGGAGATAGGGGAAGGGAGGGGGAAAAAGGGGAAGAAGAAAGAGAAGGGGGAAATAAAGGGAAGGGAAAGAAAAGAGAAAGAGAGAAAGAAGAACATACACGAAAAAGAGAGGAGGGGGGGGAGCGACAGGGGTGGTTTGGAATCTGACTATAAGAAAGACTTGTATGAAATCATCTCATTTAACCCTGGACGCTGGGTGGCATTAAGCCTCTCGATCCAAAGGGTTTCCCATTGTAAGATTGTACGATCCCAATCCCCCCCTCTAGGGTTTGGGGTAATCACCTCTAGCACTTGGAAGTTCACCACGGAAGTATCATAGCGGTGGTATAACCCGGTGGTCCCCTATCCTCTGTCTCCGTTCCCTGATTGTTTTTCACACATAGAATGATTTGCATATGCAGGACATGAGGTAGATAACGCCTCTGGTCCCACAATCTGCATGACAATGAGGACTGAACATCTCACCATTGGGTAGGGTAAAGCGCTTACTCTCCTTAATCCAGGGGCAACGTGGACATTGGCCACATTTAAAGGTCCCATATGGTCTGGTTTTGGGAGACTTAGCAGCTATATAGTGGCTGCTTGTAAGACGGTCGCGAAGAGAACAGGCCCTCCGGAATACTAGTTCCGGGTTTGAACGTACATGTTTGTTGAGTATTTGATGTTCTGTTAGTATGTGCCAATTTTTGGTCAGAATATTTCTTAACGTTTGGTGGTGGGCGGAGTACGTGGTAACAAATCTGACTGATTCCATGGAGGAAGATGTTATTTTTGGGGGTCTGTAGAGTAAGGAGTTCCTCGATCTCTGAAAGGCTTTGTTAAAAGCCTTTCTGAGATGGGTAGGAGCATAGCCCCTTGCCAGTAATCTCTCTCGGAGTAAGTTAGCCTGGATCTTAAAGTCATTGTCGAGTGTGCAGTTTCTGCGCAGCCATAGGTACTAAGCAAACGGTATGCTCCTTACCAGAGGCTGTGGGTGTGCCCTGGTGGCAAAGAGCAATGTGTTACCCGCAGTGGGTTTTCGGTAGAGATTTGTACTTAGGCCACCGTCTGGTTGCTTGATGATGGACAGATCCAGAAATGGGATCTGACCATCATCAGCATCAGGAATTTGGCCCCCAGGGCAGACATCAACTCTGTGGCTAAAAAAAATTGGTAGCTTGAGAAGTCCATATAGAAGGGAGCATAATCTGATCCAGGACTCCAAGACATCAGGAACAGCAGCAGATGACATATTTGTTCCCAGGCTGTGGTACTACAACAGGCTGCATGTTCTGTAAGACCAGACTGAAGCCAGGAAATCACTTTCTTGATTTCCCTGACCCTTCCCTGTAGGCTGTGGCTCTGGAGGTGAACTTGTGGCAGGAGGAGGAGGAGGAGGTTGGGCGAGCATACATAAGTGGACGTCATCTGTCATTTGGCCACTCAACCCATTATAGATGGCCTTAAAGATTATTTTCTCACATTTGCGGCGTTGGCCCTCCTCCTTTTGCTGCAAATTTGAGGCTATATAGAGCCATAGGCCTCTACAGCATTGAGGGGGCCTTTCAGGGCCGCATTAGACTCCTTAATGAGGGCCAATGCTGCTTCATCCACGTTCCTACCCTTTCTGGACCTTTTGGGTGGAAGGCGGAGGGGAGGCACCTGAGATTGGCTGACACTCTTCCTCGCCTCCTCCTGTGTGCCACATTACAGAGTCTCGTCCTGTCTGAGGTCTTCCTGTGTATGAAAAAGGGACATAGTTTTAGTTTTTGGTTCATCAATCACACACAATTTTCAGCTCATGCCTGTTGCAAATTTACTGTTAATAAATAGAAAAGACTATCATTCTGACCCCAGAATTTTTCATTCTTGTCACAATCATTTTTGGCCCCTACTGTCTATTTATATGTGAAAGCCTTTTAGGTAAATCGTTCATTTCTTATCAATAATAACATATACAACAATAACAATAACAACAATACTTTTCCCACAAAAAATATGTTTAAAAATACTATACCTGGCTCCAAGTGGGCTCCTCAATTTCTTCCTGGATGGAAGGCCCAGGTTGGTCCTCAGAAAGCCTCAGCTGGGGTTGAGGGAAGGGTGGATGGAAGGGGGGCCGGAAGAGTCAAAAGTGATTCCCTGGCTTCAATCTGGTCTTCCAGAAAATGCATCCTGTTGTAGTACCACAGACTTGGTACATAAACGTCTTCTGCTGCAACTCCTGATCTCAGGGACTTCTGGACCTTCTGATACTCCTACCTATATGTGCTTCTCAAGCTACCAATGTTCCTCTTTACAAACTAGATGTCTGCATTTGGGACTTCACAAATTCCAGCAGTTTCTCCAGCGATGTCTTCCTTGCTGGTTTGTTGCGATATAAGGGGTTTTTCACCTCCCACAAATTCCTCATATCCCTGTATCGATCTATGAATTGGCCCATGAAAACCGGGTCTTTAACCACTTGCCTACCAGGTACGAACACCCCCTTCCTGACCAAGCCATTTTTCAGCTTTCAGCGCTGTCGCATTTTGAATGACAATTGCGCGGTCATGCAAGGATGTACCCAAATAAAAATGTTATCATTTTTTCCCCACAAGTAGAGCTTTATTTTGGTGGTATTTGATCACCTCTGCGGGTTTTATTTCTTGCGCTATAAACAAATTAAGAGGGACAAGTTTGAAAAAACGCAATATTTTTTACTTTTTATTATAATAAATATCCAATTTTTTTTTTTTAAACAAATTTTTTCCTCAGTTTAGACCGATACGTATTCTTCTACATATTTTTGGTAAAAAAAATTGCAATAAGCGTCTATTGATTGGTTTGCGCAAAAGTTATAGCGTCTACAAAATAGGGGATAGATTTATAGCATTTTTATTATTATTTTTTTTTTACTAGTAATATTGGCGATTCGCGATTTTTATCGTGACTGCGACATTGCGGCAGACATATCGGACACTTTTGACACATTTTTGGGACCATTCACATTTATACAGCGATCCGTGCTATAAAAATGCATTAATTACTGTATAAATGTGACTGGCAGGGAAGGGGTTAACACTAGGGGGCACTGCAGTGTTCCCTATGTAAGTGATTCTAACTGTGGGGGGAGGGGACTGACTGGGGGAGGGGACCGATCGGTGTTCCTATGTACAAGGGACACACCATTGGTCTCCTCTCCTCTGACAGAACGTGGATCTGTGTGTTTACACACACAGATCCACGTCCTGCTCAGTTACCGGGCAATCGCGGGTGCCTGGCGGACATCGCGGCCGCCAGGAACGCGCATCGGGTCCCCAGCGACGCGGCGCGCGCCCCCTAGTGGCCAAAAAGCTAGCACCGTCATATGACGGCAGTCCGCCACAAGAGCTGCACCGCTCCGCCGTCATTTGACAGTGGGCGGTCAGCTACTGGTTAAATTGTTTCATTTTTTCTGAAAGACCAAACATAAGACAAAAACACTAAATATCAGACTAAACTCTCCGAATCTTATCCCAATATAGGCCTCAATCTAGAATCATTATAGGCCACTCATGTCCCAAGTTAAAATGTTACCATCGTTATTACGTTTGTCGCTTCCGTTCCTCCTTCCTCCGCATACAGAACGTAGTTACGACACACACGTTTTAGCTTTATATACACTGCGCATGCGTGAAATTCTGCCCGCAGTGCCCGCCCCTGATGTTCTTTCTAGAATATTCCCTGTCCTGTCTCTTTTGTCGCAGTGTGGGAGAGGAACATGGCAGAGACACAGCAGGTGCATAATAGCAGTAACGAGGAGGAAAGCCCGGAGCCAGAAACGTCCCGATCCTGGAGGAGATTTAAGGCCTCAAATATGTCCTTTGTAGAGATGTTGGAGATGGTTGACATCTTGAGGAGGAATGACTATGATGGGAATTATGAACCGTACCCAAACCCAAATCTGAGAAAGGCCAAGATCATGAATAAAGTTGTGAAGAGTCTGCACAGGAATTTTGGGGTACGACAATCAAAGGATCAATTGAGGAAATGCTGGTCAGACCTCAAATTAAGGGAGCAGGATCAGTACAGAAAGATCCAGAAAGTGCTTCTAAAAAGTAAGTAGTTGTCGTGTGTTCCTATTATTATTATCCCTTGCATGCTGCACCATGTGCTTTTCTTTACTGTTGGACATTTTAAAATGGCTACTTTCATGTTCGTGGGCACAGTAATCGGTCGTAGTAAACATCATTAGTTTGACAACTAAATACAATGTTTTTTGCCAGATACAGGGTTAACTACATTTGGTCATGATAATTTGTATTAAAAGAAGTTTAGGACATTGTTGTCTAGATGTGTTTGAAACTAGAATGAATTGCAAACTTGATTCAGTGTAATGTAAGGAGAGGACACTCAGCAGCTGTTTACACATCTGGACTCAGGAGCACTAGTGTGGGACACAAGAACAAACTTTTTAGGGTGTCCCACACAGGTGCTCCAGTGGATACTTGGGGTGTCTCCATGTGTGAACTTGTCCAAAAAAGGTAAGTATTCCAGCTTTGGTAAGGGAATAAATCATGTCTTCAGCTTGGAACTCTGCCCAAACAGACAATTATACCCCACTTCCAAGCAATGTTTCACATTCATATTTCTGGTCTCAAATATCTGTATGCTAAGTATACCTTTTTTTTCATTCTCATAGGGGAGCATAGAATCGGGAAATATGAGGACACCAGGAACCCCCCACCTCCTGAAGAAGGGGAACAGAGGACACCACAAGATGAGGATGTGGAGGAAGGAGAGGTGATTGAGATTGACACCACAACAGGTGAGTGTCTGACACCCCAAATTCAAGTAATAGATGTATGCCTGCATATTTATAATACATGGTGTGTTTTATTTTTGTTAGGCGATGTACAGGTTGTGGAAGAACAATCACATTTGGGAATGGGAGCTAGCACATGTTGACATTAGGCATAGGATCAGGAGGGAAATCCCTAGTTTGACTCCCAATTTGTGTGCATCTTCAAAATTTGGCTTTTACAGGGGTGACTTCACCCCATCTGATTAGGGCAATATCAACACATTTTGGACACTATAATGTCTGATATTGCCTTCAGTTTTTCAATGTTGAACTTTGTAAGTTCCTGAGTTGTGTATGTTATGTTTTGAAACATGTCTGTTTATGTACTCTAATAAAAAGAAAAAGGTTAAACTTTAGCAAACCAATACATTTTTTTTTTTAAAGTGTTTTACAATGCACATGTGGATGTGCACGGAATAAAAGGTTTTATACTCAACAATGTGTGGCTTCTTCTTTCAATGATCAATACCATTTTTTGTATTAAGTTGGTGTTTACAGTGACAATGGGTGTTATTTAATAATCTAAAAACCCCTTGGCACTACAAGTGCACTAGAAGAACCTAGGAGACAGCAAAAATAAACCCAAGCAGTAAATGAAAATTCCGATTTTTTTCTGAGAAAAGAGAAAATGTATTCCAAATTTGCTGGCAAAGCAATGGCCCCCTACCCGTAAAATATTCTAGATATTTTTCCCACACTTCACGGGTGCTTTGGGGGGGCAAGCCAGGACGGCCAGCTTCCAGGGCCATCATTGTTTCCTGAAGTCCGGTCTCAGGCCCAACGGAGGCAACATAACTTGCATTATGTCTTTTAAAAAATTATGCAGGATGCAGCATCATAAAATTATGTGATTTAGTTTGTATTCCACCATATTTATGGGTGTTTGAAATAGGCGGAACCGGCTTGCCAGGATCCCAAACGCATTCTCCACGACTCTTCTGTCTCTGGCCAGCCGGTAATTAAAAACCCTCTTCTCCGGGGTGAGGGTCCTCTGGGGGAATGGCCTCATCACATGCTCACCATGACCGAATGCCTCATCTGCAAAGAGGACAAATGGCAGTCCTTTCACGTTTTCCTCCGGAGGTGGCAATCCCAAGCCACCACTCTTAAGATGTTGGTAGAACTCGGTCAAATACTCCACCATACTCCACCATCCGACATCCGGCCATTCCTCCCCACGTCCACATACAGAAACTCATATGTCGCCGACACCACCGGCATTAACACGATACTATTGTACCCCTTGTAATTATAATAGTATGACCCAGAATGTGGTGGTGGGATGATGTGGACGTGCTTCCTATTAATTGCCCCTCTGCAGTTAGGAAAGTCCCACCTTTGGGCAAATTGGGAAGCCACAGTCTGCCATTCCTGTGGCGCTGAAGGAAACTGTGGAGTCAAACAAGAATTTTTTTTTTTAATTTTGCACATAAACATTGCAAGCAGATTAGACACAAACATTCTTGGCCAACATCAGTATAACATTTATTTTAAGGAGTATTTAGAGGCAAAAATATAAGGTCCACTTATCAGATTCCTCACCCCCTCTGATGGCCCCTTGGAAATATTTAAGGGGGGGGGGGTGTTTTGGACAGGTAACCCTTTCCACTTCATTGAGAGCTTAATGCATACATAATATGTTTTACTTTGGCCAGCCCCTCCTTACTTACACTATTGGCAGCCCAATGGACAGGTAAGAAGTGTCATAATCCCCCCCCCAAAAAAAAATACACACTGTACAAATTGAAGCACATTTTTACATTCTGCAATTACCTATCAAGATATTAGGAGAACCGAACTTTAAACAGTAGCTTTTAAAAGTATTCAGGCCGACCCTTTCACAACATGCTTTGGGAAATTCATCCATAAATATGACCACAAAAGAGGTAGATATAGTGTGTTTGGGTTTGACAAAGTCAGCAGATAGAGTATTGGTATCAGCTGACTTAGAGGTTGGGCGGGAGGGAGGGTTCCAAATGAGTTTGGGACCCCAAATAAAAGCCTCTGGCACTCTGCATGAATTTAAAGACAAAAATAACATTTGGACACATTTTAGGGGGTGTTTAGGGTAAAGCACTACTATGGAGCTGACAAAATACATTGTTAAGTAACTAGGCTAGGTGTATATGGACCCAGGATAGCATGTTGGGGAGGTTAGTGAAGGCAAATATGTATGAAAGACCAAAAACAAACTTTAAAAGCTTCCAGCATCCATCAGGACAAAGGGGACATTCACAGCATATTACAATAATGGTACTTAGGGAATGATGAAAGAAATATAATACATTAGCAAACATTAATACATTAATAAATACATAGAATGTGATGTTAAAGGAGAAAACTTACCTTAATATAGTCCTTCTGCAGAATCTGAATGATGGCAGAACAGAATAATGTAGGTGAATTTGCGTGAAAAAATCTTAAATTAAAAAAGACTTATAACAAATAGTGGTGCTACAATATATATCTATACACACAATATTCCAGTGCAAAAATAAATAAATAACTCAAACTATATGTGTATATTAACCTAACACACCAATAAGTGCCTAGTGATAAATATAAACATGTAAACAAAAAATGAATGAAGATAATTGGCAAAAATTAGGCCAATCAAACTCAAGCGGAAATTAAAGTCAAATCAACCGCTGGTGGTTAGTGAAAAAGTTCCATAAATAAATGTTTGAAGTGAAGCAAATCAATCAAATCAATCAAACTAAATCTTCTGTGCTCTTCCACCACACCACAGTAACATGTGTCTCCTCTCCCAAAAGAAACACACTCACCACAAAGGTATGCCAACACTTTCGTGAAGGGCCACTGCGCATAAGGGTCCCTCCAAGGGGGGGGTCAATCGAATTCCCGCAGATCAGTAATATAACTGGTTAATGGATTAGCTGGTTACACTCCACATGTGAAATAAAAGAGGATGCTTTCCATAGTGTGAATCAGTATAACAATTTTAATTGCAAAACTCAAGAAAGCACTTCAAAAGATCCACTCACATTTATCACATTTAAAACCAGCAAAAGTAGTAGCACACAGCACCGCACTGCACTGCAAATCCAACTTCAAATCACAGTCTGTTATGTGGCCACGGCGGACCCAAGGTGTATCAGGCTCAGCCTGTGTGTCTCTCACCCACGTCTCTTTGGCCGGACTTCCAATTCGAAAAAACTTTCCACTCCTTCCTTGGCTCCCTGCGTTAAGGTAACTCTAATGATGGTTGCCGCTTAGCCACGCCCCCTTACCTTGTTATACTGATTCACACTATGGAAAGCATCCTCTTTTATTTCACATGTGGAGTGTAACCAGCTAACCCATTAACCAGTTATATTACTGATCTGCGGGAATTCGATTGACCCCCCCTTGGAGGGACCCTTATGCGCAGTGGCCCTTCACGAAAGTGTGGGCATACCTTTGTGGTGAGTGCGTTTCTTTTGGGAGAGGAGACACATGTCACTGTGGTGTGGTGGAAGAGCACAGAAGATTTAGTTTGATTGATTTGCTTCACTTCAAACATTTATTTATGGAACTTTTTCACTAACCACCAGCGGTTGATTTGAACTTTAATTTCCGCTTGAGTTTGATTGGCCTAATTTTTGCCAATTATCTTTATTAATTTTTTGTTTACATGTTTATATTTATCACTAGGCACTTATTGGTGTGTTAAGTTAATATACACATATAGTTTGAGTTATTTATTTATTTTTGCCCTGGAATATTGTGTGTATAGATATATATTGTAGCGCCACTATTTGTTATAAGTCTTTTTTAATTTAAGATTTTTCCACGCAAATTCACCTATATAATTTAATATTTAAGTGGCAGCTTTAGTTAGGAGTGTTGTATCACCTGAGCGCAGTGGGAGGTATCTAAATAGAGGCGGTTTATTTGGATTCCTGTGGTATTTTATTTAGAACAGAATAATGATCCCCAGAGCCTGGGGGAGATGCCTGTTGAGAATTTGAGGTCCTGCAGGCTTCTCCCAGTCGCCAAGTACCGCAACGTGGCGACTAGCCTCTGCTCGGGAGTGATTGCTTGCCTCATGCAGGTATCCTGCCTGCTGATATAAGGGGTCAGCAAAGCTAACAGACGGTGAAAAATGGGGTCTGTCATCCGGAGAATATTCCTGAAATCATCAGGGTTATTCTCCTGGATCTCCCGCAGCAAAGGCATGTGAGAGAATTGGTCATGCTGAAGCAACCAATTCTTTGTCCATTAACTCCTCCCCACCCTGTTCATGGACTGGGCTTGTGTCAAAGCAAGAAGCCCAACACCAAGCCCCCGCACAGCACAAACTCTATGATGAGCACGTACCCGCAACATGGATTCACAGCGGTCGGCTGGTCAGAACGAACTAAACAGAAAGCACTAAAAAACAGCAAGGCCTGAAAGAACGATCAGAAATCAGAAACCAGTAGACAAGAACGCAATGAAAATCAAATACGGTACTATAAATAGCACGCACTGACAAACAAATGCTAACTGACTACACGCACTGAAAACCAGATATGAACCCACAAGCACAAACTGAAGAGCAGCAACGATCTGAAGCACGAGTCTGAAAAGCACGAATAGTCTCTAACCAAACTTCTAATAACACAAGATAATCACAAGATTAGCAGAAGGAGCCCAAAGGGTGTTGCACTTGGTATTGAACTGCCCTTTTATAGTCCCGTCGTACATGGTGTACGTGACCGTGTTCTTGGCGGACGGAATTTGGTGTGACCATGTGTGTGCAAGACAAACTTGAGTGGAATTCCGTCGGAAAAACCATCATAGCTTTTTCAGACGAGAATTCCGATCGTGTGTACACGGCATAAGAATTATTAATGTCCGCCATATTTGTTTCAACTGGCTGTGCTCAAATTTTGCTGTATACTGATGTTTTTGGATGAAAACAATTATTAAATCATTTAATTGAAACCTCCAAAGTGAATTTTATATGAAGTAAAGTGAGGCAAATATCTGTGAAGTTAAGCAAATATCTGTTTTGACATCACATTAATCATACAGCATGTGTCAGTCACAAAGAGGAAGATGTTGTATCATGTATTTTCGCGAATCATAACAAATGATGGGCAAACCAGGCAAAGTTTGGCACGTTGGCCAAATCCATAGGGCATTTCACAAATACCAAGCAAGGTACCAGCCTATAAGGGGTAAATCTGGTTCATTTTTTTTCTTGCCTGAGACTACCATGGGGAACATGCACCAATGCAAAAGTTTAGAAAAAAATAATCAGCAGTGAGTGGACCTTTCAAACCCTTTCTCTGCCAGAGCTGTTTTTGTGTTTTTTGCACGTTTTGAAAAAAATAAATAAGCCTGAAGGTTTCATAAATTCCTAAAATATTATATAATTTCTGAAAGCAGACACCATTGAGAATAAAATAGTGGTATTTCAATTTTTTTATGTTACACAATATTACTGCAAAAGTTTAGGAAACTTAAAACTTTACTTAAAAAAATACACTAAAGTTAATTGTAGGGCACACATACTTAATACAATTCAATTCAATAACAATTTTGATAAAATATAAAAGATGAGGTTGTACTGAGTAAATAGATACCCAACATGTCAAACCTTAAATTTGTGTGCGCACATGAAATGGCAACAAATTGAAGTACCCTATATTTTCCATAGGCATTATCAGTTTAGCGCTACGGAGGAGGTCTGGTGCTAGAAATATTGCCCTCCCTTCAGCATGTGCAGGGCATTTGTGAGACAATGTCAAGGGCATCTATGCAAAAAAACAATTTTTTGTTTTATTTGTGTCGTCTCGGGGGGCGTGACCGGACGTGCGAGATGTGAGACGTGTGTGTGATGAGCTGAGTGAGATCAGCTGTGTGCTCTCCCGTCCTCTGCCCTCTAAAACCCATACCTGATATGCAGTCCTGACGGCGCTATCGAGGCATATCCTTCCCCTGAGATATTGTTTGGAACCTGGGCATTGCAGCTACCTCGGTGGAGTGAGGAGAGTGTGCCGCTTGAGTCCTCTGAACGAGGCAAGGAAAGATAGCCTACACCGTTAGCCTGAACAGACATCCCGCAGACCTCCCGCAGGGTCAACAGGCGGGACCAACTGGTGAAGCCGAGCCGTGCCAAGAGGGGCCGGGAATCCCCGAGCGTGACGTCACACGCTGGAAGCGTGTATCTGAGAGGAACTGCACGAGAAGTGGGGGAGACAGACCCGGAGCCGGCGCCAACGGGCATAGGCGGAGCAGGGATAATTCCTTGTAGGATCGGAGGCACTGAGGGACACCACCCGGGGGTCGGCCTGCTACAGACGGGATTCCATCAGTACCAGCGAAATCCCAGCCGATACCAGCACCAGCACGGACCAGCATGGACTGAGTTAGATGGCTTAATCTGGTCACGTGAGTACAAAAAACAAAAACAGAGAGACTGTATGTTATTATAAAGATCTTGAACACAAAGAACCCTGGTATTAAGCACAAGCGTGTGGCCCAGAGTGAAGTGTGGGAGCCCCCTCAGGGATACTCAGAGGTTCTATCTGTGGCCATCTGCGGAGAAGGAATATCATAAATACAATATCCGAGCTGCCTCACAGGAGGAAGTACTAGTTTTTTTTTTTTAAACGGCCTTTAACCAACAGAGGTGTAGGTTGCCCAGGGGCACCTATGAATTGTACTTGGGGTAACTTAAGGAACTGAGGAACTGTATGTGGTGCAGGCACTATTAATTGTAACTGGAATAGAAATAATAGACAAGTGAGACAGCAGCATATGCGTTTTTAAATAAATAAGTGTTCCTGACTTGTTTGTACCCCTTCTTTTTACCCCCTCTTTTTATTTATTTTTTGATGAGGGGTCCCCCTCGCACCTATTAAGAAAGGGAAGACAGAGAGGACAGGGAAGAGGAGTAGAAGAGAGAAAAACTCAGCAAGTTGATCTGTACCCTCTTGCCCCCCTCCCCCCCCACCGGTATAAACCACTAAGAATATCCTCAGAAAATGCAGCAACAGCTACGTTCAGCTAAAGATAAAAACCCTCAGCAAGCGGGAGCAGCAGCAGCCGCAAAATTGGAGCAGTATGCACACCCCTCTACACAATCCCCCACAAAGAAAGGGGGGCAGCAACTTAAGATACAGCAAGGGGGGACACTGGATAGGAGAAGTCATGGTCAAAGTCAAACTACCCTTTTAACCCCCCGCGCCTCGGCCCAGACCAATAAAGCACCGAGTAATAAGAACTCAGCTCCTCCTGACCACAGTATGCATGGTACACACAACCCCGCAGAAATAATAGATGGTGCCGCCGGACTTAACATACCACCACCCAAAGAACCGACACTGACAGATGTATTAATGGCTGTAAGGGCATGCAACGAATCACTTAAGGACTTATGTGAGCAAATGAAAGGGGTCAAACAGGACTTAAACACGGTCAGACTTGATGTACAAAAAACAGTGGAAAGAACTACAGAGTTGGAAGGGAGGGTCTCCCAGATTGAAGATGAGTTATCACCCCTAATAAAATAACTTAAAGATATGAAAAAACAGATGCACAGGCAAGAGTTTAAAATGGAGGAATTAGAAAACAGGAGCCGACGGGATAACGTTCGTGTGGTGGGGGTACCGGAAAAAAGTGAGGGTAGCAACCCTATTGAATTTTTAGAAAGCTGGCTGGTCGAGCTCTTCGGGAGAGAGACTTTCTCAACAATGTTCTGCATAGTGAGAGCACACAGAGTGCCCTTTAGACCTACCACCGCAGGGGGACACCCTAGGACTCTATTGATTAAATTCCTGAATTTCAGGGATAAGATCACCCTGTTACGAAAAGCCAGAGAGGCTGGAATCATTTTGTACAATGGCATAAAAATTTCATTTTATTCAGATTTTTCAACGGATCTACAGAAACGACGGGCGGAGTTCATCCAATCCAAAAGAAATTTACAAAAATTTAAGATCCCCTACGCTCTTCTTTACCCCGCAAAGCTTCGAGTGACTGCACTAGGAACTAACCTGTTTTTTGAAACACCTGCCGGGGTGGATAAATGGCTGGAAATAAATAAGGACTCATTTCAAATAACTTGATTGGGAGGGAGAAGGGGGGATGGGGTGGGAGAAACTAGGGGGGGGTAGGGGGAAAGGTAACTGAAGTCGTATATGTATAATGATAGCACAAGTATGGTTTGTGAAAAGGGAGAAGGGGGTGGAGGGAGGGGGGATTGCACACAGTGAATGGGAGGGGGGGTAAATGATGGATGAGAAAGTTTGGAAGACTGAGCAAAAGGAGTGGGTAATGGTCACTAAAAGCCCCTTAGGGGGACACCAAGGAAGGTGGAGGGAGGAGGGAGGGGGGGAGGATGTAGTAAATAAGAGGGAGGGGAAGGGTACACTAGTATACTTAAAGGATTTTTTGATAACGGAAAAAAAAGTGAGAAGCACCAAAAATAAGGATTTAAAGTTAGTAATAACACAATGCAGGATCAAGAATGATTATACTTTTTATGGTTTTGTTTTTGCACATAAAAGGAGGAGTGAAACACGAGTGAAATTAATGATATACATCGGGGTGGAAAAAAGAGGAAAAATAGAAACCAAAAAAAGTTATTTGAAGAAATATATGATGGAGAGTGTTTTTGATGCAGGTTAAAACATTGCGAGTAGGATCTTGGAACGTAAGAGGCTTAGGTACAGTGGGGAAGAGGGCGGTGGTATTCTCTATGATGGAGAAATACGGAGCAGAACTGATCTGCCTGCAGGAGACACACCTCACTAAGGATACAATTCAGCAAATCCGAGTGAAAAAGAAATACCAGGCACAGTACCACTCAGTCTATAGCTCTTATAGCAGGGGGGTGAGTGTGCTGGTAAAGACAGGGGTGAATTTCTCCTGCAGGCAGGTCAGTATAGACAAACAGGGCCGTTACGTCTTTCTTCTTTGTAGTATTAATAACAAAGCGTTAGTGGTGGCTAATATATATATCCCTCCGCCCTTTAAAGTGGATGTCATGTTAAAATTAAATGACTTTTTGATAGATAAACAGGATACCCCAACAATAATAGTAGGAGACTTTAATGAGGTTCTGGATGACAGGATTGATAGGCTCCCAGTAAAGGGGGGGACAGGAACTATGGAGAGTAACAGGTTAAGTCACCTACTGACGGAGGTAGGCTTAGTGGACCTCTGGAGGGTGCGGAACCCCAGGGTCCAACAATATTCCTGCCATTCTGCAACCCACTCTACGTTATCTAGAATAGATATGGCATTGGGAAATGACAGAATGCTACAGCTTACGGAGGGGACTAGGTATTGGCCGAGAGGGATATCAGACCACTCACCACTAACGATAGCATTAAAATTGGGGGATCAAAGAAAATGTGAGGAATGGAAAATAAACGCACACTGGTTTGAACTATTTAAAGACTCAAGAGACATCCTTTCCAATTTGAGGGAATTTGTAGATAAAAATGCCGGAACCGCAAACGTCCGGATAATATGGGATACGTTAAAGGCCTTTCTAAGAGGCGTCCTCATACAGCAAATCGCCAAACATAATAAAGCAGAAAGGGCACAAGAGGAAAATATTAGGGCGGAAGTGATGACAGCGGAAAATAACTACATAATAGATCAGTCCCTGGAGAGGAAAATAGTATGGTTGGCTAAACAGCAAGAATATAGGCTGGTAAATATGCAGAGAGAAGAGACAAAACTGTTATTGCAGCGCCAAGTCCCCTTTATGGAGGGAGAAACCGTGGGAAGGATGCTGGCGCAGTTGGTGAAGACCAACTCGCCATCATCCACAATCACGGTAATCAGGCCCACAGGACAGGATGAGACCTCAGACCCCCTTCAGATTATACAGGCATTTAAAGAATACTATCAAAAACTATATACAGCCCAAAAGAAAAAGGCAGGGAGGAAATAATGGATGATTTCCTGGGTAACCTGGAGATCCCAATTATCTCACAAGAAGAAAGAGATCTACTAGAAGCCCCATTAACTCTTGCGGAGTTACATCAAGCAGTGGCAGAAATGGCCAACCAAAAGTCCCCGGGTCCTGATGGGCTACCCATAGAGACATATAAGTACTATGGAGAGATACTGATACCGGAATTGCTAAAAACATTGGAGGGGGCGAGGGAAATGGGACACTTGCCCACCTCAATGCTAGAAGCAACAATAATCGTACTACACAAGGAGGGGAGGGACCCAATGGACGTGGCGGCATATAGGCCGATATCACTCCTGTGTGCAGATGCAAAAATTTTGGCAAAAGTACTGGCAAATAGGCTGAAAGGGCTCATTCAGGGACTGGTCCATCCAGACCAGGCAGGGTTTATACCCAATAGATCTACTAGCACAAACATCAGAAGGACCTTTCTAAATTTACAATCCCCAGTAAAAAATAAGGGGGCAAGAGCGATATTGTCACTGGATGTGACAAAAGCTTTTGACACCATAGAATGGCAGTATATTTGGAAAGTGTTGGAGAAATTTGGATTCGGCCCTTCATTGATCGGCTGGATCAAATTGCTCTATGACGAACCCACAGCAAGATTAAAAATTAATAATAAATTGTCAGACAGGATATTACTGGGAAGGGGTACAAGGCAAGGATGCCCACTATCTCCATTGCTTTTTGCCTTGGCCATGGAGCCACTGGCTACCGCCATAAGAAAGTGTACTGAGATAAAGGGATTCCAGAGGAGCTCAGGAGAGGAAAAAATCGCGTTATACGCGGATGATATCCTCCTGTTCCTGGGGGATACGGGCCAGTCTCTGGTTAAGGCAATGAGCCTGGTGGAGATATTCGGCAGTTTCTCGGGGCTGGAGATCAATTGGACCAAATCAGAGTTAATGCCGATAGACTTACAAGGGGAAATAAGATTACCAGGGATCCCTCAGTTGGCAGTGGTAGATGCCTTAAAGTACCTAGGGATAACCATTACGACAGATCCTAACCAATACATAAAAAAAAAATCTTCTCCTTCTCCTAAAAAAATTTAGGGAAAAAAACGATATTTGGAAGCGATTACCTCTGTCGGTGGCAGGTAGATGTAGCCTGATAAAAATGATATGGCTGCCCCAACTGTTGTATGTGTTGCATAATGCACCGGTGTGGATTGTTAAAAAATGGTTCAATAAGATTGAACGTTTATTTAGAGAACTGATATGGAAGGGGGGACAATCCAGGATAAGCTTACGTACACTACAATTACCTGTAGGGGAGGGGGGAGTGGCACTTCCTAACCCGGAACATTACTACTGGGCGGCACAACTGCAGCAACTGGCGGGGTGCGGGGAGGAGAATGGAGGTACTCCGAACGGGAAAATTCTGATGACAGATAATACGCATGACTCACTAGCAGAGGCATTGGAAGCAGATTTTTTCCCTTGTAGGTATCCGTCAATTCGGATGCTAACAAAGATATGGAATGCATCCAAAAGAGCACTGAATTACAATGGGTGGAATGAATTCTCGCCTATATGGAATAATAATAAGCTGCAAGAGACACTCTTGATAGGTAGAAACAAAGAATGGGTATTGCGTGGAATAAAAAGATTGAACCAACTCTATGTGGGAAATAACCTCAAATCATTCGCAGACCTGAAAATGGAATTCAAAATACCCCAGATTACACACTACACGTATCTCCAAATAGCGCACGCCTTGAGATCCCAGTTTAGTGGCCAATCACTACGGTGGGTGGACGTCCCCCTCCTACAACGAATATCCAGGTCGGGCAAATAAGTACAACAGTTAAAAGTAATGTGAAACTTGACCTAGTAAGAAGTAAATGGGAACGGGATATAGGGGAAATATCACGGGAGCAGTGGAGAAGGGTCCTTGAAATGAGCCCACTAGTGTCAGTCTCAGCCTCGCAAAAGATATCTCATTTAATGTTATTGAACAGAGCCTACTATATCCCAAAACGCTTGTATAAATTTGGCAAAAGAGTAGATGACAAATGCCCTAGATGTCAGGGAACAGGGGACCTCCTACATATGGTCTGGAGATGCCCGAAACTTTTTCGCTATTGGGAGGGGGTGAGCCAGACTCTGAGGGAAAGATTCTCCACGGGGCTGGTAAACGAGGCGATGGTGTGTATTCTGGGGTATAGGCAGGAGCAAGGGGAAAAGAAGAGTACCACGGTGGCCATTTTGAGGAGTCTGTTTCAAGCGAGGAAGGTGATTACACTGAGGTGGCAATCAAGGTACCCACCGACAGTAGAGAACTGGGTAGAAAGTGTAAATGAAACGCTCACCAAAGAAAGAGTAACCTACATGAAAAGAGGAAATCGTACAGAGTTTGAGAAAATGTGGAGACCATGGTTGTCAAAGAATTAAGATAAAGTACCAGAAAATAGGGCTGGGTGCAAAAAGAGGGGGGGGGGGGTTGGAGAGGGAGATAGTAGACGAGGGTGGATAGAAGGAGAATAATAAGGTAAAGGAAAGGGGGTAATAATAGACAGGACCAAACATTGTATAGGTTTGTTATATATTCTGCAAATGTGAATGTCTGTAAGTTAAAAAACTGATCAATAAAGATTAAAGTTAAAAAAAAGGGCATCTATGCAAAAAAAACTTGCTTAGCTGCCCCCAACATGTGAGTTTACATTATACATGTGGAGGTTGGGCACCTCAAACATTTTTGTTAATTTTTGCAATTTTTTCTTTTACTTAACTTTTGTCTTTTCATCACATAGGGGACAAAAAGTTCCCCATGTGATTTTATTTCTCTTTAATAGACATCCAGGGTTTAAAAGACTTCACTAGAAGGTAACCCAGAAGTACTGTCATACATATTGCTTCTGAGTCAGCAAAAAACAAGGGGAGGAGAGCAGATGCATGTCCACTCAGCTCCCTCCCTGCCCTCAACTCAATGGCATCTGCCATGCCAAACCCAGGCCTGCAGATGGGCAAGTGGAGCCCAGGATACATGGTGGGGGCGCTTGTTACTGGGGGTGTGTGGAAGCCATCTGGCGGATGTGGAGATGCTGGGCTGTTTTCATCTAACAGCCAGAAGTCAGCTTGTCAGATATAAACACAATCTCAGTGACTGTAGCCACTGGGAGTGTGTGTAACCCCCGCCCCGGTAATAGATGAGCATCTTAATGAGACACAATGTACAGGGATAAGGACAATTGTAGACACTCACTCAGGTTGAACTGGATGGACTGGTGTCTTTATTCAACCTTTCTAACTATGTAACTATGTAACAAGTGCTGACCAGAATGGAGATGATCAAGTTATCAGAGGGAATCCACCATGCTTTGTAGGATATCATGCATCTTTCTGACAGAAAGTGAGAGTACTCGGATACCCCTTTTTTTGTTACACATTTATGTTTCTGTGTGTTACTGTAATGGACTAATACTGGTTTTAATGATCCACTTCCCTACTAAGCTTTTATTATTTTTTTTTTTCCATTACTTACCTCACTCTATTGTTCTTCCTTTACAAAATACATTATAAATTATACTAGAATAACAGATTCATCACTTCCAGTTCCATTCTATGTAGAACATTTTTATGCTTGATTTTACTTGTTTAACGTCGATATGCATGTCTATCATAATCTGTATGTAAACTTGATCTTCCAATAAAAACATTTGTAATTAAAAAAAAAAGAAAACAACATGCTTTGGAGATGCCTTTAATTTACATGTAAAGTTGAGGATGCAAAAGGATGTAACAAACGTAAAGTAGGTGTTATCCTGATTTGGCAGCAAAAGTGGAAATATACCTTGCCAATTTTTCTTTTTTTTTAAAAACCCTGCAAAGTAAAGACACGTGCTAGTATGCATTGCGCTGTGAGCTCTTACAGACGCTTCCATCTTCATCCGGTCTTCCTTTCGGGTTTGTGTCCTCTGGGTGTCTGATTGGCCGCACCACAATGACATCACTCCACGGGAGTCACGTATCACCGCACAGAGCTCTGAAGAGACGGCACGGTATACCGTCCCTTCAGAGCACATGCGCCGGTGACATCATGTGAAGGTTTAGGAGATATTCATAGTACCTACAGGTAAGCCTTATTATAGGCTTACCTGTAGGTACAAGTCACCGCTTTAGTTCCTCTTTAACCACTTCAATACAGGGTATTTTCACCCCCTTCCTGCCCAGGCCAATTTTCAGCTTGCAGCGCTGTAATATTTTGATTGACAATCGGTCATGCAACACTGTACCCCCCCCCCACAAATAGAGCTTTCTTTTGGTGGTATTTGATAACCTCTGCGTTTTTTATTTTTTGCGCTATAAACAAAAAAAGAGCAAAGATTTTGAAAAAAACACATTAAATTTACTAAGACGAATGCTCTGCGCCGGTTCAGAACATAATTGGTGCCCCAGATAAATCATTAATTGAGTGTGTGAACCGGCGTATGCATAAACGCAACAGCTATAATAAATATGCCATTGATAATAGCGCACGCCGTATCATTAACCACTTGCCGACCAAGCACGTCATATGACGTCCTTGACTTTGAGTGGTGATATCTGAATGATGCGTGCATGAATGATGCGTTATGACGTCACGCCCGGTACCCGGAAGTAAACAAAGCCGCGATCGCGGCTGTCAGCATGAGATCGGTAAAAAATGTTTTACCGACCTCATGCTTTCCAGCCTGGAGGAGAGATGTGGGGTCTTATTGACCCCACATCTCTCCATAAAGAGGACCTGTCACATACATTCCTATTACAAGGGATGTTTACATTCCTTGTAATAGGAATAAAAGTGATCCAAAAATTTTATTTTTTTTAAAAAGTGTAAAAAAAAAAAAAATTAAGTAAAATAAAAATAAATAAATAAAAAATAAAAAATTAAAACGCCCCTGTCCCCTGTAGCTCGCGATCAGAAGCTAACGCACACGCAAGTCCCGCCCGCATATGTAAACGCCGCTCAAACCACACATGTGAGGTATCGCCGCGTGCGTTAGAGCGCGTGCAACAATTCTAGCACTAGACCTCCTCTGTAACTCTAAACTGGTAACCAGTAAAAAATATTAAAGCGTCGCCTATGGAGATTATTAAGTACCGAAGTTTGGCGCCATTCCACGGTTGTGCGCAATTTTAAAGCTTGACATGTTCGGTATCTATTTACTCGGCGTAACATCATCTTTCATATTATATAAAGAAAAATTGGGCTAACTTTACTGTTTTGTTATTTTTTAATTCATGAAACCGTTTTTTTTCCAAAAAAAAGGAGTTTGAAAAATGATTGCGCAAATACCGTGTGAGATAAAAAGTTGCAATGACCGCCATTTTATTCCCTAGGGTGTCTGCTAAAAAAAACGTACTCAATGTTTGGGGGTTCTGAGTAATTTTCTAGCAAAAAAATGATGATGTTTACATGAAGGAAAATAGGCCAAAATAGGCCCGGTAAGCAAGTGGTTAACAGTCCATTCACACAGGGGCAACATGACTCCCAGCGTGACTTTGGGAGGCAACTTGGACTTGAGTATGAATCACAGCGTGACTTGGAGCGACTTCAACAGGACTTGGGGCGACTTACAACACGACTTTAAGTTGTCCCCAGGCCAGGCGACTTTAATTTTAAAAAAAAAAACAGCATGGGTTCCCCTCCAAGAGCATACCAGGCCCTTCAGGTCTGGTATGGATATTAAGGCGTGGGGGTCCCCCTCAAAATCCATACCAGACCCTTATCTGAGCATGCAACCTGGCAGGCAGCAGGAAAAGAGGGGGGACAAGAGAGCGCCCCCCTCCTGAACCATACCAGGCCACATGCCCTCAACATTGGGAGGGTGCTTTGGGCTTTGGGGTCCCCCCAAAGCACCTTGTTCCCATGTTGATGAGGACAAGGGCTTCATCCCCACAACCCTTGCACAGTGGTTGTGGGGGTCTGCGGGCGGGGGGCTTATCGGAATCTGAAAGCCCCCTTTACCAAGGGGACCACCAGATCCCGCCCCCCTGTGTGAACTGGTAAGGGGTACCGACATCTTCCTCCACAGAGTCACTTCTTCCTCGCTTCGTTCCCGGGCCACCCCGCATCAATGGGAGGCTCCTGCTGTGTGACGCTTCTCTTCTTCTGACAGTTCTTATATAACGGAGGGGGGGTCACCTGGTGACCCGCCCCCCTCTGACGCATGGTTCCGTTATATAAGTGTCAGAAGAAGAGAAGCGTCACACAGCGGGAGCCTCCCATTGATGCGGAGCGGACTGAGAAGGAAGCGAGGAAGAAGAGACGCCGAAGATGCCGGACGAGAACACTGGAGCAAGAAGCAGAGGATCAGAGGAAGAAGCAGAGGAAGAAGAAGATGGAGGAAGAAACCGAAGGATGAAGGAAGGAAGAAGGAAGAAGACCCGAAGAAGAAAGAAAGAACAAGACTTTAATAAAGGAATTGTCAAAAACTGTCTCTTGTAATTTTTAAAATTTTTGACACTTTTTTTGTGAAATGGTAGGGGTACTTTTGTACCCCATTACCATTTCACACAGGTAGGGGCTGGTATCTGGGGATTCCCTTGTTAAAGAGGGCTTCCAGATTCCGATAAGCCCCCCGCCCGCAGACCCCCACAACCACTGGGCAAGGGTTGTTGGGATGAGGCCCTTGTTCTCATCAACATGGGGACAAGGTGCTTTGGGGGGGACCCCAAAGCACCCTCCCAATGTTGAGGGCATGTGGCCTGGTATGGTTCAGGGGGGGCGCTCTCTCGCCCCCCCCTCTTTTCCTGCGGCCTGCCAGGTTGCGTGCTCGGATAAGGGCCTGGTATGGATTTTGAGGGGGACCCCCACGCCATTTTTTTTTGCATGGGGTTCCCCTTAATATCCATACCAGACCAGAAGGGCCTGGTGTGGATTTTGAGGGGGACCACCACACATTTTTTTTTATTAATAATTTTTTTTTTCTTAATGCTAACATGACCTGTGTGCAAATAGCCTTAAAAAAAACCCATAGAATTAAACCAGCGTAAAAAAAAAGAAAAGTCAAGTTGAGAGGTGTGCCCGTTCAACTTATGCAAATGCATTTACGTTGCTTGACATTTACTAAGATTTTGCCGGCGCAGTGAACCAAAGCATTTGAATGAGCGCAAATGCCGCTTGTGCATGCGCAGTGCATAAATTGACCTCACATGGTTCTTAGTGTACTTGCAGGCGCAGCAGGCCTGTTCAGAGAAAGTCACTTTCTTATTTTATTTTGGGCATATTTGTTGCTTGGACAGTTATAACTATACTTCCTCACATCACCCCACATCACCCCCATAATATTGGTACTTCCAGCTTCTTTAAAATTCTGAGTTGAAGATGCCATGCGCCATGTCTATAGTGTATAGATCGCCACCTCCCGTGCACCGAGAATATATTAGAAAATGGGCAATTGTGCTGTGTTACAGCCGCAAATGTTTTGTAAATACGAAAAACGGCCATTGCGCATCGCCGTGCGCCACAACTCATTTTGCAAACCATTTGTAAATCAGCCCCAATATGTTTTACTTTTTGCTATAATAAATATCCCCAAAAAAAAGAAAAAATTCTCAGTTTAGGCCGATATGTATTCTTCTACAGATTTTTGGTATAAAAAAAACACATCGCAATAAGCGTATATTGATTGGTTTGCGCAAAAGTTATAGGGGATAGATTTATGGGATTTTTATAAAAAAAATGTTTTACTAGTAGTGGCGGCAATCGGCAATTTTTATCATGACTGTGACATTACGGCAGACAGATCGGACACTTTTGACACTATTTTGGGACCATAGACACTTATACAGCCATCAGTGCTATAAATATGGACTTATTACTGTATAAATGTCACTGGCAGGGAAGGTGGTAACACTAGGGGGCGATCAAGAGGTGTTGCCTAGGGAGTGATTCTATCTGTGGGGAGGAGACCGATCAGTGTTCCTATATACTAGGCACACACGATTTGTCTCCTCTTCCCTGACAGGATGTGTTTTGTCACCAGCAATCGCGGGTGCCGAGCTCGCACAGCGGCTCCCAATGACGCGGTGGCGCCGTGCCCCCTTTACTGCCGGGAAGCCAAGGACGTCATATGATGCCCGCTCGGAGGGACAGAGTGTTTCTGCGGAAGTCATATGAGAATGAGCGGGTAGGGAAGTGGTTAAACGCTTGCTGACCAGGCCTTTTCTGTAACTTAAGTTTAAATTAGTATTTCTGGTTAGAAAACTAATTAGAAGACCCCCAAACATTATATATATATATATATATATATATATATATATATATATATATATATATATATATTATATATATATATATATATATATATATATATTTTTAGCAGAGACCCTAGAGAATAAAATCGTGATGGTTGCAACATTTTATGTCACACTGTAATTGTCTTTCAAACACAATTTATATGGAAAAAATACACTTTAATGAATAAAAAAATACTAAAGTTAGCCCATTATTTTGTAGAATGTGAAAGATGATGTTACTTCGAGTAAATAGATACCTAACATGTCATGCTTTAAAATTGTGCATGCTCGTGGAATGACGACAAACTACAGTACCGAGAAATCTCCATAGGCAACGCTTTAAAACATTTTACAGATTACCTATTTAGAGTTACAGAGGAGGTCTTGTGCTAGAATTATTTCTTTCCCTCTAACGATCGCAGCAATAACTCACATGCATGGTTTGAACACCATTTACATATGCGGGTGCAACTTTTTTTTTCCTATTTAACTTTCTTTTTATTGAATTTTTTTTTTATTTTTACACTGTCCCTTTATTTATTTTGTATCACTTCTTATTGAAAGATCTGTGGTTAAATACAAAAAGATAAAAAAATTACAGTAGAAAAATTATTGGAGATTCGGGACTGTCTATGGTACAAACGCAAAAGAAACAAATTTCATAAAGATATGATAAAATTGTTTGTTTTATTAACATATAAAATAAAGAAAAAAAAGAACAATACAATATTAGACTCCATGTACAGCGGTATATGAGTCATAGGGTTCAAAGGTACTGCATACAGTTCCTACTAGGACACCTATATTATCATACAATCAAAGTCCATAGGTCATGATACTTGTCCGATCGCTCGACATGTTTCGCCAAAATAGGCTTCATCAGGAGACAAGGATAAAGTATATTTGCAGATGGACGAGGATTTTGGAAATATTTTCGTATTCTATGGTATGTATACAAAACAATATATTGGTTAATATTATACAGAGCAGTTAATAATCATTAAAACGTTATAAATGCTGCATAGAGTGTGCGGTGGCAGGAATATTCAATGAAGTCAATTTACACATGCATGATTCCCTACCTCCAATATCATAGGGGTCATGAGCATGGCCAGGCTTCCAAAGATTGGTGCCGATGGTCTCACTGGAACACCCCCCAGGTAGGGATTCGCACAAGGCTATACCCAGCGGACGCCACCAGAACTCGTGGCTGGGGAGTTGTAGGGGGAGAGAGAAATCCTATTCCTTTTCCAGTAAAGTGTTTATAGGGCCTGTGAGGTACAAAGGTACTTATTAACCACAATTATATTAAAACAAACTCTAATTATTCGTAAAGTAGGAAAGTGATATGACCATGCCCAATGTCAGTTGTCAGTCTTTACCTACCTCTACGGAGACTTGTGAAGATTTGTATTTGTGAGAGGCTCGGGTCAAACAACCCCCCCAAAAACGAAAACGATAATGGGGGGAAGGGAACGGGAACTACTGGGTCTTTGTTTTAGGTGCTTGTCCACTAGACCAAGGCAATTTTCTGAAAAATAACAAAACAAGAGAAAGAGACCCCAATAAAAATGCATAGGAACCATATCCAATACATTTTATGGATCCCCAAAAGAAAGGGATTGTGGTCCCCTACCTTATAATGAGATATATATGGTATCAGAACGTGTCATAATTAAGGGCTGGTCAGCCCATATACTGCCTCTCAACAGGGGCTAGGTATGTCATCCAATGCCTATAAAGAGAGTATTTGAAATAAATGCGGTAGTTCCATATGTTCAAAGTTACAGTGGACAGGATGTCCACCATTTGAAAAGGTTTAAAGAAAAAATTAAATTGAGTCAGTTTACCTATTTAGGTCGTTCCCAGGGCGTCCCGAGCCTCACGTCCACCTCAGTCTGACACAGCGTCAGACTGGGTTTAAATAGTCTCCCCCCGTGGCGCCAAAAGCGCACGGCGTGTGACGTCACGCCGTGCTGACGTCACGCGGACGCAGTACAGGGGCCGGCCGGCGCTCGATCCAGACCATGTGACCGGAGTGTTCCTGTAAGGAACTCCTTCCGGTACACAGTTCAGCTGGGACTGCCCCAACACGCCCTGCTGACAGCAGCCGTACTGTTCTGTCAAGTGCAGGGCGTGATGGGGTCCCTATGGATGGAAATTTAGAACTTAGTGGCCGGATCGATACTGCCGGTCGATCCCTGACCCGGAAGCGTGGCGGGCAGAGGACCACCCTAAGGTGGACATAAACACATGCCACGCATCCGGAGCGGTCCATACAATTCCCCAAAACCCTGGGGCGATCGCCATATGGGCACTCCCCGTGCACCATCCCCAGGGGCCTGTGCCAGTGCAGAATCCACCGGAACCAATCAAGGTTTGAAAAAAGGGAAAAATAAGAAAAAAGATGAAGAAAAAGATTGAAGAGATGGGAAAAACGCCCTGCAAGCACACATTCAATGCAGCATATGCTTGTTATTGTTTTTATTAGATTATTATTAAACACATAATTTTTACATCTCAGAATAAGCAATAAAGATATTAAATAAACAATTTCACCCCCACACAGGGGGGGATATTGCATAAACAAGCTCGTTTCAGCACACACGAATTAAAGCTAGATCCAGGTCATATGCGGCCCACGCATCAAACCCAACGATGCTCATATTCTGGTGCCAACAAAGAAGGGGAGGAAGGGTGGGGAGGGAAAGGACAGGGAGAGGGGGGCGGGAAGGAAGGAGGGAAAGAGGGGGGAGGGAAGAAGGAAGGGGGAAAAGGACCACAGCTGCTGAGGAAACGAAAAACTGAAGGTGAGGCATAGGAAACCACACATTATAAAAAAGGTTTGAAACTGATTCCTTCGTTGAGGCCCGGATACCGGGTAGCCTTCAACAAATAGATCCATCTAGTTTCGATCTGTAAGAGTTTCTTGTCTAGATCACCCCCCCGTTCCTGTTGGGGGAGGTGCTCAAGACTATAGAAGCCAATATATTTAAGATCAAAATTATGATATAGGCCTACATGGCGGCTAATTGGTGTCTCCATTTTGCGTTTACATATTAGTGATACATGATCTCTCATGCGACAAAATAGGGGGCGTTTTGTTTTTCCCACATAGAATGCTCCGCATAGGCATTTCATCAGGTATACTGATCCTACTGATTGGCAGTTAGTGCAGTGTTTTGGAGTCCATGTTCTACCATCTGGCAAATCTATATTTTTGCCCTCCAGAATGAAGCGGCAAAATCTACATTTGCCACATTTATATGTACCTGGGACTTGTTTTTTACTGTTCTGATTACTCGAATAGTGACTGCTTACTAAAGTGTCGCGTAATGAACGTGACCTCTTGTATGTAATCTCTGGATATGGTTTAATATATTTAGATATTTTTTCATCAGTAGACAGTAAATACCAGAATTTTTTATATATGTTGCGTACCTTCCTATGTTGTCGGTTGTATTTAGTAACAACTCGTGTACTTTCCTGGGTCTTAACCCGTCTGGGTTTATATAGTAGGAGTTGTCTATTCATATCCACTACCTGATTGTAGGCTTTCCTAAGGCATGTTTTGCTGTATCCTCGCAATAGGAGGCGTTCGCACAAAAGATTCGCCTCTCGTTGAAAATCATCGAGATGCGTACAGTTTCGCTTTATCCTTAGAAATTGGCTGTAGGGGATGCTTTTAATTAATTTCTCAGGATGAGAGCTGCTGGCATGCAGCATACTGTTGCCTGCTGAGGCTTTTCTATAGAGGGTAGAGCACAATGTTCCTTTCTCATCAACAAAGAGTTCAACGTCCAAAAAAGTAATCCTTTTCTGGTCGTAATTAAAGGTAAATTTTAGGTTATATTCAGGCTTTTACTTTCATCAGAAAATAGGTCTCGCTCCCATCCCCCCAGGTACAGGTTCGCATATGAGGGCGCGCACTTTGCCCCCATAGCATTTATAACGTTTTAATGATTATTAAAGCGGAAGTAAACCCATCGATTTAACAGTCTAAAAAAAAAAGGCATGCCGTGAATGCTAACTGCACATTGGCTGTGCTCTCAACCAAACAGTCAAACCATCCAATGGCTGGTGTCATAACGGATCACATGTGCAGCACTGTGGCAGTTGAAGATTAAACAGAGGCAAAGATGGCAGCTTCCTTGGCTGAAAACGATAGGGGGGTTTACTTCCACTTTAACTGCTCTGTATAATATTAACCAATATATTGTTTTGTATACATACCATAGAATACGAAAATATTTCCAAAATCCTCATCCATCTGCAAATATACTTTAGTATACTAATAGTATACTAATATACTTTATCCTTGTCTCCTGATGAAGCCTATTTTGGCGAAACATGTCGAGCGATCGGACAAGTATCATGACCTATGGACTTTGATTGTATGATAATATAGGTGTCCTAGTAGGAACTGTATGTAGTACCTTTGAACCCTATGACTCATATACCGCTGTACATGGAGTCTAATATTGTATTGTTCTTTTTTTTTCTTTATTTTATATGTTAATAAAACAAACAATTTTATCATATCTTTATGAAATTTGTTTCTTTTGCGTTTGTACCATAGACAGTCCCGAATCTCCAATAATTTTTCTACTGTACATTAAACTGGGATGATAGTACAACATTCATGTAAAAATCTTAGGAGAACATTCCAGCCTAGCGAGCTTTGAAAATAAAAAAATTACACTTTGACTTTAACAAAAAAAAAAAACCTTTAAGCCTGAGAGGCGGAAGTGATGTCAGACATTGCTCCGGTCCTCCAAGGGCATAGATCCAAGTGGGGGCTGTCTTGCCCTCACTCGACTTCCTGCCCAGGCATCAGAGGGATTGGATTGGCTCTAGGCTCACTGACGGCTCTGGTAAGCACCTTTCCAGCCACCTCTAAAAGTTATCCCGTGGCAAATCTACCACTGTGAACACTTTTATCTTGTAGCCCACAGTACAAAATGATACCTTGGTTATGGTCAAAGTGATGACATGATGATGAAGTGGTTAAAGACACCTGATATGGTCTACCTGGGACCTTCCACCTGCCAGTTATACAGTATTGCCACTAATGGGGATTACATCTATGCACAAAACTAAAAAATATACAAACCTGCCAGGTTGGAGGACAGAACAAATGGTAACCAGCAAATCATCCTAATTACTCAAATTCTATCTTGTAATGATTGCATAGCTTATAATTGTCTCACAAAGAAATACCCTAAGAGGCCTCATTTCCATGAGACGGTTTAATCTGTGCCCCATGCAGGCCCATGTTTACCAGCACAGGGATGCATAGGTGTAGTTCAGAGCCATGCGCCCGCATGGATGTCACATTGGGAACAGCAGCTGTGTACATGCAGCTGCTGTGTCCCAATAGATAGCTATGTGACTTCCAAAATGGGGATGCACACAGCAGCTGTGCACCGCTCTGCTGGTAAAACGTGGTTATGTATGGGGCACAGATTTAAACACCCTGTGTGAGTGAGGTCCTAGTGGTAAACTAATGCTTGAAATGTCATTGTAGTACTTACCAAATACATGAAGTTCCCAGGTATAAAATGTGTTGAATTCAACCTATTTAAAAGAGTAGATATTCCATTTCTAGAAGTTTGAGCTTGTCTTGGTACGGCAGGTTTTTTCCATCATCATCTGAGATATTAGACTTTAACTTCAATAGATATTATAGAAAATATGTCATTATAGATATGTTAGTCTTGGTAAAAGAGCATTGACATCATCATAAGTACGAAGCCCGACATCAGACAAAACTTTTTTTTTGTTTTAAACAGAGTGAGGAAAGATTAGAAACGTGGTCAGGCCACTGACTGAGACCATACATTATACATTTTGTTCATTTAACCAGTGGATTAAGAGGAAAAAAATATGCAGATTCCTCCATTTACACATTCGAGGTCGATGGGGGATTCACTCCCGCTGTGCAATTGTGTCCTCACAGCAGGGACTTGTCCTCTCCTTCAGAAACAATGATCATTGTTGCTGGCTATTGTTGGCAGCACTGATCATTCAGAAAAAAACTGACAGGGTAGTTGTGGCAATGGAGGCGCCGGTGGAGAGGAGGGGGAGAGGAGCGACACCCCGTTCGGCTGCATCGCTGGACCATGGAACAGGTAAGTGTCTGTTTATTAAAAGTCAGCAACTACACTTTTTGTAGCTGCTGACTTTTAATAAACATAAAGGGCCATGAACTCCCCTTTAACGACTTCCCGCCCAGCCTATAGCAGAATGACGGCTGAGCGGTGGTTCTGTTATCCTGACTGGTCGTCATATGACGTCCTTCGTACGACTTGGTGGCAAAATAAAATTATGAAATCTCCTTCCGTTAAAACCAAAACACAATGTGCTAAGAACAAATGCCTAAATTGCAACTTACATGTGCAAAAATACATAAATTGATGAATTGCAATAAAGTGCAACTTACATGTGCAAAAATGAATAAATTATGATAAAGTGCCAAAATTCATAAATTGTAATAAGGTGCTAATCATAATGTGCTGACAAATAACTAATCATACAAAATACTTCCGTGTGGTCAAGAGTGCTTCCTTACTCTTAATCCATGTGAAAAAAAAAACAAACAGACAAATACCTCTTCTATCCAAAAAATGGTAATAAGAAATTCATGGTGCAAAAAGGTTGGGAAAGTATGTGGACAACTGTATCCAACCCCTAGTTCCGTATACCAAATCCTATCTAAGGGATACGAAGCATCTTTTGCAAATTTTGGATAATGCAAGAGTACAATCTCATAAAAGTTACCTTATTGCTACTGCTGATGTCACTTCCCTCTTTACAAGCATTGCGCATACGGATGCCATAGAGGCTACAAAATGGGCAATGGACACTTTTGGAAATCTCATGTCCAAACAGAAGAGGTTCCTGTTGAGATGTTTAGCGTACGGGTTGCAACACAACTATTTTTGGTACAACATGGAGTATTATCGGCAACTTAATGGCATAGGGATGGGGGCAAAATACGCACCAAGTGTGGCAAACATTTTTATGGGAAAATGGGAAGAATAAAAGTTTGTACGCAAATCCACCAGAAGAATTCATTTTATTCAAACCTTTTATTGATGACTGCATAATTATATGGCAGGGAGATCAGAAGAGTCTAGTGAATTTTTTTTGAAAAACTCAATATGAATAATAAAAACATCAATTTAACTTATGAGATCAGCAAGACAAGTGTAAAATTCCTGGACCTGGAAATCGCCCTGGAAAAAGATGGGTTCTCAACTAAAACTTTCTTCAAACCGGTGGAAAGAAACAGTTATATTCCAACAGATAATTGCCACCAAGATGCATGGTTAATAAACATACCAAAAGGGCAAATGATCTGCATAAGAAGGAATTGTAGCACTAACGATACTTATATGGAAAAAGCTAATACAATTGGAAAGAAATGTATGGAAAAAGGGTATAATGAAGATTTTATCAAAGAGAAAATAAAAGAGGTGGCCAAAATGCCCAGAGAACTTTTAATAGTGGATAAAGAGAAGAAAGAAAGATCTTACAACAACTGTATCCCATAGATTTTTAATTATAATATTCAATACAAAAAACTGGAACAGATAGTAAAAAAGCACTAGACACTTTTGAAAGCAGACACACAACTAATAAATATTTTACCTGACAGACCCCGGTTCATATATAGAAGGGCATCAACACTGAGGGATTTGATAGTAAAAAATGTACCCGACCCCCCAAAAAATCAAGACCTGTCATTATTTCAAGGAAAAGGTTTTTACCCATGTAAGAAATATTTTGCGTGTCGAAACACAAATCAAAATGGAAAAAAATGTAAGATTTTTTTTTTCCAATACTACCAAAAAAGAGTACGCAATAAAAGATTTTATCTTATGCCATACGGATGGAGTAGTTTATATGTTAGAATGTTCCTGCTCCCTGCAGTACATTGGGAGAACAAAGCGACCATTATGGAAGAGACTACGCAAACATGTTCAGAGTATAAAAGCAGGTTTGAAAAACATAGCGTTTCTCGTAATTTTCTGGAGGTTCACAATAAAAACCCCACTGACTTAAAAAAAAAATTTTTTTTAATTTGGGCTATAGAGAAGTACAAGCCACATTGGAGAGGAAGTCACAAAGTACGCAAACTAAGTAAAATGGAATCCAGGTGGATTTATGAAATAAATTGCTTCTCGCCTCTAGGATTAAACATTGAGTTTGATCTCAATTGTTTTATATTTGATTTTTAACTTCCTAATTTTTAGCTTCTTGATGTGTGTATATATATATATATATATATATATATATATATATATATTTAGTTACATTTGTACTTTCGTAAGATTGATTTATTCGTACTTTCGTAACATTGTTTTCGTAGATTTCGTAATCGGAGCATAATTCATAATTTTATGTAATGTGTATGCTATTATTACATTGTAAGAGACACGAAAAATGACGAATCAAAAAAAAAAAAGTTACGAATGTACGAATTTTTTCGTTCAATCCATTCGAAGCACGTTAAGCAGCGCCATTGTAAGAGACACGGAAAATTACGAATCAACAAACAAAAAAAAAAGTTACGAATGTACGAATTTTTTCGTTCAATCCATTCAAAGCACGTTAAGCAGCGCTATTGTAAGAGACACAGAAAATTACGAATCAACAAACAAAAAAAAAGTTACGAATGTACGAATTTTTTCGTTCATTTTGATTTTCGTTGTTTCTGTTTTCGTTTTTCGGATTTTCATTCTTTCGTAGTTTCGTTGTTTCTAATTTAATTATTTCGTATTTTCGTTGTTTTTCTTATTCGTTCGTTTCGATAGTTCGTTATTCGTTAGAATTTTTAGCGAATCATTCGTATGATAACGAATGAACGAATATAACGAATTTGAACGGAAAACGAATCGTAACTAAACAATAAACAATTGCACATGTTTAGTTATTTTTACCCAGCAGCAAGCAATATAGTAGTAACAATATGGTAATTTTCCAAGTCCGGTATTTTACATAAAAGAATCCACAAGGGTAATGGACATTATGACATGATGGGCTCATTGTCTAGTATGCATGGAGGAGGCATTGTAGATGTACCATACCTGGTCCGATGGACTGGTGTTCTACATATTAGTAAATTTGTATAAGCTGCTGTGGCGGTATATATATATATATAAATACATTTATACATCCGCATGCCGTAAGAAACATTGCATTTAGAATAGGGTTATTCCGTGAGTCCCGTTTTTGCATTAAAAAATATATTGAGGGGTGAATGGATGTTTTAACTGAACAATACTATGTAAGCAGGAGGTATGGAAGATGTAACAAATATGGCTGGGCAGTTGGTTGTTAGGCACATAGTATATTACTGACTTTGTTCGTTTTTACTGCTGGGGCGACATATGACTAATATTAACTACATCATGTAGCATTAAGACGTATGTCCAATAGGAGAGTGTAGTCTTTTATATATACACATCCTTTTATATATATTTTTTATATATGTATCTTATGTTTATTTACTTATTTTTCTTTTTTGTCTTCGATACATATAGCTACTATTAAAGGCATTTCTTGCATATATATGCATTGAGATAGCCAGCAAATTTGTATTAGAAAGATATGTTGCAATATGAGTATAATGTATTGTATCTATTTGTTCTTTCGTTGAATGAAGGAAACGGAATGATGTTTAAACAACTCTGGTCACTATGGCTACCCCCACACTGTTAGAGCAAGTATAAAGCATAAGCGTCACCTGGCTCATTACCCATGATTAATTCACATGAACAGTGACGCAACGCCAGTGACGTCAGAAGGAGCCAGCACACACAGCGGCTGTGAGGAGAAATCACTCTGACTGTTTCCTGCGTTACCTAATTTTGTGAGGTTTGTGAGTATGCTAGTGAGATAAGTTGCTAGTTCTTGTCTTTTTATCACAGGTACACACTATTGTCTCTCTCTCTCTTCATTTATATATGATGCCCTGAGATCAAGAGCCGGTCCACAATAGAGGAATACCATAAGTTTTACACCCAGAGTAAGCTGGATTGCATAGTTTGCACAAGCCGGTGTATGGTCAGCCATTCTTTGGTTGGATTGTCAGCAGTCTTTGAGCATCTGAGCAGTTTCTGAACAATAGGACTGAATATCTGTTTGCAGTGTAATATGCTAATTGGACAGTCATCACTACCACACAGCCATATGTGATATTGTATATGTCCCACTGTTTTTCTCATTCTGAGTTTTACATACCAGTATATTGAATTTTATTTGCCCATTGTTATTTATATCATTTTAACCGTTCTTCTATAAGTGTCCATTGCACATCCATATTTCTTATTACCATTTTTTGGATAGAAGGGGTATTTGTCTAATTTTTTCACATGGATTAAGAGTAAGGAAGCACTCTTGACCAAACGGAAGTATTTTGTATGATTAGTTATTTGTCAGCACATGTAATTAGCACCTTATTACAATTTATGAATTTTGGCACTTTATCATAATTTATGCAATTTTGCACATGTAAGTTGTACTTTATTGCAATTCATCAATTTATGTATTTTTGCACACCTAAGTTGCACTTTATCGCAATTCATGAATTTAGGCATTAGCACATTGTGTTTTGGTTTTAACGGAAGGAGTTTTCATAATTTTATTTCTCCACCAAATCGCACGGTGATTGTGTGCATATATATTATTTCTATTAGCACACAAATTTTATACATTTTATACATTTGCACAGTGAGAGATAATTTTTATTGGTTGCAGCTTTTAGATTAGTAGTTTTTAGGTTTTGTCTGTACCAGCACTTAAGTATTATATATCTATATCACTTCAGGATAATATGCCGCCGCGCGCCCATGGGGGCGCGCATTTCTGCGATCGGTGGATCGGTGTGTCAGTCTGACACACCACTACACTGATCTCAGTAAAGAGTCTCCGGCGGAGGCTCTTTACCACGTGATCAGCCGTGTCCAATCTCGGCTTATAACGATGTCAACAGGAAAAGCCGGTGACCGGCTTTTCCTCACTCGCGTCTGACAGACGCGAGTAGAGGAGAGCCGATTGGCAGCTCTCCTGACAGGGGGGTCTGCGCTGATTGTTTATCAGCGCAGCCCCCCCTCAGATGCCCACACTAGACCACCAGGGACTCCACTAGGAACACCAGGGAAGTGGGCAACATGTGGATGGCCAGGTATGTACCCCATGGCCATCCACATGTGAAAATGATGCCCAATCTGTGCCAGTCAGTGCCCACAAAAAAATCTGTGATGCCCAGCAATGCCACCCATCAGTGTCATCAGTGCCACCTATCAGTGCCCATCTGTGCCCATCAGTGCCCACCTATCAGTGCCCATCAGTGCCCACCCATGCCACCTATGCTTGTGCCACCCATAAGTGCCCATCAGTGCCGCCTATGAGTGCCCATCAGTGCCGCCTATGAGTGCCTATCAGTGCTGCCTATGAGTGCCCATCAGTGCCACCTATGAGTGCCTATCAGTGCTGCATACCAGTGCCCATCAGTGCCACCTATCAGTGCCCATCAGTGCTGCCTATCAGTGCCCATCATCAGTGGCCGTCAGTGCCACCTCATCGGTGCCCATCATCAGTGGCCGTCAGTGCCACCTCATCGGTGCCCATCAGTGCCGCCTTATCAGTGCCCATCAGTGCAACCATATCAGTGCCCATCATTGAAGAAGAAAACTTACTTATTTACAAATATTTTTAACAGAAACAAAAGAAAAAAATATATTTTTTCAAAATTTACAGTCTTTTTTTATTTGTTGCACAAAAAATAAAAATCGCAGAGGTGATAAAATACCACCAAAAGAAAGCTCTATTTGTGGGAACAAAATTATGAAAATTCTGTTTGGGTACAGTGTTGTATGACCGCACAATTGTCATTCAAAGTGCGACAGCGCTGAAAGCTGAAAATTGGCTTGGGCAGAAAGGTGTCTAAGTGCCTGGTATTGAAGTGGTTAATTACTTGTCTTAGACTCATTAACTAGAAAAAGTTGGTTAAAGTCAGACATTTTTGACACTAGACACTAGACACTAGATTTTGAAATGTCAGAATATAGCTGCATTTGGGGGTTGTTTACGAAAGGCAAACCACTTTGCACTACTTGAAATTGCACTGAAAGTGCACTTGGAAGTGCAGTCGCTGTAGATCCGAGCGGGACATGCAAGGCAAATAGAAAACAGCATTTTAGCTTGCACATGATTGGATAATAAAATCAGCAGAGCTTCCCCTCATTTCAGATCTACCCACCAGATTTATAGCGACTGCACTTCCAAGTGCACTTTCAGTGCAATTTCAAGTGGAATTTGCACTTGTAGTTTGCACTTGTAAATAACCCCCTTTGTGTTGTACTGGAAAGGATTTCAATGTGGGTTTAAATCTGTAAAATTTGAAATAGTAATTCTTTAGCAAAATATAGTTTTGGTGTGGAGAGATTAACCACCTGATTACTGTGCACTTAAACCCCCCTCGTGACCAGACCAATTTTCAGCTCATGTTTAACAGTTTGTTATAAAATTTAGCAAACAGGTAATTTTTCTGCTTCATTGATATGCGCTGATGAGGCGGCACTGGTGGGCACTGATAGGCTGCACTGGTGGGCACTGATAGGCTCCACTGGTGGGGACAGATAAGTCGGTACTGATGGGCACAGCAAAGATGGCACTGATGGGCACGGATGGGTGGCAAGGATGGGTGGCACCGATGGGCACTGATGGATGGCACTGATGGGCACTGATAGATGGCATTGATAGGTGGCACTGATAGATGGCACTGATGGCACTGATAGGTGGCACTGATGGGCACTGGTAGGGGACACTGATGAGCACTGGTAGGTGACACTGATGAGCACTGATAGGTGACACTGATGTGCAGCATTGGCACTGTGGGCACTGACAGATGGCACTGTGGGCACTGACAGATGGCACTGTGGGCACTGACAGGTGGAGCTAGTGGGCACTAGTAAGCTGCACTTTTATTAGGCAAAGGTGGGCACCATGGACCCTGGGCACATTGCAGTGAGAGGGACTGATGTCCCTCTCACTACCGACGGTGATCTGCTTTTTTTTTTTCTCCTCGCGCTGTCAGCGCGAGGAGGAAAAAAAGCTGATTATCGGCTCTGTTATTATCACATGATCAGCTGTCATTGGCTGACAGCTGATCACATGGTAAGGGGTCGGGATCGACCCCTTACTCGGATCTGTGATCCAGCGAGTCTCACAGACTCGCTGGATCACAGAGCGCCCTGCGTGCGCCCTTCAGGGGGCGCGCAGGCAGCTCGTGGCCGGGATGACATCAATAGACGTCATCTCGGCATCTTAGATCCGTGCTGTAGCCATCATTTGGCTATAGCGCGGATCTCAGGTGTTTAAAAATTTTCATTATTTCTTGTGTTTCTTGAAATTTTTGTCTTTATCTGTATCCTTTGCACCTTCATTTGTGGTTTCTGGTGGGCCTTCCATGGAGTAATGTTTAGGCTTGTGTCTGATTGTTGTCATACGTTTTTAGTCATAAAATATACATTTGCTTTTTAAAAAAGGCATTTTGAGACACTGGTTGACAGCTGCAAGTGCCATTGGCGGTCAACACATGCTCCATCGTTGATTGAGTGAATTTCAGAGATGGATTATGTTGAGAGGATGGAGACTCTTTTGTCACAGGAGACGGACACTTATGAACAATGTTGCCAAATGGCTGCCTTGGAGGGTGCTAAGGGAATCCCATGAACTACGGAATCTGATTAGAGGATGGAGGTAGGATGTGAAATTGGTGCAGAGTTGGGTTGAGTGAGGCAATTTTGGCTTGAGTAGCTATTTCTGGTAGTTTTATTTATGTATCTATTTATTTATCTATTTATTTTTTATTTTTTCTCTTATCTATTCATTTTTTGTGTTTTATGTGTGTGTGTGTATTGTGTGTGACATATCTAACACTACTGTGGGTGCTGAAGATAGGGAGTAGGAATTTATATATATTTTGTCTTGTCTAATTGGATGAAAGAAGATAAGGCAGGGATATTAGGGTTTAAGGACGTGGGTAATCTAGGGCAGTGGTGGCGGACCAGGCCCTCTGGATGTTCTGGTGTTTTGGCTGCACTTCCCTGAATGCCAAACTACACTGCAGAGTGGGGGGGCATCGTTGTGGGGCAAGGGTGTCTGTGGTGCCGAGTTTTGCTATCACTGGTTTGGAGTATCACCTTGTGTTTTTTTTTTTCCTTCTTTCTAGGGACCCCGGCAGTGTGTTGGTATATGTTTATATGTTCTATATTTTATATTTTATTATAATGTGGCATGTTCTTTATTATTACCTATAGGATGTGGATAATGTGTTTTTAATTTTTTTTGGTTGCTTGTTATGTAAATTTCTTTTTTTTTTTTCAATAAAATCAGAATTAAATAAAATATACATTTGCTAAAACTGTGCAATTTTGATATCAACAAGTATTAACCATGTGACATTTTCCATTCTTCAATTTTGAATAGGGACCAGATGCAGGGATGACTAGACTGCCCACACTCCAGATGATCACTGACCAGTTGAAAGTTCAGAGAGTGGAGCTGCTCTCTTTTCCTACAGTTATCTGTAATGAGGAGACTGCAAGGCAACATAGGGGCAGGGCAGTAGAGACACTTGGGGGTGGCTGGAAGAATCTCACAAAAAATGGCACCTCGTCCCAGATATTAGTAATAGAGTAATGGACAGGGATAGACAAAGGGGATTATTACGGTACCAAAGGCAATGTAAGTAGGAATACTGTCTGGTAAAATTGAAATAAAAAATGTTATTACAAAAAATATAACATATTATTATAGCAATTGTGATTTACAAATGTAGTACAATACATACAGCACTTGGTGTGATCAACAATAAACATTAGATTAATAGGCCTATAATTTAAATAGACCAAAAGGTACAGATAGTCAGAACCGACATGTTTTGCCAAGCATTGGCTTCCTCAGGGTGGTGATATGTATCTGTACCACAATAAAAATTCTAAAGAGCAAACACAGAAACGGAGAGAAAAATTTCAATTACATAAATAAAGCAATAAACATAAGTAATTCATATTTTGAGTGTATGACACGATCAAAAGAGCCCCCTCCCATAGGGAGGATCCTAGGACCAGGCAAAGCCACAAATACATACCCCAGGGAAAGCAAAGCAGAGCCAAGGAATGGAGCCCCAAGGTAAGATCACCGCTCTAACGCCACATCTATGGCTGTAGAGGGCATAAAGGAACCTAGCAAAAAAGTTTTTTTTCCGTATAAGGTTAATTAAGACAAAGAAATGGAGATAGACCTAATCTCCATTGAAGGGAGGGGGGCTAACATAGCCTCAAAATACTTACCCAACTATTGTTTAGTTACATATATTGGGGCGTCGGAGAAAACAATGCAAAACACTGTAGAAAGATGCTAGCCAATGTGAACAGCACAGAGCGTGCAACAAATTAGCAGTATCTGTATTAAAAGATACAAGAGCAGGACAAAAATGGGTTAATGAGGATTTGATCAGAGCAATTTGGTGAGGAGTTCAATAAGGTCCTATAAGACAGGCTCACCTGGCACTACAGGAGAATATTAAACCATCAGTTGCATTTAAATGGGCGTAGTGTGGCCATGAATAAAGTGCACTAAGGATTGTAAATGCATGTATGATAGCCAGTAAAGGTAAAAGAGCCTGCAACACTGTAGAAAAAGCACAAGAATAGCAATCAGCAATAGCAAGGACCAAAAAATAAAGGTCAGAGTGTGCTGAATATTATGCCAAGTGAAACAAAGATGAGACTAAACAGTACCTGCGTGTCAGAGTAGCAAAGAAACCGGCACCCCTGAGTCCATCAAGTTGGTGTGTGGACTTGCTAGCCTTATATGTCCCCCACACCTGACCGGCATGGATGTCGCGGCACATGCGTTCATATGCGGCGACATAGATCTTCATCCTTGACAACCACGATGGTGTCGCCGCAGTGCACATTCCTGGATTGCTTGGCAATATTGCCTATGAATGGATTCTCCGGGCTGGTCCTTGCTTTCATGTTGCTGTTGGCTGTATGGACACCCAAGGGCTGGCACTCTATGTTTGTGTCAGCCCACCCCTAGCCCCCACACTGACTACAATTTTCCCCATGCTCTGTGACATCTGTTTGTTTATTTTTTAGTGCTGTCATTGCCACTCTTGCTGCTATAACATCCCCATCCTACTGGGGGTTGTATTCGCTCTGTTTGTCCAATAGCACGCGCGCTGCAATCACGTGGTGCGTGCGCACGCCTAGGGCACCATGGGAATTGTAGGCCGTGTGCCTACCTTGCACGGGAGCATGCGCGGGCGGCGCTATTGTCCGCTCACTGATCGGCTTAATGCCGGTCAGGTGTGGGGGACATATAAGGCTAGCAAGTCCACACACCAACTTGATGGACTCAGGGGCGCCGGTTTCCTTGCTACTCTGACACGCAGGTACTGTTTAGTCTCATCTTTGTTTCACTTGGAATAATATTCAGCACACTCTGACCTTTATTTTTTGGTCCTTGTTATTGCTGATTGCTATTATTGTGCTTTTTCTACAGTGTTGCAGGCTCTATTACCTTTACTGGCTATCATACATGCATTTACAATCCTTAGTGCACTTTCTTCATGGCCACACTACGCCCATTTAAATGCAGCAGATGGTATAATATTCTCCTGTAGTGCCAGCTGAGCCTGTCTTATAGGACCTCTGTGTGGTTCACATTGGCTAGCATCTTTCTACAGTGTTTCGCATTGTTTTCTCCGACACCCCTATATATGTAACTAAACAAAAGTTGGGTAAGTATTTTGAGGCTATGTTAGCCCCCCCTCCCTTCAATGGAGATGAGGTATTTGTCTTAATTAACCTTATACGGCAAAAAACTATTTTGCTAGGTTCCTTTATGCCCCCTACAACCATACCAACCATGTGGCGTTAGAGCGGTGATCTTACCTTGGGGCTCCATTCCTTGGCTCTGCTTTGCTGTCCCCGGAGTATGTATTTGTGGCTTTGCCTGGTCCTACGATCCTCCCTATGGGGGGGGGCTCTTTTGATCGTGTCATGCACTCAAAATGTTAATTACTTATGTTTATTGCTTTATTTATGCAATTGACATTTTTCTCTCCTTTTCTGTGTTTGCTCTTTAGAATTTTTATTGTGGTACAGATACATATCACCACCCTGAGGAAGCCAATGCTTGGCGAAACATGTCGGTTCTGACTATCTGTACCTTTGGTCTATTTAAATTATAGGCCTATTAATCTAATGTTTATTGTTGATCACACCAAGTGCTGTATGTATTGTACTACATTTATAAATCACAATTGCTATAATAATATGTTATATTTTTTGTAATAAAATAAATGTTTCAATTTTACCAGACAGTATTCCTACTTACATTGTCTTCGGTACTGTATTAATCCCCTTCATAGGGGCAGGGCAGTTCATGGCATGCAGGACATTAGGTAAACTTGTTAGATAAAGTTAAGCCGCCATGACTTTCATCCATTCTTGACCTGTAAAAGGAAAGTGTACATAGTGAAGGAAAGCACTGATACAAACCCCACTTAATCTCTGTAATAGAGTCTCTAAGGGTAAAACGCCTTAGCATGGGGTGATCTATAAGTGGGGACACTCTGTGCGAATATCCTGGTTGAATAAACTCTACTACATATGTGAAGGAATATTTAGCTTAACTGTTTCCATTCTTATAATAATCAGTTTCCATTTTGTGTCTCTCTAACATCCACTTCATGAAATCTATTCATGCTCAAGTATTGCTAATCTAGTTTTGTTTCTCATGTTCCTGTTATCTTCTTTTGTGTTTCATTTCTTGTAAAGCACGTGATTTCTTAAAAATAATTAGTTTCACTTTTGTCATAAAATGACTCTATAGGATTGGATAATTTGTGGGCGATACTTTCTGAAAGCCCCTTTAAATATTCACACCAGAGAATAAAGATTAGATTTGCTCGGATAGATTTTGTTGTCTTGTGTCATTGTCTCAATGGGCTAATCTCACAGGCCTGTTGGGATTGAAAGTCACACCTTAACAGAGATAAAAGGGTTAACTCACCCCTAGACTATCTACATTCTTTCAATATGGAATAATTTTTTATGACCTAGTGCATGGAAAGGGACAGCATTAAAGTGTAACTGTTACGTCAGAGTAGTTGTATTAGGAATGCAGGGATGGATAATACAGGGCTCCCATATGTATGCAGAATTTGTAAAAGAGCAAACTGTTTTATCAAGGCATATTTAAAACCTTAGGCTAGTAGATATCAGCTGCTGAACAACCAGTAGCCACCACTGCAACATTACTAAATCCATCCACATATACCCTACATTGACTCCTACCTCTGCTCATTTCATCCCAATTTTTGAGACTCACTACCCTCCTCTGCACATGACCATCCACCCCTAACCATTCCATGCTCCCGTACTTGCAATAATACTTCTGGCACCATGCCTCCAATAAGGGCCCTCACCAATTCTTTCATTAACAGAAAATTTGTGTTTGTTATAAAACAAAGAACATTGAAGAAGCAACAGTTGTTAAAGTGTATGTCAAATCAAAACCTTTTTTTTTCTAAAGGGTTATGGAACGTTTTTGGAAGGATTACAGCTGCTATCCATTATTCTGTTTGAGATTTGTCTTCACTTCCTGTCCCCTTGACAAGAGTTTTACCAGACAGGAAACGAGGGAAAGACTGCAACTGGGGCACAGATATAAAGGATTTTCTGAAAGGCATCACATTCCTCTTCTGAAAAGTAAAATTGCTTTTTAACATGTTCTAAGAACATAATCTTTCTCTAAGACATTCCCATATAAAGAACAAGAGTAGAGATAATGCTTCCCTGCAGCATCTCATGTTCTCTTCTCTCCCTAATTTCTGAATAGTGAATGACAATCTGCATTAAAACCTTGTATTTGCTGCCTGAAAGCCAAGTTTTAATCAATTTCTACATTTCGCTACAATCTTGCTACTGAGTTGTGAATCAATCCATTTCTCCTTTTACTGTATGTTATATGAAATGCATGCTTGCAATCCATAAAGAGCAACTATTTATTTACTGGTTCCCTATTACCTCTGTCATTATACACAGAGGTTCATATCAGAGTGTTTGGATTCCCCTTTTGTGATTATACATTGACGATCTGTCTCGCTAGTTTCCTTGCCCATATTTTCAAAGGTTTTCCAATTTCATGCTTTCAGTGTGATTGAATCTAATTTGCAAAAATATAGTTTCTATTAAATAAAGCCAAATTTCCAGATATCTAATTTATTCAAAATGCACAGTTTTCCTTAACCCCTTTTCGACTGATAAAATAGGATTTTTAAAACATCTTACTGTCATGGCTATTTTTATACCTACCTCACTTATATGCTTACCTCTACATAAAATAAGTGAGTAAAAACCTTTGTCTATGCAATTAGTAAAAATGAACGATAACAGTGCGAAAAGATAAACAATTACATTTATTTATATAGAAAAGAAACATTAGAGATTACCCAACATAGTATAGAGATGTTATAAATGCAATGTTGCCAGTGTTTATAAAGATAGTTAATGTAACAAGGGGATATAATTACAATGGACATACACAGGCTGTTACTTGAATCTTAGGCAAAATCTTAATATAGAAGAAGAGTAGGGAAAGGTAAAGAGAGATGGGAATACATTACACAGGAATCTTACGTGTCCAGTCCATGAGGCTTAAGAGAGCTCGCATCTCTCCCTTACCGAACCCAAAACGTTTGAGACTAAAATCTGAGGAAAGATCACAGACTCCATCCCCCCAAGCTCTGTTCAAAGGAGAAGCATATCTAGCTAGCTCCTTTGCAACAGGCATCCACTGACTATTTCTGGCCCAGATAGGAAGGGTGCACGCCTTCAAGTCCTCCTGGACACCAGAAATCTTTGCAGCCTTACTCCTCCTAAACAGTGTACGCAGCATTTTTACCCCAGCACAAGCAACATAACACACCATATAAAACAGGTCTGCTTCAGTTGAAATTTTAGCACAAATCACGGCCGAGCCCCCAAATGTTTTGCTTTACGTCTATCTATTAAGTTCTTGTGGTAAAACCAAGGAAGCTTAGACTTCTGAAGTGTATCAATGCTTTACTAAACATGGAAAAATCTGCACATACAAACTGTAGGATGAACAATACAATACAACACAACTTATAGCTTCATATATAAGCATGTATAATATGTACACATTAAGTAAGCTAAACAGTTACTCAACTTAGGGGTTAAGATGTCCTTCATAGTTCCTTGTTCAAAGTCCAACTCACAAAAGTGTCTCCAACGTTATCCATCTCCTCAAAGCCATCGTGTCCTTTGTCCTTCCAAAACACATCTTCCCCTGTCCTGGGAATAGATATAGCAGGGACACAAGGATGGACCCCTATTACCCCCGAGAAAAGGCTTGATATCAAGCCTGATACCCCCATACATTTACAGAAACTTCCTCTGGGATTTGGGGCTGAGTTAAAAGCTTGGCTGGTAGATTTCGGACAACAGGATGAAATATTAAATGTGCTAACAGATGCTGAGAAACAAGCCACCATACGTCTCACCCATGATCAAAATAGATTGATCCAAGTATCCCACGCTTTAGACGCAGACGCTAAGGTTTCCTGGTGGGAAAGTTTATTTGGGTACAGTCCTAACGCTACAGCTTTCCTAAACATTTTACTCCACCCTGTTGTTGTCCTAATCTGTGTAGCCTTATTGCTTTTCCTGATGCAAGTAATAATGTGCATTACTATCAGGAGAATGAACGCAAAAGCTATGAGAATGTGTACCTACCAGGGAACAAAAAAGTTTTGAATTTATTTTTATTATTTTTTCTTGTTTTTTGTTGTTCTTTTTATTTTTTAATGGTTTACTAAATTTTTTTTTTTTTTTATTTTTATTTATTTTATTTTTTTTTATTTTATTTTTTTCTCCCCCTCATTGTTAACCACTTCAATACAGGGCTTTTAAACACCCTTCCTTACCAGACCAATTTTTAGCTTTCAGCGCTCTCACACTTTGAATGACAATTACTCAGTCATGCTACATGCTACCCAAACCAAATTTTTATCATTTTTTTCTCACAAACAGAGCTTTCTTTTGGTGGTATTTAATTACTGCTGGGTTTTTTATTTTTTGCAGTATTAGCGAAAAAAGAGAGAAATTTTTGAAAAAAAAACACTTTTTTTTTTTAGTTTCTATTGAACATTTTTGCAAATAAAACATTTTTTTTTTTTCCAAAATTTTGGCCAAAATGTATACTGCTACTTATCTTTAGTAAAAATAACCCAAATAAGTGTATATTATTTGGTTGCTGTGAAAGTTATAGCGTCTAAAAGCTATGGTGCAAATCATTGAAAATGATCACATCTGATCACACCTGATTCACTGAAGGCCTATCTCATTTCTTGAGACCCTAACAAGCCAGGAAAGTACAAATACCCCCCAAATTACCCCTTTTTGGAAAGCAGACATTCCAAGGTATTTAGTAAGAGGCTTGGCGAGTTTTTTGAAGTTGTAATTTTTTCCCAAAATTCTTGGAAAAATGATAAAATTTTTTTTTTTTTTTTTTTTTTTTTTTGCACAAAATTGTCATAAAAACAAGTTATTTCTCTCACACAGCACATGCATACTTGCAATGACACCCCAAAATATATTCTGCTACTCCTCCTGAGTATAGTGATACCACATGTGTGAGACTTTTACATAGCCTGGCCACATACAGAGGCCCAACATTGAAGTAGCACCGTCAGGCGTTCTACATGCATAAATTACACATCTCATTTCTCAACCACCTATTACAGTTTTGAAGGCCCTGGAGCACCAGGACAATGGAAACGCCCACAAAATGACCCCATTTTGGAAAGCTAACACCCCAACGTATAATATATGAGGCATAATGAGTCTTTTGAATGGTTCGTTTTTTTCCAGTAGTATTTGGAAACTGTGGAAAAAAATGAAAACGCATTTTTTTTTTACATAAAGTTGTCCATTTATAAGATATTTCCAACACATAGCATGTTCATAGCAAAAATGACACCCCAAAATACATTCTGCTACTCCTCCTGAGTATGGCGATACCAAATGTGTGAGACTTTTACACAGCCTGGCCACATACAGAGGCCCAACATTGAAGTAGCACCGTCAGGCGTTCTACATGCATAAATTACACATCTCATTTCTCAACCACCTATTACAGTTTTGAAGGCCCTGGAGCACCAGGACAATGGAAACGCCCACAAAATGACCCCATTTTGGAAAGCTAACACCCCAACGTATAATATATGAGGCATAATGAGTCTTTTGAATGGTTCGTTTTTTTCCCAAAGTTTTTGGAATATGTGGGAAAAAAATGAAAACGCATTTTTTTTATACAAAGTTGTCCATTTATAAGATATTTCCAACACATAGCATGTACATAGCAAAACTGACACCCCAAAATACATTCTGCTACTCCTTCCGAGTATGGCGATACCAAATATGTGAGACTTTTACACAGCCTGGCCACATACAGAGGCCCAACATTGAAGTAGCACCGTCAGGCGTTCTACATGCATAAATTACACATCTCATTTCTCAACCACCTATTACAGTTTTGAAGGCCCTGGAGCACCAGGACAATGGAAACGCCCACAAAATGACCCCATTTTGGAAAGCTAACACCCCAACGTATAATATATGAGGCATAATGAGTCTTTTGAATGGTTCGTTTTTTTCCCAAAGTTTTTGGAATATGTGGGAAAAAAATGAAAACGCATTTTTTTTATACAAAGTTGTCCATTTATAAGATATTTCCAACACATAGCATGTACATAGCAAAACTGACACCCCAAAATACATTCTGCTACTCCTTCCGAGTATGGCGATACCAAATATGTGAGACTTTTACACAGCCTGGCCACATACAGAGGCCCAACATTGAAGTAGCACCGTCAGGCGTTCTACATGCATAAATTACACATCTCATTTCTCAACCACCTATTACAGTTTTGAAGGCCCTGGAGCACCAGGACAATGGAAACGCCCACAAAATGACCCCATTTTGGAAAGCTAACACCCCAACGTATAATATATGAGGCATAATGAGTCTTTTGAATGGTTCATTTTTTTCCCAAAGTTTTTGGAATATGTGGGAAAAAAATGAAAACGCATTTTTTTTATACAAAGTTGTCCATTTATAAGATATTTCCAACACATAGCATGTACATAGCAAAACTGACACCCCAAAATACATTCTGCTACTCCTTCTGAGTATGGCGATACCAAATATGTGAGACTTTTACACAGCCTGGCCACATACAGAGGCCCAAGTAGCACTGTCAGGTGTTCTAGGAGCATAAATTACACACATAAATTCCTGCCAACCTATCACATTGTTGAAGGCCCTTCATATTTCTAACACATAGCATGTACTGTACATACCAATTACAAACCAAAATACATTCTGCTGAGCAAAGGGTAAAGAAAAGATTACCTGCGGTTTTAGTAGTGCAGTGGTCCACAGAGGAGAGCATCGGTCCAGGCAGCAGGCAGGAACGTAGACAGCGACAGCAAAACAGGCAGCAGGCAGGAACGTGGACAGCGACAGCAAAACAGGCAGCAGGCAGGAATAGTCAGCACAGGTAGAGATGTTGTCAACACAGCCAATGCATTAGTCCAGATAGCAGGCAGGGATGTGGTCAGCAGCAGCAAAAGGATCAAAGGATCGTCCATGCAGCAGGCAGGAATACTGTCCATAATTAGTAAAGGCAGCAGGCAGAGGTATGGTCAGCACAGCCAGAGTATTTTTTCCAGGGAGCAGACAGGACCATCAAGCTTAGGGTATCGGTCAGGGAAGAATGGGGACAGGGGTAGAGGCTTCTCCCACCCAAATCTCTTTGAAGCCTCCGGACAACCAGACCCTGTTATGGGAACACAGAAAAACTGGTTTTCTGAACTCCGAACACTCTTCTGGAGCCCCTCACATATGTGAGACCCCTGTGTAGCAGGGTAAAAGATCAGTCCAAGGGGCAGGCAAAAACATGGTCAACAAGCCGAGGTCAGTGCAGGTAAAAGGCAGACATAGACGGTAGGCAGAGGCATAGTCGATACAGTCCAGGGTCAGTTCACTTGAAAGGCAGAAACATGGCGGATAAACAATGCAGACGGTAGGCAGAGGCATAGTCGAGAAACAGGCCAGGGTCAGTTCACATGGAAGACAATGATATGGTTGGTTGAGGCAGGGAAATATTCATGACAGAAATTGGGGGGAAATGGCAGTCTATTGGAAATATGGGCTAATAGTGGTCCACAGTGTGATATCGCCTGAAGCATTGTCCGATGCAAAGGCCAGGTAGGGAGGGACAATCGGGACAATAGAAGCTGGTGTCTTTCCTAACGCCTCTCTTAGTGCACACCCGGCATTTTTTTTGGCGTCGTCTTCCGGATGCTGATGGTGGAATATGTTCCGGAAAATGACGCTCATGTAGCCTGACGCCAGAATCTGAGCGAATGCTTTCTGGGGGGGATTCCTCTTGATAAATAAGTGAAGTGACAATGTCTTCAATATATTTTATGAAGGTGGTGGGTGTTGCTGAGGATTTTTGGTAAATTATAAAAGAATTTAAAAGGGCCAAATGAAAAAAGTAAATTGCAACTTTTTTATACCAAAAAAGGGATTTTCTTATTGACAGATAGGGCTGCAACATCTGGTCATTTAAATCCCCCCCCCCCCCCCATAAATTTATTATAAGCATTGATGCAGGAAGGCTTGCGAATGGGACCGCGTCTTCTGGGAACTTCCACTGATGTGTCATTGTGGATGGTGGACATCAAATAAACATCTTTAGTATCCTTCCACTTCACAGCCAGCACTTCCTCATTCCTCAAGCTGGCCGATTCCCCCCTTTGAATGTTTGTGGCGACAAGGCGCTGTGGGAAGCCCTTCCGGTTTTTTCTTATTGTACCACAGGCCAATGTTTTTTTTAGGTACAGGTGGCGGAGAAGGGGCAAACTCGTATAAAAATTGTCCATATATATATGATACCCCTTTTGGAGGAGTGGGAATGCCAACTCCCAAACAATTTTCCCACTAATTCCCATGTACGATGGACACTCAGGGGGCTGGAGCTGGGAATCTTTTCCTTCGTACACACGGAAGGAGTGCACATAACCAGTGGCACTTTCACAGAGCTTGTTGAGCTTCAAGCCATACCTCGCTCTCTTACTTGGGATGTATTGTTTCATACCCAGCCGGCCTGTGAAATGCACCAGGGATTCGTCCACAGATATATTTCTGTCAGGGACATAAAGTTCAGCAAACTTTTTGGAAAAAAAATCAATTAGGGGGCGAATTTTATACAGCTTGTCAAATTGTGGGTGATTCCGGGGGGGGCACTGTGAGTTGTCACTAAAATGCAGGAAGCGCATAATAATTTCATATCGGGACCTGGACATGGCTGCAGAAAAAACTGGCATGTGATGGATGGATTTGGTCGACCAATACTTATGCATCTCATTTTTTTTTGTAAGCCCCATGTTTAGCGTTAGGCCTAAAAACACTTTCAGCTCTGGAATTGTTAGGGGTCGCCATTCAAAAGGGCGGGCATAGCTGGAGTTGGGGTTGGCTGTGATAAATTGTTGGGCACAAAGATTGGTTTGGTCCATGACCATTTGAAGTAATTCCTCTGGGAAAAATAAATAAAAAAAATCCATCTTGGAAAAACCTGCAGTGTTGACCTGCACACCTGGCTGTGCTGTAAAAGGGGGGATCGTGGCTGACCCTGTGGTAGAAGGCAGCCACAATGGGTTTTCCAAGCTTTCTGGCAGCTGATTTTGGGCCCTAATTCTTTGGCGCACACTGGGCCTCTCCTCCTGGGGTCTAGCAGCGCTTGAACTGGGCCTCTCCTCCTGGGGTCTACCGCCGTTGGCACTGCTGGTAGATGCCTGGGGTTCCGACCGTCTTCTTTTAGGAGGGGCTGCTTCCTCCTCCAATTCAGATCCTGAGGTGCTGCCTTCAGGGGGCTCATATTCTGAGCCAGAAACTGAAACAGAACTGAGCGGTGAGAGCTCCCCGATGCTCTCATCGCTCAGACTGAGAATTTGGTATGCCTCCTCTGGGGTGTACATCCTTTTGGACATAGTGGCAGGTACTCTGGTGGCAGGTGGTGAGGTGGCGGGTATTCTGGTGAGGTGGCGGGTACTCTGGTGGCAGGTGGTGAGGTGGCAGGTACTCTGGTGGCAGCTGGTGAGGTGGCGGGTACTCTGGTGGCAGCTGGTGAGGTGGCGGGTACTCTGGTGGCAGCTGGTGAGGTGGCGGGTACTCTGGTGGTAGGTACACTGGTGGCAGGTGATGAGGTGGCGGGTACTCTGGTGGTACTCTGATGGCAGGTACTCTGGTTGCAGGTACTCTGATGGCAGGTACTCTGGCAGGTGGCGGGTACTCTGGTGGTACTCTGGCAGGTGGTGAGGTGGCGGGTACTCTGGTGGTACTCTGGCAGGTGGTGAGGTGGCGGGTACTCTGGTGGTACTCTGGCAGGTGGTGAGGTGGCGGGTACTCTGGTGGTACTCTGGCAGGTGGTGAGGTGGCGGGTACTCTGGCAGGTGGTGAGGTGGCGGGTACTCTGGTGGTACTCTGGCAGGTGGTGAGGTGGCGGGTACTCTGGCAGGTGGTGAGGTGGCGGGTACTCTGGTGGTACTCTGGCAGGTGGTGAGATGGCGGGTACTCTGGTGGCAGGTACTCTGGTGGTGACAGGTACTGATGACAGGTACTGATGACAGGTACTGATGACAGGTACACCTGATGACAGGTACACCTGATGACAGGTTCTCTTTATTTAGGGGGGGGGGGGGTGATCTGGGCACAGATGGGTATATATACTAGGTGGGTACAGTATATAGGTAACTCACTGTTAGCTGATCTCCTCCTCACACAGGATCGGTGTGTGAAGAGGAGAACCCAGCAACAGGAGTTACCTCTCTTTTTTGTTTACATTTAGTGACTGGCTGTCATTGGACACAGCCAGTCACTAAATAGCCAATTATGTTGTGTTTTTACTTTGATCGGGGCTGAGCTGTATCTAAGGCAAAAGCCTCAGCCAGCCTCAGTCCCGATCTGTCACTGAACGTTCCCGGGAGCGCGCGCGTGCGCAGTGCACGCCGCTTCCGGGATACATACAAACAGCGGCGAACGGCGCCGCTGCAACGGCGCAGAACACCGCCTCGGGAGACAACTGGCCACTTCAATACCCCCATCGGGGGACGGCTGTGTCCCGAGGGACACACCGGATCCCCGATCGCCGCTCTGCGGGCCCCCCCGGGCCCGCAGTAGCGGCGGAAGGCCGAGGACGTCATATGACGCCCACCCAGGATGGGAGATCCACCTTGTGGGCGTCATTTGACTATGGCCGGGTATTGAAGTGTTTTTTTTCCCTGTAGGTTTTTTTCTTCCCTTTCCATTATTAATTCCACCATTTTCTCGTTCATTTTCATTACTCACCTCTCTTCCGTTTCCTTTGCTTCATTAATAGTATGCTAAGTTTTTCTCTGGGTTTCTATCATCCATCTTCTCAAGATAATGTATCTGTTTAAAAGGATTTTTCCTGCCCGCCAGTAGTGTACCATATTTTGAACCAAAGTATCCCTGGACATCCCGTGTTTTTATGTCTTAATGTAATGCTACCCCCTTAGTCTACCTACTGCTTTAACCTGAGCCCCGTGAGCAGGTGTGGTGAACCCAGGGACCTTACAATAAAAGGCAGTATTGACTATCCCTACCATCAAGGGCCATGGATGATACTGTCTGTTGCTTGGACTCTGTTCCCTGTGGGGAGCCCACTTTACTCATCCCCATTGCACCCCTTATAAGTATTAAGTCTTGATGACCGCTGCTCCTGTCTGGCATTCCTCCAATATCTGTACACTGACATTCTCCTTTTTTGTTGTTTGTTTTTTTTGTATTCATGCACGACGGTCTGGAGGCCCGCCCAACCACCACCGGAAGACAACCAAGTCATCTCTTGAGACAAATGTGACAAATAAGACCATCCTGAACTGTTCTTCACCATGCTGAAAAGTGCTGTCTCGCGGTCCGATCCAAGCGGAGAAACCCTTACACGGTCTCACCAAGTTACAGGACTAGATATGCCAGGATCCCGCCATCAATGTTGGAGTTCCGCTCTTCCAGGGCAGAAGGGCGATGAAACATTGCAGTACAGACACTCATGGTTTGGATGTGAAGTCTCAAGGGCACCAGGATTTCTTTGCTGTCTTAAGCCTACCTTGAGGAGTTCCGGCGTGTTCAAGAAAGGAAGAGGAGGCCGTGGTGGTGGTGGGGAAGGGTTGGGACTTCTGGGCTGTTGTGGGTGGGTACAAAATCATTGACATAAGTTCAAGAATGAACTTCAGGGGAAACTGTGTTGGAGATTTTGAAATCCATATTGATATCAAGGAGTTCCAAGGGAACCAGTACAGGGACTTCTATTACCATGCCCCGTGTTGTGCATATATATATATATATATATATATATATATATATATATATATATATATATATATATATATATATATATATATATATATATATATATATATATATATATATATATATATATATATATATAATGTGTATGGTTTATTAGAACAATAAGTAAGATGGGCCTATTTACTGTTTCTGGTATCTCAAACACACCAACGTGTTTGTCTGCTATCTGCCTAGTAACTAAATTACTCTATTGTCAAAAGTTCCGGAAATGCAAATTTATGTTATATCAAAGAGGGCTGATGGTTGTAAATCAAGAGATAAGTAAACAGGTACTTAGGGTTTCAGACACAGAGGCACCAGCTTTCTGGTGTGAGAAGCATGCTTTGTTGACTGGGCTTGAAATTACAACCAATCAGAATTTTTAGGCAACTCAACCAATGAACATTAGGCTGCCGGGGTAACCAATCAGGATACAATGCACTTCTGAACCAATGAGGTGTTTGATTGGTAGGAGTGGGTTATTCTAACAACATAAAAACCAACAGCTTAGGGATGCAAGCTCTCTTAAGCCTCAGGGACTGGACACGTAAGATTCCTGTGTAATGTATTCCCTTATCTCTCTTTACCTTTCCCTACTCTTCTTCTATATTAAGATTTTGCCTAAGATTCAAGTAACAGCCTGTGTATGTCCATTGTAATTATATCCCCTTGTTATATTAACTATCTTTATAAACACTGGCAACATTGCATTTATAACATCTCTATACTATGTTGGGTAATCTCTAATGTTTCTTTTCTATATAAATAAATGAAATTGTTTATCTTTTCGCACTGTTATCGTTTGCTTTTACTAATTGCATAGACAAAGGTTTTTACTCACTTATTTTAAGTAGAGGTAAGCATATAAGTGAGGTAGGTATAAAAATAGCCATGACATTACCTGTAAAATCCTTTTCTTTGAAGTATATCACGGGACACAGAGCCATAGTAGTTACTATATGGGTTATAGGCCACCTTCAGGTGATGGACACTGGCCCACCCTAAGACAAGAAGTCCACTCCCTATATAACCCCTCCCACTACTGGGATTACCTCAGTTTTGTAGCAAAGCAATACATGAGTATACCAAAAAGATCTCTGTCCCGTGATGTACTTCAAATAAAAGGATTTTACAGGTAAGCTGTTTTAAAAATCCTATTTTTTTATCGTACATCGCGGGACACAGAGCCATAGTAGTTACTATGTGGGATGTCCCATAGCAATGCCAACTGAAGGGAGGGAGACACAACAAAAGTAGGGCACTAAGAGATAAGAGGACTTATACTGCAGCCTGCAGTACACTGCGCCCAAAGGCGATATCCTCATGACCTTTTACATCTATTTGATAGAATCTGGTAAATCTATGGACTGAAGACCAAGTTGCGGCCTTGCAGATTTGAGCCATGGAGGCTTGGTGATGCACTGCCCAGGAAGTATTAACAGCCATGGTGGAGTGCGCTTTAATATGAAAAGGTGGAGTTTTCCTCTTTAAACCATAAGCTTGAACAATGACTTGACAAATCCATTTAGAAATAGTAGATTTCAACGCTGCCTGTCCTCTCTTAGGACCTTCTAGCAACACAAACAAAACATCGGTTTTACGAATCTGAGCGGTCACAAATAAACCTTGACTGCTCTCACCACATCAAGAGAATGTAGTGACCTTTTTTAAGCAGAACAAGGTTCTGGAAACAAAGAAGGCAGAACAATATCCTGGTTTAAATGAAAACCTGACACTACCTTCAGTAGGAAATTAGGATGAGGACGCAATACAACCTTATCCTTATGAATAATCAAATATGGCTCTTTACAAGAAAGAGTAGCCAACTTCGATACTCTTCTTGCAGAAGATATGGCAACCAGAAAAACGAATTTCCTTGTCAAAGGGACCAAGGGAATATCTTGTATTGGCTCAAAAGGCTGTTTCTGTAATGCCGACATGACTAAATTCAAATCCTAAGGGTTCAGGGGTGACCTAACCGGAGGATTAATCCGTGTTACCCCCTGAATAAAGCTACGAACCAGAGAGTGTGAAGCAAGTGGTCATTGAAAAAACACTGATAAGGCTGACACCTGCCCATTGATAGTACTCAAGGCCAGCTTAATTTCTAATCCCATCTGTAGAAATTCAAGGATCCTACCTATGACAAATTTCCTGGGGTGCCAACCCCTGGATTGACACCAGGAGACATATGCCTTCCAGACTCTATAATATATGACTCTGAAGGCCGGCTTCCTAACATTAACCAAAAGTAGAAACTACTGAACCTGACAGCCCATGGTCTTTCGGAATGTGGGTCTCAATAGCCAAACTGTTAAATTTAGCATTTGTAAGGTAGGATGGAATCCCCAACCTTGCAAGAGAAGGTCTGGCTGTAGTGGTAGGGTCCATGGGTCCCTGTCACGTACCTGGTGGTGCGAGCCCGAGATTGCAGGGAGAGGCCTCCCTTGCATCTCCCACTCCTGGTCCCCTGGTGTGGGAACAGGAGAGCCAGGAGTGAGGAGGAGCACGGGTGCCTGGCAGGATCTACAGACCGGTGGGAAGGAAGCAGGTTAGCTGAGCTGGCAGGATCTTGATAAGCAGGCTCACAGGTAAACTGGATAGCAGAGCTGACAGAGTCTCTGGAAAGCAGGCTCACAGGTAAACTGGATAGCAGAGCTGGCAGGATCTTGGGAAAGCAGGCTCACAGGTAAACTGGATAGCAGAGCTGGCAGGATCTCTGGAAAGCAGGCTCACAGGTAAACTGGATAGCAGAGCTGGCAGGATCTTTGGAAAGCAGGCTCACAGGTAAACGGGATAGCAGAGCTGGCAGGATCTCTGGAAAGCAGGCTCACAGGTAAACTGGATAGCAGAGCTGGCAGGATCTTTGGAAAGCAGGCTCACAGGTAAACGGGATAGCAGAGCTGGCAGGATCTCTGGAAAGCAGGCTCACAGGTAAACTGGATAGCAGAGCTGACAGGATCTCTGGAAAGCAGGCTCACAGGTAAACTGGATAGCAGAGCTGGCAGGATCTCTGGAAAGCAGGCTCACAGGTAAACTGGATAGCAGAGCTGGCAGGATCTCTGGAAAGCAGGCTCACAGGTAAACTGGATAGCAGAGCTGGCAGGATCTTTGGAAAGCAGGCTCACAGGTAAACGGGATAGCAGAGCTGGCAGGATCTCTGGAAAGCAGGCTCACAGGTAAACTGGATAGCAGAGCTGGCAGGATCTTTGGAAAGCAGGCTCACAGGTAAACGGGATAGCAGAGCTGACAGGATCTCTGGAAAGCAGGCTCACAGGTAAACTGGATAGCAGAGCTGACAGGAACTGAACAACGGCTTGGCAGACAGGTTCACAGGTAAGCTTGGATAGCAGGGCTGACAGGAACTAGGGGTGCAACGGATCAAAAAACTCACGGATCGGATCGATCCTCGGATCAGGAGTCACGGATCGGATCATTTTTCGGATCAGCAAATAATAATTGAATTTGCAAAAACCTGTGAAAATTCCGCCACCATATAGTCCCCACTGTAATATCCACGTCATCTCCCCCACTGTAATATCCACGTCCTCTCCCCCCACTGTAATATCCACGTCCTCTCCCCCCACTGTAATATCCACGTCCTCTCCCCCACTGTAATATCCACGTCCTCTCCCCCCACTGTAATATCCACGTCCTCTCCCCCCACTGTAATATCCACGTCCTCTCCCCCCACTGTAATATCCACGTCCTCTCCCCCCACTGTAATATCCACGTCATCTCCCCCACTGTAATATCCACATCATCTCCCCCACTGTAATATTGGCTGGGTATCGCAGAGTATTGGCTGGGTATCGCAGAGTATTGGCTGGGTATCGCAGAGTATTGGCTGGGTATCGGCTGGGTAATGCAGAGTATCGCAGAGTATTGGCTGGGTAATGCAGAGTATCGCAGAGTATTGGCTGGGTAATGCAGAGTATCGCAGAGTATTGGCTGGGTAATGCAGAGTATCGCAGAGTATTGGCTGGGTAATGCAGAGTATCGCAGAGTATTGGCTGGGTAATGCAGAGTATCGCAGAGTACATTGGCTGGGTAATGCAGAGTATCGCAGAGTACATTGGCTGGGTAATGCAGAGTATCGCAGAGTACATTGGCTGGGTAATGCAGAGTACATTGGCTGGGTAATGCAGAGTACATTGGCTGGGTAATGCAGAGTACATTGGCTGGGTAATGCAGAGTACATTGGCTGGGTAATGCAGTTTGTTTACAAGTGATCGCTCCGTCATTTGACGGAGCGATCACATTGTAAACAGTGGCCGGGGTGTACCAAGATGGCCGCCGCTCCGGAGCTAGGCCGAAGCCGCGGCCTTTCCTAAGGCCGCCGGGTGTACCAAGATGGCCGCCGAAGCTCCGGAGCTAGGCCGAAGCCGCGGCCTTTCCTAAGGCCGAGGCCGCGGAGCGCTCCGCGGATCGCGGGGTGTGCCGATCCGAACGGGGTGACCCGTTCGGATCACGGATCGGCGACGATCCGTTGCACCCCTAACAGGAACTGAACAACGGCTTGGCAGACAGGTTCACAGGTAAGCTTGGATAGCAGAGCTGACAGGAACTGAACAACGGCTTGGCAGACAGGTTCACAGGTAAGCTTGGATAGCAGAGCTGACAGGAACTGAACACAGGAAACGGAACCACTGAATGGACTGGAAGCCAACAGGTGATCAGGCTTGTACAGGGGTCAGACTGCAGACTGGATAGAGACTTAGCAAGGAACCAAAGTTCATCAAAGAAGCCAGGTAGAGGATCTGAACTAGAAGCAAGGTACAATGGATCAGGCAGGAGGATGGTCAAAGGAAGCCGGGGTCGGGTACAGGCAGAAAGCTGGATAGTCTATGGCAAGCCGGGTCAAAGGAACAGGTATAACAGGATCAGGTTTCTTTTACTACACCACAACGCTGTAGAGCAGACAGCAAAGACCGTCTGCACTGGTCAGGCTTAAATAGGCCGGCTGGTGCTAACTAGGGCGCGCGCCCGTCTCCCTGTGCGCGGTTGTGCACGTGCCCGCGCCCGGGCGCGCATGCGCATGCGCAATGGAATCTGAGAGCCGGGACGGCCCGGGTTTAGATTTCTGGCAGGATCTTCATGACATTGCCCCCCTCCTAGGGGCAACCTCCGGGTGCATCTCTGGGCAAATCTCTCAGGATGTGCTCTTTTGAAGGCTTGAACTAGACTCTTAGCGTGGATATTACACTCGGGCTCCCAAGAATTCTCTTCAGGACCATATCCCTTCCATTTGATCAAGAACTGATTCTGATTCCTCCTTTTTCTAACATTTAGTATGGCCTCTACCTCATATTCTTCCTCGCCATCTACCAAGACTGGGTCCGGGGGTACAGTCCTTCTGTTGGAAAAAGGGTTGGGAGTGGAGGGTTTCAACAGAGAAACATGAAAGACTGGATGGACCTTGAGGGAATCAGGAAGTTCCAACTCATAGGCTACTTCGTTAATCTTTCGTTTGACTGGAAAGGGACCTAAGAACTTAGGGCCCAGTTTTTTCGAGGGACAAGCCATCCTCAGAGTCAAGGTAGAGAGCCATACTGTGTCACCTGGTACCAGTACCAATTCTCCACGCCTCTTTCGGTCAAAGACTGTCTTGTTATGTTCCTGGGTCCGGGCCATGGTGTCCTGCAGGAGTTGGTTATTGGAAGCAAAGAAGTCAATCTTTTTCTGAACTGTGGGCACAGTACATTCAGGAAGAGAATTGGGCAGGAATGAAGGATGAAAGCCATAGTTGGCGAAGAAAGGCGTCTGTTGGGTGGCCGAGTGGATAGCATTGTTATATGCAAACTCGGCAACTGGTAACAGGGAGATCCAATCGTCTTGGGAGAAGGAAGAAAAGCATCGTAGGTATTGTTCCAGGGTCTGATTGGTTCTTTCGGTCTGCCCATTGGTTTGAGGGTGATAAGCGGAAGAAAACGATAGCTCAATGTTGAGGGCCTTGCAGAGTGATTTCCAGAACCGAGAGGTGAATTGTACCCCTCGGTCGGACACTATGTTGGCCGGTACCCCATGGAGTCTGATGACCTCTCGGATGAACACTTGTGCGGTTTCTGAGGCCGAAGGGGTGCCCTTCATGGGGACAAAGTGTGCCATCTTTGACAGACGATCAACTATCACGAAGATCGTAGTGTGGTCCTCTGCTGGGGGTAGTTCCACAATGAAGTCTATGGACAGCATTTTCCAGGGACGATCCGGGACTGGCAATGGCTTGAGTAGGCCCCAGGCTTTGGTTCTGTAACTTTTGCTCCGAATACACACAGTGCATGTTTCCACAAACTTCCTACAGTCTTCCCTTAACTGAGGCCACCAGAAGGTACGTTGTACCAATTCAGTGGTTTTGGTGACACCGAAGTGTCCGGCAAGCTTATGATCATGGCACAATTCCAGGACGGTTACCCGCAGACCCTCGGGAATGAAAATCTTATCCCCATGCCACAATAGCCCATCATGGCCTGCAACCCAGGACCGGGAGTGGGTATGAGGCCACTGGAAGCCCGCCTGAGCTGGGACAGCAGGTCTTCTTGTAGCAGGAGAAAGTTTCCAGGGGCAAGGATAGTGTCTGGAGGGGAACCATCCTGGGATTTGTGATACATACGAGACAGAGCGTCCGGCTTCACGTTTTTGGAACCCGGACGATATGTCACGTGAAAGGTAAAATGAGAGAAAAATAAGGCCCAACGGGCCTGTCGAGGTTTCAACCTCTTGGCAGTCTTCAAGTACTCTAGATTCTTGTGATCTGTGAAGATCAAGATTGGATGAGTAGCCCCTTCTAGCAGGTAGCGCCATTCCTCGAGGGCGGTCTTTATGGCCAGTAATTCCCGATCCCCCACATCGTAGATCTTCTCGGCTGGGGACAGTTTCCGTGAGAAGAATGCCACGGGGTGTAGCAGGGCTTTGATGCCCTGTCTCTGGGACAGGATGGCCCCTACAGCTATCTCCGAGGCATCCACTTCTAGAACAAAGGGTAGAGAAGGGTCTGGATGCTTCAGGATAGGGGCTGAGGTAAAGAGCCCCTTGAGGGCCTCGAAGGCCCCTTGGGCCTCAGGAGACCAATGAAAACGGGTACCTTGTTTGGTGAGTTGAGCAATGGGTGCCACTATGGCCGAGAATCCCTTGATGAATTTGCGATAAAAATTGGCAAAGCCAATGAATCGCTGGATCCCCTTTTTATCTGCAGGAACTGGCCAGTCCAGGATGGCTGAGATTTTCTGGGGGTCCATCCGGATGCCTCTACTGGAAATGATCAAACCTAGGAAGGGTATGCTTTCTACCTCAAAGAGGCATTTTTCTGCCTTGGCATAGAGGCCATGTTGCCGGAGACGGCCCAAAACACTTTTAACATGTCCACGATGCAGCTCTAGGGAGGAAGAGAAAATTAGTATGTCATCAAGATAAACAACAGCAAAAACATCAAGGAAGTCCCGAAGCACATCATTTATGAAAGACTGGAAGGTAGCAGGGGCGTTGCAGAGTCCGAACGGCATCACCAGGTACTCGAAGTGCCCAAATCGAGACCGAAATGCCGTCTTCCATTCGTCCCCATCCTTAATACGAATTAAGTTGTACGCCCCTCTGAGGTCCAGTTTGGAAAAGATGGAGGCTGTGCCAAGCCTCTGAAACAGTTCAGGTACCAGGGGGAGCAGGTAGCAATTTTTGACTGTGACCTCGTTTAGGGCACGATAGTCCACACAGGGTCTGAGAGAACGGTCCTTCTTCTCTACGAAAAATATTCCTGCACCTGCAGGAGATGTAGACGGGCGGATAAACCCTTTTTTCAGGTTATCATCAATATAGTCCTTTAATTTCCCCTGCTCCACTTCTGTTAACGGAAAAACCCTACCGAAGGGAATCTTGGCCCCGGGAAGGAGTTCAATGGGACAGTCATAGGGCCTGTGGGGTGGCAGCACATCTGCCCTTCGTTTGCTGAACACATCCAGGTATGCATGGTAGACTTCAGGGATGGACTGACGTAGACCTGCCTCGTTTTCAAGGCAGAGCAAAGCAGAGGGTCCTGCGGGGGCCAAGGAGCCGCAGGACCTTTGGCAGTAGGGAGAAGAAAAGGCCACCTCTCCTGTGGACCAGTTGATGACCGGGTTGTGTGCTTGCAGCCAGGGGATCCCTAGAATGACTGGGAACAAGGGAGAAGAAATTATGTCCAGACATAACAGTTCTTGATGTGACTCTGAGATCACTGTATGCAATGGGGCAGTCTCCTGAGTCACTGGGCCAGATTTAATGGTGGACCCATCCGCCAGGTGGACGGACAGGCCCTGTTCCCTTGGACGGAGAGGAATTCGATGCCGGGCAGCAAAAGCAGAGTCCATAAAGCAACTACAGGCACCAGAGTCAATAATTGCGGTGGTCTTTAGGGTCCTTCCTGAGAACTGGAAGGAAACAGAAAGGGCAAGATGAGATGAAACCCCGGTCACAGGATCCACATAACTGGAGAGAATAGTGGGGAACTTACGGAGTTTAGCCGGGCAGTTCCGGACATAGTGACCAGGCTCTCCGCAATACAGGCACAGATTGTTGCTGCGGCGTCTCTGGCGTTCTGCTGGAGTGAGAGAAGGCCGCAGGAGTCCAAGTTGCATGGGTTCAGATGCAGAAGAGGCATGAACAGGTTTAACAGGGGGAGCAGTGCGGAAGTGACTTGGGCCCCTGGGAAGCATCCAGGTAGGTCTTGGGGACCCCAAGGTTCGTTCGGCCCTACGCTCCCGTAGGCTCCGGTCAATTTGGATGCTTAGGTCTATGAGGGAGTTCAGGGTCTGAGGTACCCCCACTCTGGCGAGCTTGTCCTTGAGTGCGTCTGAGAGTCCCATGCGGAATTGGTGACGGAGAGCAGCATCGTTCCAGTCGGTGTCGGCACCCCAACGCCTGAACTCAGCCACATAGTCCTCTGCTGGTCTTCGACCCTGTTGGAGAGAACGTAAGGCGGCCTCCGCAGTGGTTGAGAGTTGGGGGTCCTCATAAAGCTGCGCCATGGCGTCAAAAAAGGTGGAGAGACTGGTCAATGCTGCATCCTTTTGTTCCACGAGACGGTGGGCCCAGATTTGGGGATCCCCAGTTAGTAGGGCTACCACAAAACCCACCTTGGTGGTCTCCAGAGTCCTAGGTTGCAGGGCAAAATGGAGTTCACAGGAGTTACGGAAAGTTCTGAAGCTACCACGGGCACCTGTAAATTTCTCTGGAGTGGGTACCTTGGGCTCAGGTGGTAGCATCACTATAGTCTGGGTAGGTGCAGGCCCCGTTGGGGGTATTGCTGGGTGAGGAGTTCCTTGGGTACTGGATGGACCAGACAAAGCCAGTACCCGTTCCTCCAGGCGGGTATACCCTTGCTGGAGGTTCTTCACCGCCTCGGTCAGACCCGCCAGGTGTTGGCATAGCCCCTCCATGGCGGGGGCTCCCTGCTCGGGCTCAGACATGGCTGTCTGCTACTGTCACGTACCTGGTGGTGCGAGCCCGAGATTGCAGGGAGAGGCCTCCCTTGCGTCTCCCACTCCTGGTCCCCTGGTGTGGGAACATAAGAGCCAGGAGTGAGGAGGAGCACGGGTGCCTGGCAGGATCTACAGACCGGTGGGAAGGAAGCAGGTTAGCTGAGCTGGCAGGATCTTGATAAGCAGGCTCACAGGTAAACTGGATAGCAGAGCTGGCAGGATCTCTGGAAAGCAGGCTCACAGGTAAACTGGATAGCAGAGCTGGCAGGATCTTGGAAAGCAGGCTCACAGGTAAACTGGATAGCAGAGCTGGCAGGATCTCTGGAAAGCAGGCTCACAGGTAAACTGGATAGCAGAGCTGGCAGGATCTTTGGAAAGCAGGCTCACAGGTAAACGGGATAGCAGAGCTGGCAGGATCTCTGGAAAGCAGGCTCACAGGTAAACTGGATAGCAGAGCTGGCAGGATCTTTGGAAAGCAGGCTCACAGGTAAACGGGATAGCAGAGCTGGCAGGATCTCTGGAAAGCAGGCTCACAGGTAAACTGGATAGCAGAGCTGACAGGATCTCTGGAAAGCAGGCTCACAGGTAAACTGGATAGCAGAGCTGGCAGGATCTCTGGAAAGCAGGCTCACAGGTAAACTGGATAGCAGAGCTGGCAGGATCTCTGGAAAGCAGGCTCACAGGTAAACTGGATAGCAGAGCTGGCAGGATCTTTGGAAAGCAGGCTCACAGGTAAACGGGATAGCAGAGCTGGCAGGATCTCTGGAAAGCAGGCTCACAGGTAAACTGGATAGCAGAGCTGGCAGGATCTTTGGAAAGCAGACTCACAGGTAAACGGGATAGCAGAGCTGACAGGATCTCTGGAAAGCAGGCTCACAGGTAAACTGAACAACGGCTTGGCAGACAGGTTCACAGGTAAGCTTGGATAGCAGGGCTGACAGGAACTGAACAACGGCTTGGCAGACAGGTTCACAGGTAAGCTTGGATAGCAGAGCTGACAGGAACTGAACAACGGCTTGGCAGACAGGTTCACAGGTAAGCTTGGATAGCAGAGCTGACAGGAACTGAACACAGGAAACGGAACCACTGAATGGACTGGAAGCCAACAGGTGATCAGGCTTGTACAGGGGTCAGACTGCAGACTGGATAGAGACTTAGCAAGGAACCAAAGTTCATCAAAGAAGCCAGGTAGAGGATCTGAACTAGAAGCAAGGTACAATGGATCAGGCAGGAGGATGGTCAAAGGAAGCCGGGGTCGGGTACAGGCAGAAAGCTGGATAGTCTATGGCAAGCCGGGTCAAAGGAACAGGTATAACAGGATCAGGTTTCTTTTACTACACCACAACGCTGTAGAGCAGACAGCAAAGACCGTCTGCACTGGTCAGGCTTAAATAGGCCGGCTGGTGCTAACTAGGGCGCGCGCCCGTCTCCCTGTGCGCGGTTGTGCACGTGCCCGCGCCCGGGCGCGCATGCGCAATGGAATCTGAGAGCCGGGACGGCCCGGGTTTAGATTTCTGGCAGGATCTTCATGACAGTCCCCTACCGACATCTTTATGATCTCTGCATATCAAGATCTCCTGGGCCACAAGAATCACCTCCTTCCCTTCCAGCTTGATTCTGCGAAGAAGGTGCAGAAGCAGCAGAACAGGAGGGAACGCATAGATCAGTGAAAACTGATCCCACGGAAAAACCGAGGCATCTGTTCCGCATGCCAGCGGATCGTTAGTCCTTGTCACAAAGTTGTTGATCTTTTCATCATCATTGACATATTGACAGAAAGATGTTGGGGTGAAGAGACCATTCTCCCGGGAACAACTGTTGGCGACTCAAGTAGTCCGCCTGACAAATCATTCCTGGAATGAAGACTGCCGATAGGCAAGGAATGTTGTCTTTTGCCCAAGATAGGATATGATTCACCTCTCTCTGGGCCACACGACTTCTCGTGCCCCCTTGGTGATTGATATAGGCCACTGTTGTGGCATTATCGGATTGAATCCTGACAGGACAATTCTGTAATCTGAGCGTCCAGGACTTCAGGGCCAGGCGTGCTGCCCGAATCTCTAGAATATTGATGGGCAGGGTCATTTCTGTTTTGGGCCATTTTACCTTGGACAGATGCTTCTTCCAGGACTGCTCCCCAGCCCAGAAGGCAGGCATCTGTTACCACCTTCCAGGTGGTAGGAAGGATTTTACTTTTTGAAGATTCTTGGATATAAACTACCAACTGAGGCTTTGACGCACTTTGGGGGATAAACGCATTGGGAAGTCCAGAGCTTGGACCTTCTTGTTCCAAGTTGACAGGATACTGTTTTGCAGCAGTCTTGAATGAAACTGTGCATAAGGAAAGGCCTTGAATGAAGCCACCATCTTTCCCAACAATCTCATGCAAAGTCGAATAGAAGGATTCTTCTTTTCTTTGACCACCTGAATCAGTTCCCTTATAGAACTAATCTTTGTCTGGGACAAGAACACCCTCTTCTGAGCTGTATCTATGATCAGCCCCAAGTACTGCAATCTCCTTGATAGTTTTAAGGAGGATTTCTCTAGGTTGAGAATCCAACCTAGGTATTCCAGGTAGCTGACTGTGGTGACCAAACTTTGGTTTAAACGGGCTACCGACTGATCTATCTAGATCTATCTAGATTGTCTAAATAAGCTAGAATCATTATACCCTGAGCCCTTAATCTGGCTAAAGGGGGGGCCAGAACCTTTGTAAACACTCAAGGTGCAGTAGCTACACCAAAAGGCAGAGCTACAAACTAAAATTTAAGATTTTCTATCTCGAAGCATAGATATTTCTGGTAAGCAGGAAAAATAGGTACATGGAGATAAGCATCCTTGATGTCGATTGACTCTAGCAGTTTTCCACCTTGTAGATTGGAGACCACTGATCGGATTGATTCCATGCGAAAAGAGCGATATTCAAAAACCGGTTTAGGTCTTGGAGATCTAAAATGGGTCTGACATCCCCGTTTGGTTTTGGTACCATGAAAAGGTTTGAATAAAACACTAACCCTCGCTTTTCCATGGGGGCCACTGATATCACTTTTTGAGACAAGAGATGATCCAAAGCCAGAAAGAGGGACTTCTTTTTTTCTGGATCTCTGGGAACGTTTGATCTGAGAAAACGAGGAGACGGGAACTCTCGGAACTCTAGTTTGTAACCTAGAGATATTGAGGAAGCCACCCATTTGTCTCGACACTCTTCCTGCCAGACCCTTGAGAACTGCAGATGTCTTCACCCCACTCAAGCGAGCGGGGGCGCCTCTTCATAAGGAGGTTTTAGTATTTTGTTTTGTGGGTTTCCTCCCCCAGGGCCTCTTTTGACCCTGGGGTTGACCCTGAGTTTTACCTCTTGAACTTGACGGTGGAAGTCGTCGTGACTGCTTGGAGGCTGATGTTCCTGGCACTGGAGAGGAAGCTAGTTTAAAAGGAAAACGCTTAAACTTCTTCTTAACTGGTAAAAGGGAACTTTTTTCCATTAGAAATTTTTTGGATGTATTTATCCAAATCGTATCCAAACAACCGTTCACCGTGAAATGGAAAACTAGCCAAGAGCTTTTTGCATGGCGCTTCGGCTGACCAATTTTTCAACCATAGAATTCTACACACATGCAC